>JBAMAW010002249.1:0-561811 GCA_037043295.1 Amiota minor
GAAATATCGAAATTTGCTTAAATGGCTTTCATAGTTGTATAAGTTGCATACTCAATTACACATATTAAAGGGACAAAGAAATTTGTTTCAAGGAGAGAGAGAGAGAGAGCGAGAGAGAGAGAGATAGAGAGAAATAGAAGGAGGATCTGATAGTTGTGATTTGGTTAAAATTACATGCTTGGTTTCGTTTTATTTCGCTTCACTTCTCCACACTTGATTGTTCATATCTAACCACATAGAATGATTCATGTTGGATAATTTATGGCTTTGTATTTGAAGTGAATACTTTTTGCTAATATATTAAGCTACTCAAAAAAGTATCCCCACGCCTTGTCACCACACTCGAGCAATGTTCACTAAAACGCTGACATTTACCGAAAACACAGATTACAACCATAAATATTGTAACAACAATATGACTAACAATAATAAAAATGCAAGAAAACCAACCATATATTTCTGAAATCTGAAATTTCTCCTTTACGAGACTTTCAGGCTCCTTGGAAGCTATTTTGTCTTTCTTTAACGCCTTCTTAAGACTACTTGGTATTTTCTGCTTTCACCGGTTTGTATTCTTCATCCTATCTCTAACCACTTTCATTGTATATCCTTCATTCAACACTTTCTCACACAGTTATTCTTTTCTATTGCCTTCCGTTCCGCCATTGTCATTGTCGCCATTTTCTTTGCAGCTTTGCTCGTGGAAATTGCGAAATTGGTGAAATATAAAACTTTCCGCTGCATAACGAGCTAACGATGCGGAAACCTGAAGAAAGTTATGTTATCAATTTCACGACAACAAATAAATTTGAATTTATCAAAATGAAGTTTAAGGATGTAAAAACAAACCAACCAACCAACCAACAACTGTAGGAGAGCTAATGGCGAAGAACCACATGAACGCCCAAAACCAAAAAGTCATTAAATTATGATAAATGTTCATCACTTTTTAGTTATTATTCTTCAGCGACTTTAACTGTTTCTAACATTTTTAATAGGGGTGTCTATTTTGATGGCCAGCATTCCCTATTATGATCTCTCATCTTGCGTTTTATGGAAATAAAGTGAGAAAAGTCTCCAAATTAAAAATTGAATGAAAATTATGGGGGTGACTCTTTCTGAGTCGACAGAAAAGACATATCATAATACTAGCTGAACCAATTTGCTCTTGGCGTCCTCACTTGCAGCTAAAGTAAATAATTTAAAGTGTAATAAGTTTTTAAAAAAAACGTTCGACAAACCTTTGAACTTTCCATTAATCGATCATCCGGAAGCTTTAAAAATGTAATAAATCTCATTTACTAAATCTCTTAACAAGTCACAAAGTGAAAACTATGCATATTTCCATGTAAACCGAAACTTGTAACTGGATCAATTTCCGTTGCAGAATTCAATTATAGTTGTCATCAACATGTAGAACTTCAAAACCACAAGATACACTTGTTTTTTTTTCCAATCGCAAGACTTTTTTAGATCTTCAATGTACTTGAACAGAAACATTGTGCAATAGCATTATTCATTTTCCTTTCTTGTTATTTTAATGCGCATTTTGAATGATCTCAATAAACTTTACAAATGATACAAATCTGTAAAGTACTAGTGAGTTTGTAATAAATCCCAGTGAATAATAAGAAACATGCTCAGGCACGCATTCGACTGGTAGTGAAACTACATGAAAAATTATTCCAACCAACACATACCACCACATATTTGATAACTGTTTAGATGTCTCACTCTCTGATCAGAAGCAGCAACATAATAGCAACAGATTGATAAGAATGAGGATGGGTGAAGCTGATTCTACTTGCCAGGCAGTTAATATCACTGTGAAGTGACGTCGTTCATTTAATGGTTAACAGTAATACCTGCCTAGGTGCAATTAAGAATTTAGAACGGAAAGGAAGTCATCGTATCGTGCCCTGAAAACACTTTGAAATGAATCAAGCAGTTAGTCTCTTATTGCTCACCGAATTACTAATGTCTTTAGCTAGTTATATTCACTCACGAATTCTTTCATATAAATCTAATAGTTGAAACTATAGTAAGGGTTTGCGTGATATTAAGATTTGTTCTCATTGTTGTTGTTATTGTATCTTTGAATACTCGTACTTTGTTCTTGATGAAGATAAAGATGAAGATGGCGACGGCGACGGTGACGATGGTGATGGTGATGGCGAAGCAATTATTTACTTTTACGCTTTAAAGGCATTGCGCGATTATTTGTCTTCTTCATTAGGTGAGCTCAAGGATTAGAGAGCCGAGCTCATTTTGTATTCTGCTTAACTCAACTTGAGGAAGCGTCAAAATAAATTAGGAATAGGATTTTATGTAAAGTAATATTTTGAATTCTACAAGCTTATGGAACCTCGCAATTTGCATGGAATAATACAGTCTGGCAATACTAGTCACAAATCTTAGTGTTGAAAATGAACACTAGACTCATTCTAAGATTAGTAAAAATACTTAAATTCTATTTACAAAAATTAAATGTTTCTTTTTCACATTTTTTTCTTGCATTTTGTTTTGGATGATCGTGATGTTTCGTTGGCATGGGAAACACCATTTTCTTGAACGACAAGCGCTAAAACTTGTTGCAACTTTTACAGGTCGTTTAACGAATACATCTTAATGAACTACCACTAATCATGATGCATGGACTTTTTGGTTCGAAACGTGAATGGGTTGGAGTTGCAAAAACTTTAACGACACTGATACCAAGAAAAGTATATATGAAGAAATTGGTGCAAAAACAAGATCAATATCATTTAAATTGTTTTAGATTTACACCATTGATGCGCGCCGTGAAAGTCCACACACCGATAATCATAGCAGCATATTAATGACTGCTGATATCATAAAATTTATGGAGGCACACGAAATCTGTCAGTGCCCTATGTTGGGTCACAGTATGGGTGGACGAACTATGATGCATTGTGCACTTAATTATGTAAGTTATGACGTGGCAAATTAATATACAAAGTTAATGTTTAATTTTTTATCTTTATCTCTTATCATAGCCTAATATAGTGGAACGTCTTATCGTTGTAGATATTTCACCAGTTTTCGATACAATGCTTAACATGAATATCCCACAGGAGATGTCCTTCGAAGATGGTCGCCGATTTGCTTGCCAAATATTAAGTGAGAAAATTAATGCAAATGATGCAGTTGAGTTTCTGTTAATGAATTTACGCAAAAGATCCAGTGATGGCGAGTATGAGTACCACTGATAAGTCTAGTCTTCTACTTATATATTAATGTACTAAATTATATGTAGATTTTATTGGATTTGTAACTTGAAAGTCTTACGGAATAGCATTAAGGAATTCGATAGTTTTTACGAGAGTCATCAAGAATTGCAACCTTATGAGTAGATCAGGATATTTTAGGTAAGTCGGAAGGACGATTTATAATTTTTACTTTTATTAAGATAATATTCTTTAGACCAGAAGATTGGCCTATGGTCACGAAACTCTTTCCAAATGCTGAGCTGCACTGGCTTGATGCTGGACATTTGGTTCATTTTGATCAACCTGAAGAATTTGTAAATTTAGTTGTTAAATTTTTGAATAAATAAAAAATATATTTCGATTAGCCCAACTTTAATCTAGTCACTTTTAAATTATTATTATTTAATAGATGTAGCAGCAACTTAAAAAAGAGGAGAATATCACGGAACTTATTATGTTAATTTACACATATATTTGAGAAAAGTAAATCAGAATTGAAGATCAAGACCACACTTAACTTATCCCCAGTCGAACGCGCCTTTGGTTTTTGAAATCAAAGTAGTTGGGTATAGAATGCGGTAAGAAAATTTAACCTTTTCATGGGGGAAAATATAATAACTACATTCACAAAGATATCTTAAACACATTTTCACGCCACCTCTTTATCGTAAACCTTTCATTTAGCGCTGTGTTAAGGTATTTTTTTTTTTTGCTATAAAGTGGAAACAAAGTAGAGTTTCTGCATCCGCATTACAATTAAGTTGCTGAGTCATCAAGCGAGAGAGACTTTGAAGGCAGCCGTGGCGGTTCAAAACCATTGGTATCTATAGTTAAGCACACCCAATACCAAGCTCAATGCCTTTGTCTAGCTGAGACAATCTATGTATTTGTGAAATGTTTGAGGGTGCATTGTTTGGGTTGGTATTTCTTTGCTCTGTTTTGCTTTACCGTAGCTCTAAGAAGATACTTTTGAATTAAAGGTAAAAGTTTGTGCGTGACTAGCGATATTTAGTTGAACGCCAAAGGCGCCACATCCACTCATCCTTAAACATTTACAGTCTGTTTAAATAGAACACGAATATTACGAATACTGCAGACAACGTAGTTAGTACACGTAGCACTTATAAGTAAACATTCATTAAGCTAAATCAGCACTGATGCACACACACACACACACACACACACACACAATATGTACAGTAAATTGCGTGAGAGGGTATAAAGGAAAAACTTTAAAGTTAATTTTTCACCAAGTATTTGTTTCGGTTTCTTCATTATGGTGTTTCATAGTTTCTTTTGTCACTCATTCTCTTATATCTTCTTGTTCGTTCCCGCTTCACGCTTATGCGAGAGTTTTTCAAAACTAATTTACGCGGTTTGCCTACAAAATGAGCCTTCTCCGTAACTTGGAGCGCTCGAGGTAGTTTCTAGCAACGCAACATAACCACTTTAAAATAGTTGGCTATATTTCGAGTATAAAAACCAGCACTGGTGAACTAAAGTTGTTAGAAAATTAAAAGTGGTTTTATAAAGAAAAGCGAAAACTCCCTTTATTCTGAGTTGAATTCACCTTACGCAATCTTTCTATCGTGGCTTTGATTGCTCATGCACTCAACCCGCTCGATCTTTCCAAATCTGAAATTTATCTGTTTTTTCTTGCTTTGCCTATCTGCATGCACACGTGTGTAATTAAAACTGTTTACCTGTGAAAAGTTTTACTTATATTATTCCCCTGTGATGGTTTTCTTTGAAAAACGTTCAATAAAATTTAAATTTGACTTTTCCCCCGATGCCTTTCGAGTTACGCAAAAATCAACTGTCGTGTAATTTCTTTAATAGCTATTCATCATTATCATCATCATCATCATCATTATCATCGGTGTCTCGTTAAGTGGGTTATGTACACAAAACATAAAACTCTTACATACTCAACACTCTTCATATTTACCATGTCCTTTAATTATGTTAGTTTGTATTAATTTAAATGCAATCTGGTGTATTTAGTTCAGAGTCGCAACCGGAGCATTCCAGATGATATCATCGGTAGTGATGATTACGCAGCCATTTTGCAGAAAGTGCAAATGCTTGTTACGTGCCATTTAGTGAATCGTTAGAACCAGATCAAATAAAATAAAATGAGTGTTGTTCATAATCGATAAGTTAGAAGTTCAAGACAAGAATAGGGAAACAAGTTTTATAAGCGAATCAAGTCAAATAAGTAGGATGAACTGATAGGCAGAGTAATAATATAGAATCTCTAGAATAGAGTACAGGTTACAGAGGAGGTAAAATATTATATGAGCTTGCCAGGTCAGTTTTATGTTCTGGGTTAGACCAGCTATAACCTCAAGTGGAAGAAATCAGAATCGAAATCAAAGCATATATTAATTTGTTTAACTCCGATTCGAGTGTAGGGCGTAAACAAAAGTCGTCAGTCAAAAATCAGTTCGATTTAGTGCAAGAAGCTTCAGAATGTTGGTATTGGAGTTCCTCAAGTCTTCAAAATGGTTTTAGTCTGTTTCTCGAATCTTTTAGATTACACCAAACTGTACACTTCGTATGCATATTTGCGAAAAGTATGGCGTATGCATCAAATCACCGAGGCTGTTTCATCGGTATTTCGGTCGGAATCCTGTTGGTCGAATTATGTAGGTCTTGATTAAAGATGATGAAGGCCCACCAGTTTTGGATGAACCGGGGTTTAAGAATTAAAAAACATATTCAAAACGACAGTCCATTTTAATAAAAGTGATCGGAGTACATAGCACCACTCTTAAAATTACAACATAAAATGAGAAAATACATAAGAAATGAGCTAAAGGTAAAATGTGAATAAACGAACATGTAGGTAAGTGAATGTTTGGAAGGTGGAATGAGTGAGCATGTGGGAACAGAATTTACGAAAAGTTAAATTTAACGGTAGGTTCGATTGCGCGCATATGCTCAAATAAAGCAAATGTTGGTATAATTATCTGCAGTGACAAACGTTGACGTTGTAACATTTGCTGTAATTGCTTCATCACCAACTAAGAGCTGCTACTGAAGCTGCGGGTGTCACCAATTTGTGGCACTGATTTTCAGGCTGAATTTACAAATAAGTATATACCTACATATAACATATACAATACTCGTCTATGGTCTATATCAAGGAGAAAGGAATGCATCAAAAAGTATCCAATTGCCAACAGATTTTTATGTTGTTGCAACTCCCTTCAACTGTCTTCTTTCTTTTTTATTCGTGACATGAATGAATCTTTTTGTTGGTGTCAGACGGTGACAATTTACCATGACGCTAGGGTTTTACTTCGATTTGGCCAAGTTTAAATATTTAAATTGTATTTGCGCACTAAATCATGGCATTTGGAATGCCAGATTGATGTCCCAACTGTTGTTGTTCCCCTTAGCTGCTGCAGGCCTCAATCCAAGGCATATTCCATCCTAACCAGGACTGTCTATGAAAGCTTTTGCCACTAACGAGCTAAAAGGAAATGTTAGTTTGTTGGTGGCAGACACAAAAATAAAGGAAAACCCTCAAATCAACTCATCTCGATTCGTCTCGAATTCAATCGTGCATTCTACTCTACTTTGTGTCACACGTCACTCGCACTAAGGCCTCCTTTGTCTGTTTGAGTTCACCCAGACTCCTTCCGTATATAGCAACTCCCTGGCATGGTTGCTGATGAGTAAATCTTAAGTGCAATAAAGGCACCAAAAACAAAATCCAAAGTACGTGTACCGGAGAAATATACTTACTTAACGCGGGATTTTCTTGGCTAAAAACTTTCTATTTTTGCTCTCCTTTACTTATATTTTTTTTGCTTATGGTTTTTTTTTTCTTTTTTTTTTTTTGTCTTCGAATACATGTAGTTGTTGCTTTGCTTTGCCGTTAAATCGTAAATTTTGTAAAAATGGAAACTTTGAAACGCCTACGTGACGCACTAAAGTGGATTTGAATATATCTTCACCCCACCTGCACTTTCTCTGAAGAACTAGTACAGTACAACATGAGCAGCTGCAACTGCTGCTGATACAGGTGAAGTTTACTACAATCTAAGAAATAGGAAAAAGAAAAAAGAATAGTTGAAAGGATAAAAATAACAAAAGAATAGAATGAGCATAGATAAAGGTGTCTTAAGCATCAGCAACAACTACGACGACGACGACAACAACAACAACAACATCGAAAATATCTGTAGAACAAGTGTCATGAGAATGGGTGAATGTAAGTACAGAATTCTTTGAAAAATGAATAGATAAAATACACCTTCACTCATCCCTTGACTACTTGAAGGCAAAGTGTCAACTTAAAGTTGTTTTCTTTGTTTTTCATTTTTTCTTCATCTATTGTTTCACTTTACTTGATTTTCATTTGCTTTCTTGTCTTTCCATTTATTCTTCTCTTTACATTTTTCTATTTCTATTTTAACTAAAATGCGCGACAATTGCCAGTTGAGTACGCAGTCAGTTGACACAACCAAAAAGAAAAAAAAAAAAGAAAAAAAGAAAAAGAAATACAATAAAGAAACCAAGGAGTTTAAATCCTTTTCTTACTCTGCCCTTGATCCACTTGAATCGAATTAATGAGCAATGCTGAATTGTCAAAGAACTGTAATGGATGTTTTTGTTCTTGTCTTCTTTGTATTAGAAAATTGTATTTGATTTTAATTTGTAATAGAATTTCTAAGTTGTATCTGAAAGAAGGCCACACATTGTACACATTTCGCAGAAGAGTTATTTGGTATTTATACAAAAATACACAAGACCATCAATTTTTTGTTCAGTTCACCTAATAATATGTCAACTTTAGTTCGAAAAATAAAGACAGAAACTGATGCAAGAGAATTTGTGCGAAGTTACCGCCATGAATGTCATCAATAAGTACTGAAACTTTTATAAGTATGATCATGAGTGATGGCACAAATTACTTGGGCCATAATTTAGACCTTGAGCTAACAGACTTCCATTAATTTCAATCCAAGGAAAACTTCTTTAATGATAGAACCTTTGCAAGTTCTTGGCAGAGAAGGTGGGTAAGTTTCATGAGTGAGGGATTGTCAGAGAGGTGGTTGATTAAATATGTAAGTATATCAAATAAATGCTCCTGAAATTCTATTACAAAAAACCTGTACTTGAGTGCAAACCAAATAAATTGGCATGATCACATTCTAAAACTGAATCGATGGTCTGTCAATAACTATAATATATGCGTTTAATTCATTTTAGTTGGTTGGATTGATGGGCTCTTGTGCAGTGAAGGGGATTAATTTGTATGTAATAGTATGAGTATAGGAATCTATTCTTATAACCACAATATTTTCCAGACGGTTGCTAATTAAATGTTATACAAGTATACAAACACAAAGCATAAATATTTCGAATAATTTTGACCCACAATCTCATTGTTGCTTGCCAAAGAATCACTCTACTTGTCCATGTAAATAAGAGAGGGAAAAAAACAGAAGTATAAAATCATGTATAAATTTCTTTATTTAATGCTATGTTAAGGTACTCACAAAAAACAAGAACAATAATAACAAAAATGAAAAGGTCAAAATTGAGTTCAGATTACCTGCTGCCACATATTTTCCACATCATTCGTTTTTGCAAACAGATGCAGAAGCAATGATTATATGGTATACACATAGATACACTTGTGTAAGTCTGTATATTTGCAAAGCACTAACAAAGTTGGGTCGTTATTTATTTTCATTGTTGCTGCTCTTGTTGTTGTATATTTGGAAAACGTTACGTGTAATGACCAGTGGAAATAAACACCGAACAGTGATGATGACGATGATGATGTTGATGTTGATTCGATGTGAGTGTAAGACAATGAAAGCTTTTGCTATTGATTTTGCTGATCCAGTTAACTTGTCTGCTATGTAGTTGGTATATTGTGTCAATATTTCTGTGATTAACATCTCAGGATGTAGTAGTTTAAGGTACAAAGTGATACAAGTGTGTTGAGACCAACTGATATCGTTTTGGCTTTGTATCCATTTGAACACTCAGTTCAGAACTCAATGAGCATATTACACTCCTTGGGCACTACATCCTTGGTTGCCTTTACGTTAATGATAATGAGTAACTGACAGACATATGGCGAGAATCTGTAGATACAAATAAGTTTGTTGTTTCTGCTGTTGAAGTTAAATCGAGAGCTTAGACATACGTACAAGTATTTAGATGATACAGTTGCAGCAGCATTCAAATATTATAAAAGATACATATGTATGTTTTGAGAATATTGCAATGCAAGTAGATAGGGGCCTACTTGCAACTAAGGCAACATAACCATTTTTATGTGGCTTTTCTCTGTCAGACACACATACTGTAGTCAGTCAGTCACCAGCTGGTTTTTATAGTGATCTACTATATTGCTAAGTATCTGAATATTCTGCATATGAGAGTTTTTTTTTGCGGTTTAGATTTGCACTAGGAATTACATATTTCTTCCTTGAATTTTAAAGTCCAGATATTTGTATTCGTTTGTTAGGTAACTCAGTCAGCTTAGCCTTTGGACTTACACAGATGTCTATTTAATGTTGTTTTAGTAAACAGCAGCTGCGCTTCTGCCCACATAAACTTACAGACACTCACACACCCACACACGATTATTCCGAGATACATGAGTTTATATACAACTGAAAATATATGTCAATGATAGCTCAGCCATTGTGGACATAAGCATATCAACAGATTCTCAGGCACTCAGTCAGTCAGTCAGTCAGTTAGTCAGCCAGTAAGACGTCCTTCACTTGCCTTTGTCAAATCATTTCTCATATTGTGTATTAAAAGTAGACAGGGACGTAGATATGTTGCTTGGTTAGGTATGTGTATAAGTACATACAATACACACATGTATTTACATATGTACGTTGTATAGTTATGTGATTGTTGAATGTTTGTTTTTCAAGCCAACTTGAATATCCTTTGGCTTTGCATAAGTTTGTTTGCGGATTTATACAACATGTCATTTCTTCATTACATACAGACGATAACCATGATACTTTTACCTAAGCCATCCAACTCCTGAGAGTCGGAGCAGCCTGAATGAGAGTTATACATCGGTTGTACTAAGTTGATGAGTCAAAAGTAGAGAAAGCACGAAAGTAACATTTAATGGGCAATGTACTATTAAGTAAGTATAAACACGCTTAACAAACTCTTGTGAAATCCTTTCGGTATTATAAACATTATTAAAATTTCATGTACCAGAGGAGCCGAGTGAAACCAAGAAGAACCAATATAACAGATATGAATAACGAATGCATTATAAGACAACAACGAGCTTACCAAAGTAACCACAATAAATGCTTCAAAATTGTCGTCATGGTATGTATAGGTAGACTCGAGCATATATGTGCCTGTTGTTGTTTTTGTATGGTTGTTTGTTGACTCTCTTTTGACTCAGTTTTTCCTATTTTCATTTTTATGGTTACTTGGTCAAGGGCCACATACGCCTTCACTTAAACATACTCGCATATTCAAACATGTACACGTACGCATACGCAGATACTTACTTTACTTTATTCAATATTTTACAAAACAAAATAGAAAAAAAAGAAGGAAATGAAAAAATCACGTTAAAAATTCTTTATGTATGTACATATAAAAGTACACCATAAATGAAAGATGGATATATGAAATTCATAAATACATATGAGCGGAACAAAAATACAAATAAAAACAAGAAAAAATATACTACTTTTTACTTTTACACTTCGTGCGTATAATTTATAATTTAATTTTGTTTAAAAAATGGAAAAATAAGTTGGAGAAAAAAATTTAATAATCGTCGTAAAAGACTAAAGTGCATTTGTAGTATTTTATCCGCTTATGTTCGTTTTTATGATTTGTTGCTGTGATTACGAAAGAAAAGTGAATTTTTATTCCCTTTCCTTTGCTTCCATTCCTTTCTTGGTCTTGTTACGTAAGTGAAATATGCTAGAAGCGTAAAAAATAAAAAAATCTGTTGCCTACTTCGTGGGGCTGCTATTATTCGTTATGAGTCATATACATTGTTTGCAGCTTAATAATAGTTATATGAAATTATGAAATGTAACTGAATTTGATCTGAATTAAATAATTTCTTCTTCTCAAGCAGATTGCGTACATTCTGGAATGGTGGTTTCACATTGCCTTCTGATGGGTTTATGATGCACTAAGAATTTATTTAACCGCTTACCAAGTACAAACATCTGCTTTCAGTACCAATGGAACAGACGCCGTTACGTTATGCGCTATTGCAGTAGATACGCTATCATCGACATCTCCCCGGGCCAAATAATCTACTGATTTAATATTCTACATGCCATAAAATAAATAATATGAATAATAATTTATTTAAATTGCATATACTATAAACTAAACTATTATACTAGTGACTTATTTAGATCATATTACAATTGATTTATATCACTAATTTAATGTTTATTTATCATTTGATCATATCTTTTAGCTATTTGATCATTTAGAAAGTTTAATGAGGCACAATATTTAATGAACAATAATAGATATTAATATTACGGTCGAACTAGTATAACTCGAAATGCACAGCAAATGCACCAATATTTTGGAATAAATAGAAAAGAAAATAATTTCTAAATTGGAAATAAATGTGCCTTAAAAGAGTATAAAACCAAGCATCCAAATCATATATATTTCGCTGCTGGCCTGTTATTTTACGGTGGCCACCAACTGTTTTTCAGCGACAACTTTATCTGCATGACGTGTACTTCGCAAATTAAAAAGAAAATAAATTTTATTGAGAACAATAAATAATAATATTATCTGAGCTAGGAGATCGATCTCTTTTTTATGAGATGACTGAGGCACTTTGTTTTTGGAGTAAAAGTTGGCACATTGCTGCTTCTCGCAACACGGCGCCATTAATGGTTTTCGTTCAGAATTTGTTATTGTTTCAGTCACCTAGTGTCCAGTCAGTAAATGTGGATTGGTAAAATTGTTACTATTGCAAATTGTCCAAATTTTGAATAAACCTTAAATAAACACAACCAAAAAAACAAAAACAAAATAATATTGTAATTTCGCCACTGCAAATAATACTCACAATATAATAAACTCGTTGCAAATTAAAAAAAAAACGAAGATGTGTATTATGCTTTTAAGAATAAATATGGCTTTCCATAAAGTTCCAAAACCATTTTCATAGTAAATGTTTGTATTTTCCAAGTACATGTTCAGAAAGTTTTGGAATGACAATAATATTTGGGCGTCAGCAGTTTCGCGGTGCCTAGGCGAAACAAATTATACAAACGCGTTAGGTTCAAGCAATGCCGACAAATCAGCAGCATATATATATATGTATGGGAGATACTACTACTTTCAAGTATCTTTTAATTGAAATGTTACATCAAATTCAAAAGAAACTTGATGGAGACTTCAGAAGAACCAACTGACAAATAAGTCTACAATGGAAGCCTTCGAACGAGTTGTAAAAATATTAATCCTTTTTTGTTTCAATGATTTCTAGATACTTGAATTTATTTACAAGTTAAGAGAAGTCAAGTTTTTTTATACAAAAAATCGCAATTCTCAACATTTGGTTATATGGCGTGGTCAGATTAGTCTGAGATTTTCTCTTATGCATTTATATGACGTTACTTTTAAATGTGTCACGTTACAACTTTGTAACTACGTTTTTCCAATTTCCGAGAAGTGTTCAATATACAAAAAGTTTCGACTCAGGGTGACTGTGATTGTTGTAATTGTTGAAGGAAATTTTATGAAAGTCAATGAAATTATTAAATTACACACCGTTTTTATATTAAATTAATTCATCTAATAAGTTTCAAAGATGAATTATGAAAGCTTAATCTCTATAGAAGTTTGTTTATTCTTATAAAATGATTTACAATTGTGTATCTATCAGAAAATTTACATAGAATTACAGAATTTTGAATTATGGAAGATTGACTGTATTCATTCTCATGGCATCGTTTTTACAAGATATCAAAAAGGAAATTTTTTAAAACCAAGATAAACATTGCACGAATATGGTACCTATTTGCCTTAACTGACAAAATACTAGATTGTCTTCGAAATAAAAAGTAAAAGACATAAATTTTCTTAGTAACGATTCGATTAGCAGTGAAAAAAACCACTACAACAATTCTTCAAATGTATCAATATAAATTGGAAACATTTAAGTGACCTTTTCCACCATATCATAAGGAGCTCAAACTAACCACTCTTCAAATTCTGTTTTCGCTTCTTATCTCAAATAAATTCAATCAATATCAGACATTGATGACTTTCAATCTGTCGAATGATCAATGGAAATGTCTGAAGAGTGAGCGACAGACCGTGTGGCAAAAGCTATAAGATTATGTGAGACTATTTGTGGGGTAAGCATTTCGGAAGTTACTTGGCGAGCGCGCACACAGTCAATAAATACTAGCAAATCGAGTAGCGAAAGGCGCGAGTGAAAGGAAAGAACAGTTCGAAATAAATGATGATTTCAATAAAGGAAAATAGGGAAAATAGTCTTTGAGTGCGAGTCGTTCTTTGTATTTCCCGATGAGGCGCAAGGCTAAGAGCTTATGGAAAGGCGACAGTGCATTATGAAACACAAGCAGACAACAGATACAATGACAATGACAATAACGATGGTGATGACGATGATGGCGACAAACCCTTATGGATAACATAAACTCTATGGAATTGAAGTTGAATATGTTTGTAATTTATTATAGGTTCTAATAAGCAAGGTGAGAGCAATGTGGTGAGGAGCATTGAAGGATAAATACATCATAGGTGGGTGGAATGTACATATTTGTTTTATAGTTGTCGTACGGTGGGTAAGTGTGGGCACATGAGTATGTTATCCGAAGAGTAACTAATTCCCATTGGATTTGGGTCATGGAACGAGTCATGAATGCCATTGTTTCGATTACGCTTGCTTGGGTTTTTATTATGCTTACACATCAATGGAGTCGCAGCGACAAAATGACAGTGAATTTATTAGCGATACAAAAACGACATTTGACACATTGTACAAGTTCCGATCCGTGCTTACTGTGCTTCATACTCGTTCTTGAGCGTGAGTTCTAGTGCGTTGTGGAGTGTTAGCTGTTGAGTGTGTTGTCGGATGACGGGTTGCACGCTGTTGGCGCACCTATGTAGTCTCATCATTTCAGTGTTGTTGCATGGTGCTCAGTCGTGCAACAATTTTCTATCTGTAACTGCAACTTGTGAATCGTACGATTAACTACACACACATTGTGCATGTTTATTGTATTAGTCTTTGTTCCCCTTAGACAAATTCATTTTCCTTTCACTTTTTCCTATCGATATAAAGTTAGTGCAATAGTATATATTTCATTGGTCTTTCAAGTTGTTTCCCCATTTTGAACTTTGCACTGTTGTACATAACATTATTTTTATGATGAAAATTCACTATTTTTTTCTTGTTTTTATTACATTTAAATCGAAGCAGCGTTGCGTATGCGCAATATTGAAATAAATTCTTACTTTGTTTGAATACAACCCGAAATTGATTTAGTCAGATGGTTGTGCCTTTGATGCGAATTCCAAATGCTGCACTTTGGGGGCGAACAACAAGTTATCAGAGTCTTCCATTTTATGTACATACATATATTGAAATCAAGTTTTGTTGCTGAAAAAGTTCAGTTAACAGTTGACGAACTCAAACAATAAAATGTGTTATAAAAAGGATTTACAAAACTGTCTTTCATATAAATTTCAAGTGGTTTTGACTTTGTGGTATGTTGCCTCGAGTGTTGTTGGTAGCATAACTGTCAATTTTAATATCGTCATCGCATGAAATCGAAACCAAACGAGTTATGCGTTTTATTTAACCAATACGCGACCCATGCCTCAGATCACATCATCACATCCTCCTATGTTTCGTTAATATTTTGCATGAACTCCTTCACAAGTCTGAAACTATAAAAATTTTATCAAAATATGTGTACACAAAAAAAAAAATGCCGTTGATGATAGAAAAGAAGATACAAGTACACATATTTTTTACTGACTGTGTGTGTGTGTGTGTGCCAACTATTGTAAAACATTGACAATTTCCGTTACATCGAGGGTGAAAATAGCAAATCAATAAAAACAAATTGAACTCGAATTCAATAAAAAGTACAAAATAAAAACCAAAACAATAACAACACAAACTAGGGAAAAGATTTAGAAGTACGCCCAGATAGTTGATACATAGATAGATACTCGTACTTAAATGACGGATCCCAACTAACAGCACAAAAACATGGCAATCAGCAAAAGCTAAAAGAAACTTTAACAATGTTTAAAATGTGATACAGCCAAGTCTTCCTAAGGTTACTGTTGAAAGTAAGCTTCATGGCACATGGTATGCTGTTGCTGCCAATATGCTATGTGAATGTTACAGAGAGCTTAACTTGGCGCCCTCTTATATATTGACTTACATATTCCTTAATGCAATCAACCAAATAACCAACCAACCCACATATTTATTTACCCACTCTCCCACTTCTCCTCGAGATTATAGCAATTGAACTTGAAGTGAAGCGCATTGATTCTGCCTCAATAAAGTTTGGGTTCGTTTTAAGCTAATAAAAGCCAAAATCATTGTATGTTCACAACTATGGGTACATTTGGAAGTGGCAGAGGAACTTACGAAGTTTTGTAAGCCAACCAAACACGATAAAAAAATTTGGTCAAACTGTTAGACAAGCAAATGAAATGAAAGAATAGAAAGAACAGAGAACGAAATCGCAGTAAATGCGATTACGGGAAAGGTTATAATACTTTTATAAGGTGCTCGTGTTCCCATTCATTAAAGAAGTTCTTTCATTGGGGGTGCTTTGTATATAGGAATATGCATGAGTATTTGTTGATTGTTTGGTTTGCTTTCGTTTTATTCTAATCATCTTCATGTATAGGAAAAATTAATACTTTCATTTGTTGTACAAATAAATTTCTCGCCTTATTTCAAAGTGAAAATCGCTTCAGTAAAGTTGCAGATATCTATGCATGTGTGTGGTTGACAACATAAAAAATGACTCAAACAAAAGAAATATTCAAATATTGGCATAACACAAAATTAAACAAAAAAAAAAAAAAAAAAAAATTCTGTTAATAAAATAAGAAAAGGGTGAAACCACATCAATAAATTTAAAAAATTTTAAACAAAATAAAGTCAGAGAAAAATGTTCATTACATTTTTTGATTTTGTTTGTTGGATGTTAGTTGCATATTGAAAGGATTTGATTTTTATTTAAAATTTTTAGTCATAGAATTTTTAATTTAAATGTTTTTTTGTAATATTTACATTATTTGATAGCTTCAATTTATGATATATAGCAACAAAAATATCATAGAAAGGTGTGTAAAGTGGATTTTTAATTTTAATGTTGCTGAGATACTCGTTTAGAGTTAAGTTGACAGTTTTTTGTCATATCTAGTTAAATAAATAAATAAATTTGTATTTATTACATGTTCTGATTGTAGATAAAAATTGAAACTCTAACTAAAAGCTAAAAATAAATATTAAGTTAAAGTTAAGTCAAAACTTAATGATTAGTAAAAGTAAAGATGCAACAAAAAATCAAAGTGATTAAGAAACTATGAAAGAATAAACATTTTACATAGTTGAAAGATTAGAAAATATTCAGTTTCCAATTGTTTCAATGGTATAAAACATAAAGAGGGAGCAAACCAAGATTTTAAGGTTGTGATCTACAAAATCTAAAGCACACAAAATAACTAAGAATAACAAGAAATAATCTTGAATTATTTATTTATATTTCGAGGGGGCAATTGCAACAATCCACTTAATTATGGATCCTCCGAGATTCTGGTATTTATTAAAAATATGAAGATTTTCTTTATAATTTGAAATTTTATCTAATTCCATGTATTGCTTACCCAGATAGCCGAGTCTGGTCACAATTAAACTCTCATATCTCTCTCCTCTTCTTCATAACATAATCTATTGTAAATTGGTAATTTCTTCTTATCTGCACATTATTTCAATATTCCATAACTCTACAATGTCCTGTTAAAAAGACTGTTCTTTTAATAGATCTGAATGTCGTGACGGTTTTCGCTATTCTAATATTTTTCGTAATTAACCAAAATTGGTTGGATTTAATATCCAGTTATTTGAGTGGAAATCCAAGGCAGCCCGCAGAATGAATGAGGGTGTTTGCAGCTTCTTCCCCATCAACTTAAACTGCCTCTTCATTCCTAAGATGCCTAAGATAAAATAGATGTGTTCAGGCATCTAAATTGGGGTGTTATTTTTTAGTCTATTAAGCAATAATATTGCGTTGAGTGCTTGTAGTGAGGCCTTCTCTCAGAGTGAATAAATATGCTCATTAATAGTAGAATAATTAATCTATTTGTGTTAGTATACTTGACAACATAAAGGTAACAGAAATTAAAAACTATAACATAAGCATACATATATTGTATTTTACTGCGCTGTTTCTATGGAATGAAACAATTACAAACAAACAAGAGAAATAAGTATACAAATACATATGAGTGCTTATCAGCTGACAAAAGCACAAATAACAAACATTGTAACATGAAACAACAACGAAATAACAAACAAAAACCCAACAGATAGCAACATAACATGATGATAGCAATCGAATTAACTAGGGACAGAGAAACAACAAAAACATGCAAAAATACTAGAAATTATTTGTATGAGGAAGGACCGAGGAATAAAGAGTACAAGATGCAAACACACAGATAGCAATTGAAACAGCGAAACACTAAACACAAATATGGGAAAAGAAGCAAACAGGGAGGCTGGCAGGCAAAATGATTCGACTCGACACGACACAAGGACTCAAAGGTCTTTTGCCCAAAGCTAGGCATGGCGGCATACAGTGCCGAGTGCCTATCGTATTATCAAGGGATTCTAAAACGCACAAAATGTTGGCACAAGGCAAAGAATGGCAAGAATGGCATAGATGTTGCTAGCAAGCAGCACACGAGATGAAGTAGGGAACAATACAGAGGGAACTCGACTCGCGGCTCGACCTATGCATAAATCAGCGAATAAATGGATAAGCGAGCGTCTGAAGGGGGTGAGCTGTCCTTATTGGTAAAAGCAAAGAAATGTGAGCTTAACCATTTGTTCCTATCCATTCTTTCATTTTTGCCATCTTTTACTTCTTCATCTATTTTCTATTGTATCCAATATCAGACATATCCAGAGCTACTGTTCTTGTTCTCATGATTGTTGTTGTTGTTGTTGTTGTTGTTACAAAGTTCCAACTAAATAAGCCTAAGTCGAGCGTTAAATTGTGTTGGTCCTTGCGTATTTTTAGTGAATGTGTGTTAATGTGAATGTGCGTGTGTGGGATAAAATCTGAAAATTGGATAAAAATTGACTTCAGCAATAACAACGCCATTATATTACAATAACAAACTGAACTTCAGATATACTAAATATGTCGCATACACAATACTATGTGTGTGAAAAAACACATCTAGGAAAGAAGAGTAAAGAAGGGGACTTTAAAAAAAAAATTAAGAGAAACAGAAAATTAAGAACAAAAGCACATTTAATTGGTTTTTATTTGCATGAGGTACTCACTCAATAAGATTTTTATATAAACATGTGTGTTCGGAAATGGGAAGCAAAAGGTACATAGAAGTATATTGTATAAGTGAGTTGAGGAGGTTGGCCTTGTGCGTGTGCACATAAATTATGTGAAAAACTTTGTAAATAAATGAAATAAAAATTAAATTGTACAAATGAAGGATTTCTCTTCCTTCATTCCTACCATCGTTTGTCATTTTCACTTCTTTCATCTTTGCTTTCATTTCTCTTTTATAAGCTTTGGGGTTTGGTCGTTAAATTTATAATTGGCGATTTAAGGTTTGGCGTGAAAATTATCAGAAGTAAGCTAAATGAGTGTGGGTGATGAGATTATTTATGGGTTTTATTAGCTTAGGGCGAGTATTACATACTAAACGAGTGCATGTATATGGTAGATAGCAAGAGCAGGATTCGTGTTTAAGGTTATTTTTCTATTTTTAAATAAAAAATAATAATATACATACGTTGTTAAAATGGATTGTACAGGAAGCAATTATGTTAAGCTGCAGTTAAAAGGGTAAAGAATGAAGGTTTGGCTTAGAATGAATATTTATTTAATCAATTGAAATTTTAAAAATCTGTTGTTGTTATTTTTAATTGACTAGTTGGAAAATAACTGTGTGTTTGAGTCTACTTTTGTACTGGATTACGAAATACGGAAAAACGATGGATTGTCATAGTTAGATTGATTATTACAAGATTGTTGAGACTTTTTTGAAATCTATATTAATAGTGAGGCTATATTTTGACGGGAGTACGAGTTGGAAAGGTACATGCTTCCCTGAAGTTCTGTGGAAATTTCAATATCAACGGACTATTAGAAACCGAGTTTTGCTTTATAAGTGACAATGAAGTACCGGTGTTTTACGTGCTCACCTGTCTGTAAAAAGACTCAAGAACACGGTGCCAAGCACATGGATTGAGAAAACGTCAATCAACGTCCCCTTGGATATATATCCGCAGGTACTAAATTAGAGTCATATTCATTTTGGTAAATATGACTCCCTCCTTGGTGGGGAGCAAGGCCCATCTTAAACCTCTGCTGCTCTCTGGGTCACAGCACCCTGTAGTTTAACACTATTCCACGTCGAGCATTTGGGTATTAAACCATAGCCACCACGATACCCCCAGAAGGGGGCCGTACACGCTGGCCAGGACGGAACAAGTTCCGTGGGCTCCTGACCACCCGTGGTACCAGAAATTAGCCTCTGGTCAGACTTCGTACCCGAGGTACTACCAAATCGAAAAAAGTCCATGGGTTGGTGGCCCAAGTTGTTTTCATTCATATAGTAGCAAAGAAATCCAATTTATAGAGGATTACCTGGATCACAAATTATAAATGAAAATAATGGTTCCTCCAGGAATATGAGTTCTATACATCAAAACTATAAAACTCAGAAGAATTTCCCGGAGGGGGAGCTTTATAAGTGACAGCGTGTTTATATCAACGATCGACGTTTTTGTATAGTCTTAATATCGACGAAACGCTTTCCTTTCTGTGCCAAATGCTGAATTGGCCGAAGAGGCAGAAGTCGCAAGGTCCCAAATCAGGAGAATACGGTTTAAAAATTTCAAATTAAATTCAAAATATACAACTACACATATCATCATTTGGGTTCTCTGATGCATGATTTTATACCTTAAAAACACGACTAAATGATAATGCGGCATACTCAGAATAGATAATTAGAACCAATCACGCACCTGATAGTTGCACATTGTGGATGCAATTGTTTCTTAAGGATCGCGTGATGATTTTTTTTTTTTTAGTCGCAAGTATAACAATTTTGCTTATTCACGAAGTCATTCAGATAGAAATAGAAATCGAAAATCATCATTCACTTCTTTTTGCGCATTGGATGGTCTGCTGGTTTGAGCTCCTGAGTAAACTGAACATTCTGCTGGTGAAGGTGGAGGTCTTTCGTCGGTAAATTTGATGTTTCCATCGATTTTTTGCATCATTGCATTATAGTATCATTGTTTTCAAGAGACCGACCAGTACGTCGACGCAAAGGAGACCATCATCAATAATCAACTTACCATAGTTGCTTAAATTTTATTGACCACTCTTCGAATTATTGACTCATTAGGTGCAATTTCTCGACCGAATATTCCACGACGTTTTTTTACACTCTTATTGAGACACCCGTTAGTTAGGCTTGACTGGTGGAACTTAAACTCCGCTTGGTATTCATATAATTTGCATAATATGTTTTTTTTTCGATTTGAATTATTTTAAGAAGATTTACCAACATTTTATCAAACTTAATTTTATATTACTTAATAATAATAAAGAAGTAAAGTAAATTTACATTTGTTTTAGTTTTCCCCTTTATAAGCTACAACAATATTTAATAATTCATTAAATTTGAATATAATTCTTTAAGATAAACACGCAACATACGCCATTTTAAGGACACATATTCACACACACACGCACATATACACGCATACACACACTTTATGATCCGTAGGTTGTATGTAAGCATAAGAGAATCCGGAAACGATAAATATTTGTATGTGAAAATAGCATGTGAGATAATTTTATTAAAATCACGCATACACAATGTTTGCTCTCATTCACACGTACGCTTTCAGTCTTGTCGAACGGATGCTGTTTGCCTTCAGTTTTTGTTTTTTATTTTGTGTCTTTAATAAAATTATTTATGCATTTTTACATTAAATTTATGTTAATTTGTATTTTATGTTAAATTTATGTAATTTGATAATATACACAAAAAATACACAGATAGAATCAAAAATATACTCAGGAATATTTACATGGAGGAGAAGTTTATTTGAAAATGAATGTCATTTGAGTTTTCCTAATATTGCCTATTTCGTTCATAAAAAAACCATTTCCTGTGAATTATGTTCGAGTCTATAGAATTTATTTGTCATTATGTGTGTTAAACTTTAATTTGATGCCCATTTATTTATGATTTATGAAATTCTAAAAAAAGATTTTTATTCTCTTTTAGTTGGTGAGTTTTATATTTTATTAGAATTTAATTGAAAGCAACTCAAGTATGGTATGTAGTTAATGAGCAAGAAATTTCAAAAGTTTTCATTCTCTCAAGTTACTTTGTTTGTATTTTATTCAACAAAAAACTTTTTTGTTCGCTCTATTAAATTTATGCACTTTTTCCCGGTTCCACCATCTCCTTAAATTGTCATCATCACTTGTAGATAAAAACTTTTATCATTTCCATTTTTGACGGAATCTCCTTGTTGTTTTCGAAATTAAATATATTTTTTTTTTATTTATTATTAATGTGTCTGCAAAACTTAACACTTCAGTTGACTTGAATTTAGTTGAATAGTTGCTCTTGTTATTGATATTACAGGTAATGAAATCAAGGATATTAAACACATATATATATACATATATATATATATAATTGCAGTGTAATTGCTCTCTCTATTCTCAAATAAAGTTGAAGGTAATAATTAAAATTTGTTAATTTAATTTAAAAGAATTTTAATTTATAAAATTGAAAGTATAATTATACATAGGACATTTGAATTGTTCAGTTAGGAACTGTTAACTCTTAACTTGTTAACTTTCTTAATGCGAAAATTCCAAATATTGAAATCAATTTTAATATTTCTAAATATTTAAAAAAAAAAGATACGCTTTTGCTTAGCTCAAAATAATCAACTTTTTACTTGAAACTATCATGATTCAAATAATAACCAAAGAAAGTGTTGTCTACTTTTGTGCGAATAAATTGTAAGCAGCGCGTCTGAGTATGAGGTGTGTTCTAACTATAATGATCAGATTTGCATTTATAACTGCATGCTGCCATAATGATTTCACATGCTGAAGCAATTTTGACAGTTAGCTTTTATGCAGATAGTTTTGTGACTCATCTCGTACAATTTAATTTGCAGTGACAGCAGATTCAATGACAAGCATCAACGCATTCATGACTTTGAATAATCGTTTTTTAATTACGCCTCGTTTAATTTTTGTTGCATTTTTTTTTTTCGTTATTCCTTTTTTAGCTTGTTTATATCCCTTGGCTTTTTGTGTGTTCATTTTATGTGCCTATTTTGAAGTTTATAGTGTAGTAAATGCTAAACAAAAGGAAGGTAAAGAGAGTAAGAAAAAGAGCTCTCAACTTTTTATTAATTAATTCATTAACATTATTCTAGCAATAAACTTAATTATTGTTAATAAAGTTTGGTGAGTTGACATCAGATCATTAGATGTTGCTGATGAGTTGACATTAAAATAGAGGTAAAACTTCAAGTGTTTCAAGTAAAGCGCAGGTAGAGCAGAGTTCCATAAAAGGAGCATATAAAAATTAATTTTATCTTTCTTAAGGTGAAAAACTGTTGATGTTAACAAGATTTCACTTAAAGTCAAACTTGTTTTCATGCGTCATTAAGGAATGGGGGAAGGGAGACAGTAAAAGATTCTGGAGCGCATAAAAATTGTGTGCCACCTCAAAATTGAAAAACGAAACGGAAAAATGTATAATTTCTTGTTTCCATGTTTATGTTGATGTTTCTCTTATTATTCATTTCTTTTTTATGCTTTCATTTTTTATCGTTGTGGTAATTTATTAAGGAATACGCAAATTATCTAAAATGAACGCACGCACGTAGATACATCAGCATGAACAATAGATGCTAGATCCATATTTATACACATAGTATAAATATAACAAAACATTGAAAGCATTTTATATTCTTTTCTCTTCATTTTTTAGTTTTTATTTTGGGTTTTAATATAAATTAGCAACAACAAGAAAAACAAGAACAAAAAGAGGAAATAAAGCATGTGCGCACGATAAACACCACACTCTCACAGGCATACACATCTTGCCATGCTTGTATGTATGAATATGTGTATATGGAACGGAACACTCACACAATTAAATGTAAAAGACGAAAATGCCTTTTGGCAAAATAATGCTAGCTAGCGAATCAACGAACTAAGGCACAAGAATGGAGCGCAGGAACGTACTCCCTTAAGCACTATAGCAGCAACAAAAGTATTATGTATTGTGGATTGGCTGAGGTGGTGTGAGTAAGGATGACGAGTCGCTCATGCACAGTGTGTAAGTAATTTGCATACCGGATCAATCTTGAAAAATTAATGGCTTCCCAGACAGATAATGGTAGACCACAACGGCAGCAGCAGCAGCGACAGCAGTAGCAATAATAGAGGGAAAAGTAAAGTATAGCGATGGTTGGTTGGTTGGTTCGTTGGTAGATTGAAGAAAGGAAGCAGCAACGTGCTAGTGTGCTAGCATCCTGAAAGCATAGAATACCAATGATAATGATAACAACGATGATGATAATAATGGTAATGATGATGAAGACTATACAATTAACGAGCGACAACTGAATGAGTGAGTGCAGAAATGAATGAATGTAAACGCGCTCTTCGAATGAATGCACTAATTTTGAAATATAACGCATACACAATGTATACAATGATGAGTGTGCGCCAAACGCTTTGCGTAGAATGAACAACTTTTGTTGTTCCTGCTGCTGCTGCTGCTTTTATTGTTGCAACAAAATTACCCTACGTACGCACGCGACCACAACACATAACGCTTTAGTATCTAGTAGCTGAGCGGGTGTGGTAAATGCTCGAATTTCCATAGAGAGTGCCAAGTGCGGAAAAAGGAAATGAAACGCCATGTGTCACATGAGCTCAAGCTAAGTTCTCAGTGTTTATGTGAGTTGCGATGGCATAAATCTTAATCCTTACACGCTTGGCAACACGGTGCCATCATGATAAGATGAATGTGTTCATGTATCCATGTATGCATGTATTTACTATATTTGTAAATGAATGGGTGTGAATGCCTTGAATAAACAAAAACTGAACATTGATCTTTCTCTTTCTGCTCCTATCGCGTTGAAAAGTCAAAATCTAAATTCGTGTTTAGAGAACATTTAGAGCATCTTCCTTTAAAAATTTAAATCTTTAATGCTAAATAAATATACTAGTTTTCCTTTATTTCTTTTGCAGTTACATACTCACTTCTGTACTCATTTCTTCATTTCTTCCTTTTTAAGTTCAACTCAACAAAATTCCAGAATCCAACGGTGACATTGTTATAAATCCCTTTCCATTTCTCTCAAAATGTTGCGAAATCTTTTATGCAAATGCATTGCATGTTGACTTTTACTTGTGGCAGTGCGGATATACATATCTGTTAGTGGGAGTATCTGTGTGTGCGTGTACGAGAGTACTACATACATACCTATATATAGATCCTGTATAGTCCTGGCTTGACTATAAATTAGTCTTAAAATTTTGCGGTTTTTTGTGTTTTTTCCTTTCTTTGTTAACCTTAGTCGATTTGTGTGAGTATGAGATTTTGCAAATTGTGTTTTTTTGAATTCACAGTAAAAAGAAATCGGTGAACTTCAGTAGTTGGAGGTTATTTTAGTGTTAATCCAAGTTGATGAGGGACAACAAAAAAAGAGGCATTTGTAGAAGATAAAGAAGATGGATTGATACACATTCAAAAGAATGAGAAAGTAATTGAAGATAGATATAAGCAATAGGAATTGATGATTGAATTAGTTTTAGTTATAATAAAGTGAATCAAAGCTGGAAGTCAACAGAAGAGGAATAAGAATGCATCAAGAGAAAAGAAATAATTAATGCCAAGCAGCTCGCATGGCAAATAATCGATGAATCAAAAGAATTATGAAATGATGATCATAAAAAAAAAGAATGGGAAAATAAATGAATTAACACTAGAACAATGCAGGCGTTTAGCTGCATGACAATTAGAATGAAAAAATTGAGCATAGTTGTTTGCATATTTAGCAGTCCAAGTCAGTCTCTATTGATGTTAGAGAATTTTTGAACATTTTAAAATGTTTATCCCTTAAGTTTTTATATAGACTACACTTTTTTTTTTGTTTTTTTTTTGTCGTCAAATAAAAATTGATTAATAATTATACATAGGGGAGAAAAATGTTCCATTTTATTTCACAATTTATCTATCTTAGTTCAACTCTTACTTATTTCTTTGCTTTTCACCTTCCCACCTTCAACTTATCTTACCTGCAACACTGAGCATATTTTAACTAATGGTTCTAGTTTATCAGTTCTTAAGAATATTATATAACAACAACAATAAAAATAAGGCCAACAACAAATGCTTGACTAAAATGTTTTTCAAATTAGACGTTTACACTTGCAGAGAGAAATTACAAAGTGACAAATTGACTTTGCTTCTGTGGCTAGTTCTGGTGGTTCTTGTCTCTGTTCTCTACTTGTTCTTACTGTTGCTAAGCTAATGGTAGCTGCATGCAATCGTGTTGCCAATTACCGCTAATGTCGGGGAGTTGCCACATAAAATTAATGATAAGAACGCAATAAAATAAAGTTCTACTGTAAAAGCAAAAACACATGCAAGAAACACAAGAAACAACAAAATCATCCAGATAAGTAACGATATCAGCTAAGTCAAGATACAAGCTAACAAACAACCATCCAACCAACCAAACAACCAACCAACCAACCAACGAACACCAGAAACTTAAACTAAACCAGTAAGCAACAGCTGCCATCATCAATGCCATCACAGCCATCACAGCCATCACAGCCATCATCATCGTCATCATCATCAACTTCAGGACACTCGTCTATGTCGTTTGCGTCTATGGTGTCCATGGTGTTGTTAGTATTGTCGTCATTATCGTCCTTGCTGCCGTCAGCTGCAGCAACATCGCTCAGAGTCAGCAGGTTATGCCACAATAAAATTAAATCGTGTATGAATAGATGAACGAAGGGATATAGGAGGAGTTGGCCATATTAGCGTTGTTCAACGGGGGGCGTGAGACTTTTAAATTGAAAAGTTTTGTGTGAGCGCAAATCAAATGAAAATTCTCAATGTATGGTATATAAAGATAGAATGAGGTAAAACGCGACATAGAGTCAAGTGAAGTCAACTCAACTCAAGTTAAATGCAATTCGCATGACATTTGCACAAAAATATAATATTGTAATTATTATTTGTGCCAGGATTTGCAGTTTTTCGCTGAGTCCTTAGCAAGGCATTTGTCTGAGCCGGCCTTGGTTGTCATATTATTGCCCAACAAAGTGCCCAAACTCATTATTTTGCACGTTAAGCTCGTTGAGCAACGTTTAACGTGCTGGATTATGCAAGGATAATTTCAAATTCAATTTGTTGGGAAAAAGTTTTTTTATTTTGTATCCTGCTTTCTTTTATCTACTGTATTTGTGTGAGCTACTTTTAGGTGCAACTCATTAGAGTCATGTCAGCCTGTTGACCATTTGCTAGCCACGTTTTTTCTCGGATAAGTTTATTTCAAGAGACATTAAAAACAAAAAAAAAAAACAAAAAAAATGGTAGTAATACATTTAAAGTCCCCTCTTTATCTTTTGCTCCTCGTACTTTTTCACTCTCAATGTCTTAGAAAAGAAGCAAACTTTGCTCATAAATTCAATGCAATTTATTCATGAAAAACACTAAAGGTGAGTTTTTCTTGTCATGGGAACGGAAAATGCATTAAAAAAGTTTGCACACTCGAACAAAAAGAGTTGCAAAAATGGATATAAAAGAACTTCATGGTTTTGTTAAGAGTAAGATTGATACGATATAAGACTTTTTTCACTGGCATTTCAAAGCTTATTGTATTCGAGAAAAGTGAAAAAGACATAACGAATAGAACAAATTGGAAACAAAATAAAAAAAAATCGGCTAAATGCAAGCCAGTCTCGTACACGAAGGGTTCCGATTGGGGTTTGTATGGGATCAAGTTTCATCTTTGGTGTCATGAAATCTTGTCTAAAATATAACATACTTTTTTTTTTCTAGCTACATTCATGGTTATTGGATAAGTTTAAGATTTTACCGACCTAAAAAGCTTAATCAGTTAGTGGCAATGTCTTTTAGTTGCTGTATTTTGCCTACAGTCAAGTGATATAGCGTAAAAGTCTATTCAAAATATTACATAGATCATATTGTGACTTCCTAATTCATCACTCAACTCGAACACTGGAACAACTGATCACATTTAAGAGAAAGCAGCATTTACAAAGGTTCATCTAATATTCTCAAAAATTATAAGGGCTGGCGTTACTGGAAACACCAAAATACTTCTTGATGCACGGATCTATGCGTTACAAATATCAGACGTAATTGATAATAAATTTTTCACTGGGAAGAGGTAAAGTATAAACATGAATGGAGAATAAAGGAAGAAAATTAAATAAAAAAACGACAAATGAATGAGTAAAGAAAGAGAAGAAACAAAAGAAAAAAAAAGGAGAAATGGAAATTTGTTAGAGAAAGCGTGCGTTTGTGTATCAGTGTATGTGAATAAAGTTAAATATGCTAATTCTGTAACAATGGCAACAGAAACTCTGGCAGCGATAAGCGCATCACGCTTCTAGCAAGTATTCGCTTCAAACGAGCACGTTTATTCCGATGGCTATTGTTTGTTGCATTTGCAAGCCGATTGAAGCATTGACAGGAGAATGGGATGACATCCATGAAGGATGAACGGATAAATGAATGTACAAAGGAATAAATGGTCGAATGAACTCAATTGGCTTATGTATGTACATCTTAATATCTCACATCAATGGAATCAAGAGAAACAGTGAGTTAAGAAAGCTTAGCATAAAATTAGGCGCAGTTTGTTTATTTTAGGACAAACCAACCATCAAACTGCATTTAAAATTGTGGTTTAAAGTATTTCACTGATCATCAAGTCAATTCCTTCATTTGATGTAAGAGACTTAAGTTTTCATTAATTGTTGGCCAAAGTGTCTTTGAAGGCTTTACAAAGGATAAAGGAAATGCTGACTAGGAAACGGAAAGTTTGAAAAAGAAAGATGCAGTTAGTTTTAGTTAATTGTCAACCATTTCTTTACGAATATGTAAGGTTTCCTTTTTTAACTTTTTAGGTATCTTCAGCTCCATAAAGTTTATGTTTTTTTCTATTTCACCATGCAGTTGTTAATCCAAAACAATTTTAATATTTTCACTTCGCTCCTTAATTTCATCTTTAGCTATTCTCCAACATAAAACGCATAAAATAATTTACTCGTCTTTCAGGATAATGTTATGGACCATAACGTCTGGCATGGTTTGGCTGCACGTAAATCCATCATAAATGCAATAAATGCATACTTCTATGAACATCCCACATTGAACATTCCGCCAAAGATACATTTGCAGCATAGCTGTCAGAACAATCGCTCACTTTGAATATTTGCTTCATCGGTATTTTGATTTGAGTTTGGTTTATAGCTTCGTCTTTGTAGTTACTCACTCGTTGAATAATGAAGTTTTATAGTTTGTTAATGACGTGTAGCTCTTGATTGGCATAACAATGAAATGAAAGAGATACATATATAGAGTGTGTGTGTGTGTGAGAGAGAGAGAGAGAGAGAGGGAGAGAGAGAGCGAGAGAGAGAGAGAAGCAACATAGTAAGAAACAAGTTATAACAGAATTTATAGTAATTGAGTGACATCAAGATAGATGACACATTGTTATTGGTTACATCTTTGCAGATTGATTGTCAAAAAGGGGACAGCATAGCCTCCCTCCAAGGAAACATGTTAAGCTTAAATTTATTGACACCGCCAATAGTTTACGAATTCATACTCAATTTTCATGATGATGTTTAAATCATACGCACTCACATACCTTTTTATTCAGCACATACATCAAACACTTGAATACTTCATTTATTGTCATCATAGAAACATCTGACAATTTATTTGTTTTAACTACAGATACAAGTTGATTTCCCCTTGTGATTGAGTGTGAATTTGAGTAGCAAAGTGTAAGAATCTAGTCAGCAACAGTTTAAGGGGGCAAAAACAAACGAAATCTGTGAAAATGATCAATTGTACAACTGTCGACTATTTTGTGTTAGAATTGAATGAAACAGAATAGAACAGAACAGAACAGAATAGAACAGAACAACAGCTGTCAGATACACAAGCATGGCATGTTATTTCCCTTCCCTTCCCTTCCCTTCCCCATCGACTCACTTAAGTTTACTTGACAGTTTGTTAATTTCATTGTCTCACAGTAAAATGTTTGCTTGAGTTGCTTGACTGCTCGGCATATCGCAGCAATATAACTGATAACAAAAACTATAGGATAAAAGAATATCAAAACAAAAAAAAAAAAAAAAGTGGCAGAAGTCAAGTGTTCAGTTACATGTTTATTTGATTTTTTGCTCTTCACTCAATTTTATTTGATCTTTTTGATATATATAACTGTATATTTTCTACTTTTCAGGAAGTGAATTGTACATTATGGATAACAATTAGTTTATAACAGAAGTGAATGAGGCTCTTATACCGAAAATTCTTTAATTGTGGTCCCTTTGCTGCTGATCTGCAAAACAACAATTGTTTTATTATTTTTATGCCCAAACATGATTTGAATGTGGTCCCCTTGATCTATTGTTCCAGATGCCAATTAAATTTGTAAGATCTTTAAAATAGTCAAATTTTTTTTGACTGAGATACAAATCAAGCGTCGTACTAAACCAAAAATATTTCATTGTAGGGATAAGATAATCTCATCCTTTTTGTTTTGTTTTCCAATTCCTCCCTCATCATTTCAAGTTAATCTGTCAAAGCACAATTTGACTACTGAAAATGCTTTGAAGGGTTCAAATAATCTTTGCAAAAATCGATGAATCAATCAAGATGAACTATCTGTGAGCAACCCACATCCAAAATAGCAACTGATTGATTACAAATTGCTTTATGCAATCCCTAGTTTTAGTTGTTTGTATTCTATTTACATCAGATCATTTCGGAAAAGTGCTTTATTTATTACTTTTTCTACTTAAAGACCATTTTGATATTTGTAGAGGCTCTTTTCTTTAACTTTAATAAAGTCGAATATGTCCTTGGAAAAAATGAGAATAAATTTTAGTTTTTACTTATCATGGCTATGACTTTTAGAAAAACTTCATTTCAAATTCACAAGCAGCATAAAAATGAAAACACAAAAAATCCCCGGAAGTAATTGCAAAATTTATGCCAGCAAAGTTATGTCCTGCGCCCGGCTGCTAGTTTCAGTTCATAGTGCTCAACAAGAGCGAGAGTGTCCTTTGAGTTTATGTATATACCTCGGTCATGGGTTGGTGCGTGTTTGCAAGTGGCCTCATAAATATTATTAAGAAATAATGCTACAATATATATATATTTTTCCATTTTCATAGACCAATTTTTCTCGATTGCTTTTCCATTATTCTCATGCCCCCAATGTCTCTGAATGTTGTTCGTCTAATGGTTGCCTTTTCTTATGCGTTTGAAAAATACAGTCATATTCCTTGAGTTATTTATGCAGAGATCGTTAATCATAATCGACGACGCATTTCATAACCAATTTCGGTGGAAATGAGTTAATTTCCTTGCATTCGCATTTTCTTTTATCATCATCATCATCATCATCATCACCATCGTCATTATCAAGAGAAATGTTCTTAATTAGTTGAAGTAATAGAGTCATAAATATTGTATGAAATGTATAAGTTTTGATTGCGTATAATTTTTTTTCAATTGAGCATATTTAGCATCATTAACTTTTGACTTTCTTTTCGATTCTAAATCATTTCATTCGATTAACTTTTCCGGAGGGGGAAACCTTTAAATTTCCTTAGTTGACTTTTTAAAACTTTTTACATTTGAATTGAACATACAGTTAAAATTTTGTATTTGAAATGTATTTTTTATCAGAGTATTTTACTATTGGTTTAAATACTTAGGACCATGTCTTTCATTATATAATTTTGAATAACAATTAAAGCGAAAATTTCATTTCAATTTCACAAAGTTCACAAAATTGTTGTCTACTATAAAAGAACAATAACAATAACTGAAAATATTCTTAGAGATATTTCAGTAATTGAACTTGAACTTTGGGCAATAGAACATTTAAGTAACTTTTGCATTTACTCTGACATCATTGATAAGAACTCATCTTCCAGATTATATTTCTCGAGTTGTCGGACACCTGATAATAAAATACAACACAATTCACACGCTTTTATAATAAGAAGGCACTTTGTTTCGACATAAAGAATATCACCAAAAATTTTGTTATTTTGTTTTTGTTCGGCTGTCATTGTAGCAACAATAATAAGAGGAACAATTTTTTACGACAGCGAAACCTTCAACTTCATGTCATATCCATCAACGAGTCTCCAACCTTCTTCGTTCATTCTTGCTCCTTACCTTCAGCAAGAAGATGAGGGAGATATTCGTTACACTGTAAGATGTCTTCAGATTGTGTTACTATTGTTGCTTATTATAACACCAGCGGCTGTTTTGATGCGTGTGTATGCTTTAGTCTAAGTGGGCGTATGTGATACATTTGCGTGTGATTCCTGCCCTCAAGTTGTGTTGTGATGTTAAACGTCTTCGTTGATCGACATTTGCTACCTCAAGGGAACTTTCCATTTAGGACAATGAGTTTCTCTTTTTTGCAGCTGAATTTTTTTCTTGTACAATATTTAAAGAAAACATCAACCAAGTGATAGAAGTAATGTATGGAATGTAGAAGGTTAGCTGAGGGAGGACATTAGAAAAAATCGTAAAAATAAATTTTCAAGTTTTGTTAAGTTGCGTGGGTAGTTTTTGAGGCATTGCAAGATAACAAAGCAACATGGCTTAACATTCTAAAATTAAAATCAAAGTCCTGTTGACAATTTAGCTACAATTTAACAAAACTGAATTGAAGAGAAACATTTAGTTACTCCTCATATTAGCGACACATTTATCCCAATATTTATTACCTTTTAGGTTGGAAATTTAAATGCCAAAAGAATAAACAAAGGGATGTTGGCTGGATGGGATCCCTATTTGTGCATTTTTAATAGTTGTAAAAATAGTCTATTGCAAATATATTTTGATGTTATTCTATTAATTTTTTAAGCTCACCACGTTAGAAATAAAGAATACTCGTATTACCTTGCCCTAGACTATTACGTCAACATGGCCGAGAGCAAGGTAATGGTTCTAATGGGAATGTAATTGCCAATTGTGAAATTATGAAAACAGATGCGTGCGGCCTCAACAAGGAAACGCACCCTACAAAGCAATCAAGTACTGACTGATATTCAGACCGTGAAGGCAGCACACTTGAGACAACAATTTAAAAAGTTTCTTTTTCTACCATTGAGATGAGTAAGTGAGAAAGTTAGTGAGTAGATAATTGAATGGCCGGCCGCCTTAGTAACGTGGAGGCTGTTATTGAAGTACTGTCTGTGCTACTTCAACTGATGATTGACATTAAATATTCTTTTTCGCTATATTGTACTCCGAGTACAATATTTTTCTGTCACTTATTTTGTGTTTCTGTGTTTTTTTTTTTTTTTTTATCAATAAAAAGAAGAAACTTTTCTTACTTACAATATTTTCCAATGCTATTTTACATGCAATAAACACCTGAGCCAATGGCCAATTTTCAATTGATTTTCACAGTTTTCTTTCTGTTTCATTCCTCTTTTTTCATATCGTTACAACGTAGTTTGCCGCTTTCCCATTGTGATGTAGACTTGTGTAAACTGATTCGCTTTGCCGCGCAAGGTTTCCAATGTTGACAGATTGTTTCCAATTTTTTTTCAATAACAAAGTTGAAGTTGAAACTTTGAAATTACAAGAAAAGGAAAATGAAATTGTTAAAGGAATAGAAAAAGTTTTGCCACTTCTTTCTTTTGCTTTCCCCTTTTCCGTTTCCTCCACCTTTTTCTCATAACTTTGTTTCTTTGAGTTGAAAACGGTTCCAGCAGCATTCTTCGATTTGCCAGCTTTTTTTTTTAAGTTTCTATCATTTTTTCAGTCGGATATTGTATAAATCATGGTAAAAATGTTAAAAAAAAAAAATATTATAATAAATGCTTGTAAAAATATGAATTATTTGAATCGCGCGCCTTTGACAGTTCGACATTGAGATACAAAAGCAAATAGGGAGCGGAGAAAAAAGGCACTGGGAAAAGGACAACGAATTATTGCGTAAAAATGATGTGTTGTCGGCCATAAACAACAGTCAGTCAGCATTTGTATACTTGTCCCAAGTGCCATTCCTTTTTTGTTTCGTTTTGTTAGTCCTTTTGTATAACTACATCCTGTGGCGCGTATTTGTCCTGCATATTAAGTTCGCCGCTGGTTGTCTCTAATACGAGTATTTGGATGTGTGTGTACGAACTAAACACTGGGATTTCTCTTTCTGTTCACCATCTTTAACACTTGTTCTATACCATAAAGAAGATACTAAAGCTTTTCCTTCACGATTTCTTTTTTCCTCTGTCATCTTCTACTCGTCCTTTTGCCTTTTTTATTTCCATTCCTTGCTGTGCATCTTTTTCTTTTGCTCAATGCTGTCCATTAATTTAAAATGACCACATGTGGTGGTCAGTGGGTTGGTTTGCTGGTTAGTTGGTTGGTTAGTCCAGCCTGCCCATTCGTCCATCAGTTACTGCTTCCACTCCGTTGTTTGTCGGTTAGTTAAGCGGTCGCATGGGTGGTCAGTAATAGTAGCAGAAGCAGAAGCAGAAGCAGAAGCAGAAGCATCAGCAGCAGCCAGTTGTGTGCTTGTCATTATTTCCAGGTTTTTACATCTCGTTCCTGTGTGTAACTTTTAACTATAGTAACAAGACATCAGATAGCAGACTCCAAAGTGGGTTGGATTTATTATACACAAACAACAAGGAGTTTTTGTAATTTTTTTTTTTTTTTTTTTTTTTTTTTTTTTGAATAAATATGTATGTGGTTCCATGCGTGGGTTTTGGTGTAAGTGTACTTAAGAGCTTAGAATTTTGTCTGTTTTTCATAATAGATATGTGTTAATGGATTTTTTGTAAAAATCTCCTCTTAATAAATAAAATAATTGTTGACCAGAAATAAGGTGAATAAACTTAAAGATAAGTATGAGATGGCCATTAATTTCATGTCAAATATTAACTTAGAGTGTAATGATATTTGATGTATATACATTAAGGATCTCAAACTAACATTTGCTAAGTAATGATAACTTTTGGATAATTTGATTTTATACAAGTATATTCAAGAGACAGACCTCTCTGTGCATGGATCTATAAAATGAGTAGCATTCGACATTGATTTAAAAATCTCAAACGGCTTTAATTCTGAGCCCAATTTCACATCAATCGTACAAAAATCCCTCCCTCAATCAACCAACCAATTGCCTAAATTCAATCATTAAGCGCTCAAAAGTATGCCACAAAATAATTAAATTGATTTATTTAATTTTTTTCTCTTTTTATTTTCGTCGAATACAGTCAATGTTACCCTACTAAATCTTCTTTTTGGGTCGCCATTAACTCGTAAGCACCTAAAATTGCTATATAATTTAGAAAAACTCGAACAATGCACTCTTCATACATACATATGAGTATTTGTTTTCTCAACTAGTGTATTTCGTAAATTGGGTCGTTTTTTATGTAATTTGGCAACACCATTACGTTTTCCTTGCCTGAATTTTGTTGTTATCTCAGTGAGTTGATAACAACAACTGAATGAAAGCATGGTACTGGTTTTGATTCATATACCACTACGAGTAAATGGGTTTAATGTGATGGCTGGCTGATGATGATGATGTTGATGTTGATAGTGTTGAAGGTAATTTTTACGTTCTTTGTTGTAATTCTGGTGATGGTGGTTGTGTTGTACTTGTCCTCATGTTTTGTTAGTGGTCCTCAAGTGTGACTGTACATATACATTTACATTTAAGTACGCATACACACATACATGTGACGCAGGCGTATTAAAGAAAGAACTAACTCTCTCTACATGTGAGACCGTGGGAGAAAACTATTGTAACTCTTCGTGTTTCATTTTATCATGTTTCGGTGTGATGGAATTCGTAACCATGTTATAGGCTTGATGTTAACATTTTCTGTTAAGTAAAAGTTCAGAGGCGTATTAAAAAATTTTAAATGTAAGTTTATTCAAATACCTTATGCTATTCCCGATGTTTCATTCTTAATTCTCCAGTCTTATGTCCCTCTCGGGTATTCGATTTAGACGAATAAGCTTTACTATGAAAAATGCATTAAAATTTTAACTAAAAAATAAATCAAAGATGACTTCATTCATTGTGAAACTAGCTCCAAATGTTAATAAATAATAATAGGCGTTTTGCAACAAAATCTCATGTCTATAGGAAAAGATTCATTCACTATTCGATATGAAAACCTCTTAATAGGAACAAGATATTATGATACAATATCCGTTATTTTTTTTAAATAGAAGGAAATTTAAAAGTTAAGTTTTATGGTGAAATTATTTCAGTTTAAGTTCAAATTATCTAAAATGGAATACTGAGAATGTTTCTTTCATTAAAACAGTAGCACAAAGCCAAGCTTAAATTCTCTTCGGGTTCACAAACATTTGGTTTCCAATCCCATTTTGTTCCATAAAAACTTATTGCATATGATTTACTTTTAACTTTCTTTAGTAGTATATAAACGTAAATACACTGAAACAGTTTTTTGCAATGAATTAAAAAATCATCACAAAAAAATTGAAAAATGAGAACATATAAAAATCAGACACACATATACATGTATATAAAGATAAAATAGGAAATTACGCGAAATGCTAAAAATAGAGCAAATGCGAGGAAGCAACGAAGGCATCGCCATCGCCATCGTCATCGCCATCGTCATTGACATCGCGTTGACGCCAAAGTCGACGCTTAACAATAAAAGATACGAAGTTTAATTCTTAGAGTGTATGTGAGTATGTGGGTGCTTGCTTGTCTATCTACATACATACAATATGTGTGAGAATGTGACACTGTAATTGTAAACAACAACATCGGTAGACAATCGGGCGCGTCAAGAGTCCTCTCGTGCATAGAAGAACAGCAATCACACACTCACGCTTACGCACCCACCTATAGAAATGAACAGTTATCGGCCATATTTTCTCTGTCTCTCTCATTTGTGGCGAATCTCTATCCACACACACACACATACACAGGCTCATATAAAGACTCGGCTTGGTGCGCACATAACTTCGTTGCTTTCATCATAGTCATCGTCCTTGTTGTCGTCGTCGTTGTCGCTATGCGTCGTGCTGAGATTTTTGCGCTTTGCTCCACATCTTTCCATTCGTTTTCGTAGTTTGACGAAGCTACTGCCGACGCTGCCACTGTCATTTCTGTTGTTGTTCGTAATTCTGTTGCTACTCTTGCTGCTGCTGTTGTTGATTTTCGAGATACTATTTGGTCCTTTCGCAATTCGCAACTTGAAATGTTCAGTCGTCGTTGCGTGTTGTAGGTGGTCTGGTCTAGTGGTGGCGGCTGCTGCGTTTTGACTTCTCTTCTCGTTTTGCTACAGATACAATTCCGTCGGCCATTGCAGCAGCAGCAGCAGCAGCAGCATTAACTAAACTGGCTCCAACTGAAACACGACTGCGAATCGCAATTCAGTCTTCATTTTACTCGTAACTTGTAAAAAAGTGTACTACTATTTCGCTAACGATTTTCATCTGTTGACGGCTACCAACCATTTAGCATCAATTATTACAAAGATCTTCGTATTCATCGCATCATAGATGGCAATAACCAACCAAAGTGTTCATTATGCTAGTATGTAGCTCATGCCGATAGATGTATTCAAGAATATTTGTCTGTCTTATATGATATACAAGTAAGAGCACAAGTTGACGATCATCATCATTCTCAGTGGCTGCAACATCAATAACCAAAACCATACTCTTCTTACAACACGTGCCTTTTGAGGTGAAAATATCAATTTTAGTTGCTTTCAGCATCATCACCATCACCATCCTACCTAAGTGTCTGTATTTCTGTCTAGATACTCTATACTTCTCGGTGTTTTATGTGAGTGCGTGTGTGTATGTGTGCGTTAATTTCTCGGTGCTGGTTAAGTAGTTCAGATTCAATTCAATCATTGTGCCAAAGGCGAAACCACAGCAAGCCAACAATAACAAAAATGGCAAGAACAAAAATGTACTACTTAATAATTTATCCGTGTGTGTATCTCAAAAAACTCATGTGCGCCCAATTACACTAACAAACATTTAACAAATTATCAACATCAACAATAACAAAAAATGCTAAACTTAATAACAAATTACAAACCATGACGACTTCAGTCAACAAATTCCACACAAGATGACAACACATGAAAACTGGGAAAATAATTATTTGTTGAGAACAAAAAGAAAAAAACAAAAAAAGAAAAAAACAAAAAAAGAAAAAAATAGATAAATAATGGTAATAATAATAATGAACGATCAATTTGTGGTAAGTTTGCTAAATAATTTCACACAGAATTACATTAAATTACATTGCATTGTAGTAAGCACAAACCTCCCACATAGTAGACTATGCATTTATTATCCTCAAAGTCTTGCATGCAAATAATATTGGTTTGGGATTTTTCATTTATTCTCTTCTTTAATTCATTTTTGTTTCGAATTTCACATCGCATCTATTGAAATTGGTTTATTTATTAGCCACGTGTGTTTTGTAATTATTCACATTGGTTAAATTCATAGATAAAATTAAATAAAAACAAAAACGCAAACGCAAACGCAAACACAAGCAGATATTTCGAAATACAATATTATATTTGTTTTTCTCTGCATAACTGCGGTTTGGTTTACCAATGGTTAATTAAAATTTAATTAATTACGCTTTTGTGTTTTGAACGGTGTAATTTTTTGACTAAACAAACATAAATAAATATTTATTATATTTAGTTTTATTTTTTTCAATTTTATTATGAGTTTTGGTTTGATTTGACTTTGTATGCCATTTGTAACCAACCCACAGTCCCCAATAATCACAATATTAATGGATCAATTGATCCCAGTTCATTTATTCAACTTTCAGCTATATGCATGGAATTTTATTATCATTCACATAAGTTGTATCATAGTTGGAGCAATATTTCTCCAATTACAGAGAAAGTCGTTTCCATACAATAATCAGCTTAGAAAGATATGTCTTCCTATATATCTCAAAATATATCATGTCCTGTTAATGAAGTATTCTTTTATCTCCAGTAAATAATCAACCTTTTCATCCGCTATGAGCAGGATTTGAATCAATCGATTCGAATCAATATTTGAATTATTGATTTGTTCTCTTGATTTGATTATGGTGACTATAATCATATACTAATTTTAATTTGATAGTGGACTTAATTATTTCTCTTTCGAATGATACATGGTATAAAGTATAGTATTCCTAAAATTCAAAATATTTGGTAGATCAAAAATTGCTTTGAATGTTTTTAAAAAATACAAAGGAAATTTTTCCTTGATTTCGAGTTTAAATGAAAAAGTTTAAAAAACATTTGTTATATAGTTATTTCTTTGTATCTAAATTAAAAATAAAAATTAGTTGGAGTAACTTTTTTAAATTCTCTTAACATTAACTTAACATTTTTAGATTAATACTTATTGTCAGCGGCATTATGTGGTTTATTCAAAGGTTGACTTTATACTAATTAGAATTATGAGAAAACCCTTATAATTAAGTAATATCGGATATGTAGTAAGGAGAGAAAGGAAAGGAGAGGATGCATAGAAAATAGATGAAGAAATGCCTCTTCTTCCCTCCTAACTACAAATCGTACCCGGTTGAACAGATCTTTTGAAGATGACTCCTAACTCCTAATGCGATCTTCATAGACCTTCCCAGTTGATGTCGTAACAGTTGAGTGCCTATTTTCCTTAATATTTCCTTGCCAAACAAAACGTAATAATTGTGATTATCAATCATGATAATAACTATTAAGAACATTGTGACCCATATTTGAGTTTGAGATAATTTAAAAAAAAAAATGTCTTAAACTTTGAATCAGTTTGAATTTTTAAACACAATTATCTTTATACATGAAAGGGAAAATTTTTATTGTAAAACTGAAGACATAATTGCACGTAATTGAATTATATAAAATACACATAAAATAAATTCAAAATTCAAAAAGTTTGTAAAAGTACAAAAACTGCAACAGGAAAATGTTAGTATGAAAGAAGAGGGTAATGAAGTCCTTTAGGAAATAAATCAGCTTATGGTAATGGCAATAAAATTCACATGCTGCCATTTGTTAAACGGGGTGTGTTCCTATAAATAACATACCATCTATGTATACATAGATCTATGTATGTATATAATTTATGACTATGAGTATGTGCAGTATATTAAATGAGTATCTGTTTCTATATAATGTATAACGAGAGAAAGTTATGTTTTCGTCTATATAAAAATGTAATAAAATACAAAAATGGTTCAGTTTGCAAAATATGTGTTTTAGTATAAAGTAATTAAATGAAGTATTTAAAAATATTTCTAAATTTATAATGGTTTCTCTGGAAATACATTTAGGAAAATATTCATTTTAAGTTTTTCCAAAGAAAGTAAAATTAAAATAAAAATTAAAGGATCATTTTGTGCAAAATTGAAATTTATTTGCACTTTTTCATTTCACTAGAAAAGGACACATGTAAAATCAAATCAAATGCATTTTTTTTTTTAATTAAAGATGAGATAAAAATGGAAAAAGAATAACGGCATAGCAATAGAGAGGAACAAAATAACCGAAAGCAAATCAACAATATTAAAGACATTTGCGTATGGGGGAAATAACAACAATGAAACAAATTTACATGATGTTTTTTCGTCTGTCTCTTTACCTCTTCGTATAATCCCACTCACCTATCTCTTCTCTCTCTTAGCTTAGCTTCTCTGGTGGTGCTGTCTAGAAAATTAGACTATGACTGACAGCAATCCATGATATCCATGTTATCCATGTGGCGCATTGAAGAATGTAATGAAACGCACGCTAAAAGCTGTCTGTTAAATTGAAAGAAAGCAAGGAGGAATAATAAAGAAAGGAATGAATAGTAATGTAAACTCAAAGTAAAATGATGAGTAAAATCTTTACAATAGATGGAGGAGAAGAAAAGAAATTCTTCTACATACACATGTGTGTGTGTGTGTGTGTGTGTGTGCTGAGGTGAATGGTTTGGTGGATGTGTGTAAAATAAGAAAAAACCATGAAGACTCATTAAAAATGACATTTACGACATAACATGCAAAAACATACTATATGACAACAACAGTAGTACATAACTACACAAAAACAATAACAAACACATTGTCATCGTCGTCATCATGTATATAATTCTACACAAATATGTAGAGCAAACCATAGAGATGACGATGTTGATGATAATGATGATTATTATGATGATGCTGCAAACCAAAGAAACTTTGTTTTGTTCTCTATCAGCCTTTAGATGCTTGCGGCAGGATGCATAGCGTATACGTTATATTACAATGTTAAGCACTGATTGCGCGTATACAAACATACACAAATCTCCATATAAGTATATATATATATATATATATATATATATATATACATATATATATACATACTATATTATGTGTTTGCAGCGTACTTGTCAAATAATTGCCAACGAACGCAACACATTGTTATTGTCGCAAGATGGAGGAACCAGCACGGTTAAGCATAAAACAGCAACAACAACGGCGACTACGACAAAAACATTGTATTCTTTACACAAAATAAAAAAATATTATTGTTTATTTTATGTTATGTAAAAGCAGAATAAGGATACACACATGTACATATGCCATAATCATTATTATCCACATTAATGCCACTTCTTAATCCTTCTCTCAAAGAAAGTACATACTCCGGATTTTTTAATATTTGAAAATTTGTACTTAGCACAATTGAAAAATGTAAAACATAGCAAGCAAAGAACCATATTTTTTACATATCAAAATGTATTTACAGTTTACATAAAATTTTATAGCAAACATGCTTTTAATTATGGGAAGCTATGAAAAATAAATATTTTAATTGAATATACACAGAGTTTTTACATGATTTACTTTATTTGTTTTGTAATGATGGAATGGAATCAAGATCAAATAGAAATAAGATACTAAATATCTTTAAATTCCGGAAAGCACGATCGCAAAGGTGAATGGACTTAGCTATTGCAATCCCATTTTATGTGTTGTCTCTTTTTTTCCCAATAGAAGCTAGAGATTACATATAAATCAACACTTGCAATGAGAATTATGTCTTTAGTTCTATCAAAAATGAGGTGTAAATACTAAGCTAGTTGCGATAATCCGACGACTGGAACTTATATACAATATATGAGAAAACTATGTTTTTCATCAAATTTCACATGTGTAATGAAGAACCAACAAATTATTTCACTAATTGTTACACTATTCTGAGTCCATGATTTCCCATTCCTCAGATAACTAAGATTTAGTTTTTTCTGAACACAAAATGTATAATGTCATGTCCCATATGGTCCAACTTAGAAGTAGTCAGTAGTACTTAAGAGCGCCTGATTTGAGAGAAATGCCCTATAACTTCCAGTCTCAAGATTGTGAAGTCAGTAATTTAGTAAAGTTGCGGCCAATGATATCGGTTATTATTTTGGTAAGTAGTTATTTATCAAGTAGGCAAGTGAGAAAGTGAGAAAGTAAGAAGGAACCGTTCGATCAATATATTTCTGATCTTGTCAGCTTTCATTTCACAAGTGAAGTCGACGTAAGTAGGAACCCAAGCTTTTAAGGAAACAGTGCAAGACTATTAGTAATCAAAACTGAAGAATCAAACATTAATTAAACTCAAAGATTCATGGAATTAAAGAGAGACATGTAACACACGGACAAGAAACGAAATGAAAGACTTTTACTTCCTCGATTTTTAATTGTTTAAAAAATATTACAAATACTAAATGTGATCAAACACATGAAGTAAGTTTTGGTCGATGCAAAATTATTTTTAGATATTATTTCTATAATATTTTCCATTATGTCTTAATTGTTTATTATATTCATTTCTTGATTTATTTTCTGTTTTCATTCTTTTCATTTTGTATATTAAAATGGTTTCTCTTCACATTTCTCCTCTTTCAACTTCAATCAAATTTTGTGAAGTGAAAGTGAGGAAACTTATTTTCCTTTTTCAAATCTTTATAATTATGATTATGACTTTGAAATTTATTTTTTGCAATTAGATTTGAATCCAATTAGAATTGAGTTGTTTCTTTTTTGCTGTTGATTAACATTAAAAGGAAAGTAATTTATTTATTATGCAGAATATTTTTTCAGTTGTGAATTTTGTGCAATGTAAGAATTTTCTTTATTCATGGTATGCGGATGAAACAATTAAATAAATTTAGAAGAAATATTTCTTATATTCTGTTTATTGTTTAAAGTATCTTTTGCATATGAATGCTGGCAAGAATTTCATTTCATTCTACTTACCCACAATAAATAAACAAACATAATTAACTACAGTATACAACAAATTAAACTTAAAACTAAAGGAGAAATTTTACAAAGAAATAAACAAAAAAATTGCTCTATTTTTATGGTAAATAAAGTAAATGAAGAATTTGGAAGAAAGTATAGCAATTTTCTTAACATCATTTATGCCTTTGTCTCTTTGTTACATAACAAGACATAAGCCATCAACAAAGTAAATAGAATGAAACTGAAACAATAAAATACAACAATTATTTCATAGAAGAATAACAAGAAAAACCCAGAATAGTGAGAGTGGAAGAGAAGTCAGAATGTGAAAACGCTCAGCTTGAGTTAGACTGGTATCTATAAGGATAAAAAGAAGTAAAGGAAAGAAGTGAGGTAGTAAGGGAGTGAATTAGGATTGTGTTTTTCTACAACAATATGTAACTTTAAGATTTTTCGCCCCAAAAAGGGTCTGCTTTATTTGCTTCAATCACTTGCTTACTTATTCGCTGTCTGGTATTTCTCGGTTTATTTGTTGGCTTGTCTTTCTATATTTGCTAAGAAATCCTTTTACTCTTATCAACGCTTAGAAGAAAGCAATTATTTCCTACTTTAGATCCTTTACGTAAATTAAAGCAAGAATTACCAACACACTCAACTCAACAACTACAACAGCAGCAGCAAACAACAAACAACAAAAATGGAGACGGCAAGGCTTTCTTAGGTCCTTTGAGCCTCATACCACTTATGTACTCATAGATATACACCAACATGAACATAGACAAATCCTACTAGAACGATGTATCTTTCTATTCACCCATTCTTCGATTAGGATTCCTATGCTGGTTGCAACTCCTTCATATGGTAATATACACAAACAATTTTATGTGGCTGAAGTGTATAAGGATTTGCCCATAGCAGCCGTTCTTAAGGATATTCGTAGCTGGATGCTCGTGGCAAGCTGTTGCCCGACATTGGGTCTCCTTATTTTGCCTTCATCTACTTGCGGTCTCTATGATTGTGTGGTATATGTTTCGATGTGTGCATCTATGTGTGCATGAGTGTAAGTGCTTGTGTGGATTTTGAGAGCATCCTTTTTCATGGTTACTTGCAGCAGTGTATGTATGCTATGTCTAGTAAGTAGGCTTGAGGTTTTTACTAAGCTCATCTAATGTCTTTATATATACAATATGCACATATTTTGATACAGCAAAAACGCCCTAGCAACTTGTCTCTAACCCCCACCTTCGTTCCCTTTATCCGTATATCTTCTATATACACAAACACACAAACTTTTAGATAAACTGACTAGACTCGTAGATCTGATGGCAGTTGAGCTCAACTGTTTTTTCACCCCTCAAAGAATCATAAAATTAAACTAGTATATAATTAAATACTCGCAATTAGGCGTAATTTACTTGCTTTTCATTTTGGATACTATTTGCTTTACAAACACACATGTGAAAAACCCATCTCATCCCATCACAAACATCGATGTCACATTCACTTCCTTTTATAGCTCTGTGTTTCCTTTTCCACCATTCCACCATATCCTTTTCCGTTTGCTACAACCTTCTATGGATATTTGCTCCATTTTTTCCATTCCTTTTCTTCTCATCCACATTCACATTTTGTCCTTCAATTTTTTGTACTCCAATTTTGCTTGGTTTTGTGTATCTTTTTATGTCCTCCTCCCTATCTCTGATGGTCTTTTATTCGACATTTTATTCAAAGAGAATTGGACTTCTCTTAATGTGATTACGTTCATATTTTCGCAACATTAGTTTTTAATTAAAAATTTTCAACACATGACAGTAATGACTGCGTTTCAGATTGCACTATAATGTAATGAATGACTGAGGGTAGTTCAGAAGACTTTTGAAGCATCTTCATACCATGTGCTTGATAAAAAATCTTATTGTTTCCCTTTTATTTTCATGGTACTAGTTAAGTGTTGTCCTTAACGATTGACAGTTGCTTTCATTCAACTTTCTTAATACATATAATCCCAGACCCACTCTTTCTTTCTATTCTTCAATCCATCTATCATTTAATTCTTGTGAACTCATTCAACCCTCATTCAATTAATTGTTTCTAAGTTATCTTTGGTAGTTGATCTTTTCGCTTGGTTTCTTGTGCAAACAATGACTTTGGATATACGCAATTTGTGGGTACAGGAGTAGAGTTCCATGAGGAGTCCTTTTCTCATTCATTAATTGCTTGAACTCATTGCGTGCTCAGTTAATGGGCGTTCGCCTCAATGCGCAATGATGTTGCAATTTACTTGAACATGAAAAAGGCTTTCAACACACAACTGTTTATCACTAAGTTGAGAAACAATAAAAATAAGAAAAAATGGCAAAGTGGCAAACCAAGAATGATACAATATTTATAATTGAATTGAGTTGGAAAGCAGCTTATAATGCAATAATTATAAATATATGTGTACTATACAATAATTTATGTATAAAGAAACTCATTTATACATTTCATACTTGTATGCAACATATATGTAGTGTAGATATATTTTCCTTTTTGTTACTTGTTTCCTAGATTAAAATCAAACAAATTATATGAATTTTAAGCTTATCATCTACATATAATATTCATTAATTTCAGGTTGCTGAAATACATAATTTATTGCAATCAAATAATCAATAAATATAAATATCCTGTATAAGAAAGTAAGCCAGGTTGGACAATAGATACTTTTCGTTGTAGATGCAAAGTGAATGCAAAAAATAAAACTTTCTGTTGCCATAATGGTAAGCAACAATGTCGTTATTGTTCTCCTTTTATTATTGTATACAGAATTTTCTTTATCTTTAACTTTTTTCTTCGTTTTCATTGCAAACATTCAAGTTGTAATAATTAATCCAAAAGATGTACAACAGAACTTAGAATAAATTGTCTAAAAGTAAAGAGAGAAAAGAATGGTGGAACGATAACTGGAAAGTAAACTTCATAGATATTCTTTTACTAATATTAGTCACAACAACAAAGTCTTAAGAAAACAGAAAATAGATGAATGAAAGAACGATGAAGAAATGTGCTTCATTGCACCGCACCAGAATATTCTTAGAAGCAACAGAAGGATGAACAAATGAGCACAACGACAATACTCGTCGTACTCAGATACTCAGTACTTGGCTATCTGTAGTTTATTTGCTTTCGCATTATAGATACTTGTACTCGTGCTTTTTCTGCAGTCAAGTTTTGTTTAAGCAAGAGATTTATGTCGTTGCAAACTGCTGCAGTGTTGTGTGTTGGGGAGTAGAACATTTTCTTACAGTCATTAAACCGCATAAAGATGAGATAAGATTGAATGAATAGTCAGCCTTCAGTTGCAGGTAAATACAATGAGAGTGAGAAAATGAGAACAGATAATTACAAGTTGCAATTTAAAAGGCAAACAACAAGATACTGACTATTCTAGTATCTAAATACTGCCAATGTGAATAGTGCAATATGCAGCTGTGAATTGCTAAGCTTGCTAAGCAGCTCGCAGCTCTCGTAGTAATACCACCATTATCAAGTTAAAACTGAAAAAATAACTAAGGACTAAGAAAACTGCAACTCATTCTATACAATACTCTCAATGAATATAGAGAGAGCTCTTGGCTGAGTTTTTATGCAACTTAAGAATAGTTGAAAGTTTTATACACTACTATAGACAACACTCAGTACTTACTTATACCTAAGAAGCAGCCACAAATCCTTGGTGAAGTTAAGCGCATTCATTCATTTTCATTGACAGCTCGGTGGCATGAAAATCTTTTAGAAATGAAAAGTATTTTGTAGCTTCTGTGTGTATACTTTCATGATTAAAATGAACTTCTTTTTTCTTTCATTGTGAGCTCTTTCATTTATTTATTATTGCATTTCTTTACTTTTGTTCGCTGTGTATCTTTTTTAACTCATAAGCTTTCGCTACCCTACCAAAGATAATCACTTATATAAAATGGAAAGAGTTATCAAGCCACTTGAGCTGCAACACTTGAGTGCTATACTACCCTTTCTTTACTTCTTCTACTTGATATTAAAATGAAAATCGTGTCTTTTGATGAGTGAATGATTGCCACCTTAATATCTGGAACCCTTATGGATTTTTCCTCAACTCTTTGCTCAAAGTGAAAAGCTTCAGGTAATCAACGAAATTGCGTCACAAAGCAAAGCTTAAGAATTTAAAATAACAGCTAAGCCACCACAATAGCAAAAATTTCAGTGACATTTTTGTAATTAATTTTATTTACCATAAAAGCCATGCCAATTTTAAATGTCACTTGCAAGCATTTGCCTGCAGGCAACTCTTCTCATGCGCAACGATCATTTCCATTTTTATTTTACGTGTTTCTTGCTCTTGTTTTAACAAATTTTTCACTTTTTGCTACCACTTTTCTTTTACTTTTTTACCCATTTTCATCTTATATTTTATTAACTTTCGCCTGACTTCATTTTTAATCCATAAAAAGTGAACTAAGACAGTGGCAAAGAATGTTTTAAATTTTCTCCTATTTGCCTTTGCTGGCATTTTGAGCTTCCATTATTTGTGTGCTTGCTTAGTGTTTTACACAATTTGGTTAATAAACCAATTTAAAATGGTTTATTTTAATCATAAAATCCAGTTTAAATCATCAGCTCGATTCCAATTGAAATTTTTAATTGAAAACTAATTGACTTTTACTGAGTTTAAATTAAATAAATTTTATTTGAAAAGTAATAAGACCAATATGTTTTATAACGATATATTAATTTAAAAGTATGTTCTTAGTATTTAAAGTTGAAAATTGAGTTATGTACCACAATTAGTGCATCTATATTTTCCTAAATTTAATTCCCAATAAATAATTAAAAAGACGAAATTTAACTGTTTTGCGGAAGATACTATATTCTCTTGTTGCTGCTACTGCGGTTTTATACAATATTTCTTCTATTCTGCGACAAAAATGAAATGTTTGTGAAGATGTTTGCAAGAAGGGGATAGTGGGTTGATTTTATATATTCATATTGTATTTCTTCTTGAACAGGCGAATTAATGTGCTATGCCTGCCGTACCTTTTTTTTTATTTTGTAATAATTGCATTACTTAATCATTAAGTTTGCGAATATTGAAAATAAGAATGCATTGCGTCTAATCTAGTCAGCATTCTAATATAAACTGTTGAATTGCGTCTGATCTTGTCAGCATTCCAATAGAAAAATTAGGCTTGCATTTGATTATTATTATTTATTAACAAATTTAAGAAGAGCACAAAAGACTGAAAATCTGACAGATTGTGAGGTAACAAATACCCTAAGAGACGAGAAACGTTACATTAAATGAAACTTGATATCAAAATGCACAATAAGATACAACAAAGGTTAGCTGTAAATCTATGATATATGATAGAGGTCACTTTTATAGTTCCAAACTTGGTATTGAGTACTGATCTGCTCCCTCCAGCTATTTTAAGATGTATTTATAAGTCATATATTTAGCAGATATTATAATGTTATATTCAAGATTGATTTTCAGACTCATATTTAAACGAAGAATTTCTATAGAATCATATTTGTGTAATAATTTGTTGTTTCTTTTGTGTTTCAATCTCTCATCCCATCAAAAGTTATGATATTACGATCGATTTCAATACCTAAAATTATACAGCAATCAAAAGTCTAACAAATATTTATCTTTTCGGTATCATTTATCAAAATAAAAATTGTCTAAAAATAGATAAATAAATTTGTTAGTTGCAAAACACAAACAAACCAAAAAAAAAAAAAAGTTGTTGCCAAAAAATTAATCAAAATAAATATGTCACCATTAGCGCCCCCATCTATAAAAAGAAACATGATTTTATCAATGAAATGCCACAATCAATATTTCATGACAACAGCGACAATGACAGTTTGCAAGTTCAAACCTTGTTTCATTTTCGTGTTAAAAACAAATATTTTACAAAACATAAAAGCCAAACCCATGGCTAACTAGGTAAGATACAACCACAACCAGACATGCCAAGGACTTTCAGACAGGATAATGTACAATAAATATTGAGATAGACATTTTCAGAGGCCGAAAACGCATAAATAAATGTCGCCAGTCGACCATCCACCACGACGAAGACCTGAGACCTGAGACAATGCCAAATGCCAGCATGAACCTGAAGTGGTTTTGTTACACTATTGTAGTACTACGTCTATTTATTTCGGTTCGTTACGGTTATTTTGACATTTTTCAAATTGCTTAGTCTTCAATTCACTTGGATATGGGGAATGGACAAATGGATGAATGGTTAGATGGATATAGGACTGGATGGATGGTTGGATGGATGAATAAATGAATGGATGGGAGTGGATGTAGAACACACCCAAAAAAGAGAAAAATGCTTTACAATATTTAGCCAGCGGCTAATCAGCATTGAACATAAAAAAATCTCCAGAAATAATGCTGTGGGCGAAAACCAAAAACGACAGCGAGACAACGAGACAGCGATGCCAATTTTAGGCCATTAGGTGAATTTTGTATGCCATGTTATAATGTTGGATAGACTTTCTCGTACTACATCGAAATATACGAGTATATGAGTGCATAAAAAAAAGAAAAGAAAAGAAAAGTCGACAATCAAAAAAAAAAAATTCAAAGTTAATTTTATTCATTTTTTTGTTTTTTAAATATTTTACTTCTTTTTTAAGCTAACTTTTACTGCGGGCGAAATGAGAAAGTAGAATAAAAGTAAAAACAAAATGGCGGGACTGGCGGATGTGCCTGAATTGCGTATACGTAAAATGCTAAACTAGACAGAAAAAATTAAACGAATTTCAAACATTTCACCATAAATCACATAAATATACACGAACTCGTAGACTCTCGGATATGTGTGTAGACGACTATAATGTAGTGGATGATGTAGGTGGAGGTTGGTAGGTCAGTCAGATTTTGTTGGTTGAAGGTGGCTTGAATGTGGGTTTATGTGTTAGGAATGACAGGGGTACAGGTAGTGGAGAGGGACCGTGATTGCCACGAAATTGGTAAGCAGTCTGTGACGTGGATTTGCAAAATGGATTTATGTTGCCATGTCCTTGTTTTAGAGTTTTAGTTTAGTTATTCCAGCTGTCGTGTTTGTTTTTACGCTTGATTCCTTTCCACTCCTCTTTTCTACTTGTTGTTTGTTGAGCAATTCAATATTTTTTGTTAGGCTATTACTTTTTTTTTAGTTAAATAGGATTACCTTTTAATACTTTTCGGTTATGTTATTTGCAAATGGATTTTCATGTTACAATTTTGCTTAGGTTTCAACGAAATGAAATAAACGAGATCCGTTCCCATTTATGGTTTTTATTTTATTTTATATTATTTTTTTTTTTGGTTTTTTGAGAAGCTTTTAAATATATTTGCAAAATAGCGACCGACCATTAATCAAATAGATTTGTTGCATGGAAAACTGTTGCCGACCGTTAATAATTCGTAGCTCTTACTTAAGACACCTTTTACGTTTTCATTTTCCTTTTCCTTTTTTTTGTTTTGGTTGTCCCTTTTACCTTGAAGACTCACTTGTGTTGAAATCCAAAGTCTGTGATGCGTAAGATAAACAATTTAAATGAAATTAAATTTTGTTGTAGCTGCTGATGTTGATGTTGGGTCTGGACAGCAAATATTTTGCATATCACTTGATTGGATTTTTATGATAGTCATGCGTTTGAGTTGAGCTAAGTTGCGTTAAATTGGAATGAGGTCATTTTTGCTTTGATTTCTATAATTTAATTGAACTTGATTTGTTTACATACATGGGTAAATGACTTCATCTCAAGAATATGATTAGAATGTATTGAAATTATCATATAAGAAGGAGTTAAAGAACTATTTAAATTGGAGACATTTCTTTGTTATACCGACTTTATACAGAGATCTGAGGTCCTTACCTATATGCCAAATGAAGGACTCCATCTTGGTCTGCTTAACCGAAAGTCATTATTTTTTATTTATGAGATTTCAGCAGAAGCGTGGGACATGTTCAAGGTGTCCTAATCACAATTGATTTCTTTGTGACTATAAGATGTAGATTAAATAAATTTGATGCTATCAATCAGATTATTTCAGAAATAAGTTTGAAGATTCAGTTAATGAATATCGTCAAAGTTTCAATTGCCTTTCTACATTTTTAGCAAGATTTTCTCCATTATTCCAAAAAAAATCTTACGTCAACACTACACAAAGCAATTCATGTTGATTTATATTACCCACGAGCATTTTGTTGTCTCAAAAAAAGTTTTCTCACTGCAACTTCACTTTCGAGTGATTTCAAATTCAACAGAGTTCACTAAATCTTGTTGATAGTGGCAAAGTTCTGTATATCTTCAAAATATATATAAAATAAGTCGTATTAATACTTTCGTGAATTCAAAATGCCTGACAGAAGAATTTACATTAAAGGAGTAAATACTTCATCATCATACTAAAATAAGTAATACATCAAATTGAAACCAAACGACGCCTTCATAAATAAAATTATTATAAAAATAATAATTCCATAAGTAATAAATGTTGCATACCAAAAATTCTCTTAAAATGCACTGTTGTGTGTGTGTTGTTCTGATGATATACGCAGGAACATCCGTTCATCAGTCATTCTTTTAGACAGACAGATAGAAAGACAGAAAGTCAGATAGACAGCTTACGTTGGAAAATTCATAATTGCCAACGCGGGAAAACTTGAAATGATGATGTTGTCGAGTTGATGTTAAAGTCGAGAGCCAAATGTTACAGGCGATATTGCGTACATAATGTTGGTGTTAGCATTGCTCCGGATGAAGACGTTCTAGATGACGAACATAATGATGATGATGATGATGATGATGCTGTTGAAAAAATGAATTGCAGCCATTTGAATTTTCAAGTTTTACAGAGTACAAAATGGCGTGAGTTCATCGTCATCATCATCATCATCATCAGCAGCAGCAGCAGCAGCAGTAACAAAATGATTATCCTGGCGTTGCTATCATCATAACTTTAATATTCTGTAATTATGTCATCTCGTCAACTCGTTTGTTCGCTCGTTGTTTCGAAAGCATCATCAAAATAGAGGATACTCAGATGCGACACATAAAAAGCACAAGAAACAACAATACCTTCGTATGTAGTTAACTTATGGCGAAACAAGAATGCAACAATCTGTGTCATCATACTACACTATAGACAATGTCTGATAAAAAACAACATACACATATACTAACACACATACAATCCGCTCCAATTCACTAACCTACACTTGTGCACGATGCTTTTATTACAGATACTTTTCCCTCTCCGTAACCACTGCCATCCCATTGCAATGAAGGCAACCAAGGCAACATCGTCTGCAGCTGACGTGACGTGTTCCTCTTAACTGCTTAATATTTTGTTCCAGCAGTTCGTTGCGCACAATTATACAATACAATACACAGTGATATAATAGTAAAAGTATCCACTATCTATATATCTATAGAAAAAAAGGCATATACAACGATAAAATACACAGTCAGCCAGCAAAAGAAAATGTAATAAAAAATGAAAGAAAAATAAGAAGAAAACAATTTTCTACACATAAATTCAATGCAGCATATTTGAAAGGATATGTGCCTGCAACTGGAAACTATCTTTCCATCTACATACAGACAGAGGAACACATCGACAGACAAATTCAAATATGTATATATGACTCAATAAGCGTATCTGTGTATCTATGGTTTTTTCTGCTCTTCTGCCCATCTGCATGTCTGCGTGTGACTGTTTCGTAATTTAATTACAAAGTTTGCATCATTAATTTAAACTTTAGGCGAACTATCGGTGCTGCACATTGCAGACTACTATCGCGGATTCGCCATAAGCGTCAATGTCTCCATTCTCTGTATTTTTGCCTGCCTGTTGCCTGATACCTTCTGCGCTCTTCCCTTTACTTTACGGACTGACACACGTGTTTCTGTATTACATTGGCACTTTTCAGTGCATCCTCGTCAACATCACACTAGTACAAGGATACAACTATCACGCGTACCATATTTGACTGGTGGCTTGATGTGACATTATATCTGTGAGGTGGTTTCTCTGTATCTATGAATATTGTCTACTAGTGAACCAGCTCTAGTCGTATGCTAGTATATATGCCATATTTTCCTAAAGCCTTTTTTCTCTCTTTTTTTTTTTAATTTTACAATATTTTTCCACATATATTTTTCTCCAAAAGTTTGCATAACTTATATAAACTTTTTATTTGCCCTTTGAACACACACATTAATTTGTTTAATTAGTTTTGTGTTGATGGTGGTGACAGAAAAAAAAAACAACTGCTTTTCTGATGTTGTTATGTAAGCATTAAAGTTATGGCTTCCAGATACTTGTTTCACTTAAATGATGTGTGAGAACTCATGATGATTTTTTGTTTTTGTAAATTAAATTTTAGTATAAATATTACTCAATTCTTTTTTTCATAAGATGAAATTCAATGATTTTTCTCGATTAAAACACTGAAGTTTGTTAAAACTTCCCAGGATGCTGTGTAGATGTATGCTTGTTATTATTATGGAACCGAATGTTCCCCACCAACCGAATATCAATTCAAAAAAAAAAAATAAAAAATAAATTGAAAAAAAAACAATGTTTTTCAATGTTAATTAAAAATATATTAAATTTTATCTCTTTGTAGACTTTTTTAATCAACGAACTGTAAAGTTTAATTGACACAAAAACTAGGTAAGTTAATTTTAACAATCAAAGCTACAAAAATTAAAAAACATATAGAATAAAAGTCAGCAATCACTTATCCATAAGGTGTTCTTTTATTTTATAAGTGAGTACTTTTATTATAAATGTTTCTTAAAATTAAATGTCTGATTTATCATGTAAGTTGACAAACTCCTCCGTGGCATGTCAACCCTTTCTAGGCAGGGCCATCCTATCGAATGTTTAGACTAAACCTTAATGTCCTGCAGTAATGTAAAGAGTTGGAAGATATTTTGTTTTTGCTTTCATTTAAATTTTATTTAAAAAACTTCCTTAAGATGAGACAATTACTAAATTTGCTATGATGGAATATATAAATTGAAAAGATTAAAAACTAATTTTTATGAGTATAATATTTCGCCAATAAGAATATGTTTGCCGCTTAAGGAAGACAATACTTTTAGTCGAAGTATAGATTTATATATATGTATATTCCGAACAGAATATTTAACTAGCTATTGAAGCTAAGAATAAATAATTTTACAATTATGCAAAGGTGTTTTCGAAGGAACCCTCTAACCCTCTTGTTAAAAAAAGGATGGTACAAAATAGAATAAGTACGCTATAAGTATTATTCTTTTGAGTTTAAAGCTTCACTCTTGATAGAGTAGACTCATTTTTTTAACACTCTTATGAATTTGACAAGCCTGTTAATGTCCGAATCTGAATAAAGAAACACAACGATTCAAAGCTTAACCCTGCTTAATATTTTTAAAAGTTAAGCCTTCTGTAGCTTCAATAACTTCGGTTGTCATCCATTCACAGTAATTTTAATCACCAATTCCATAGCAAGATCTTTGTTTGCAAACACCTCTTGGATCAGTAGCCATTTCTTTAAAGCCTTTTCTCTTTTAAATAAGTGAAAAAGTTGTAAAATTTCATCTAGTCTAGTTTGTGGAAATGTCCATACAGTATGTACATGTACATTCACATTTATATTCGAAAACTAACGAACAATTAAACTTGTTAGACAAAAATTGGTATCAAATTTGTCACTGTGTTAGACTGAAATCGTGTTGAAATTAAATACATAGTTTTTAAATCTTATATTGAATAAAATATGTTTATTCATTCATGTTTTGCAATTTCAGCCTATTTAAATATAAAAGGGAAATGTTAACAGTAACATAAAAGATATAGATAGAAATTAATAGCAAACAATGAGGAATTGATTACAAAATGATTTAATTTTATTCTTGACAATTTAAATAACTAATTTTCATTAATTTAAATTTTTTTTCTCAATTACAATTAAATAAATAATATAAAATTAAATTATGTGAAAACGAGGCTTATAAAAAGAAAAAATCTCAAAGTTTTGATGAGATGAAAACTAAATGAAATGTTAAGAAAAAAAAAAAAAAACAACAATATATTATACAAAATTTACATTTCATTTCGTGTCATTTATCAAAATTAAATATTAAAAAATAAAAAAATTAATTAAATAAACATGCTTTTAATTATCTGTTTTTTTTTCATCTTATAAAATTTATATAAGCAAATGCTTTCAATGATTATAAATATTAAAATTAACATTAACAACAATATTGTATGGCGCTTTTGTTATTCAACAACTGTGAATGAGGAGAAAATGATTATCAAAAAGTAGGAAAAACATGGAAAACATGAAAAACATTGTTATGTTAGCTTTGTTCATATTTCATATTAATTATCATAATTTATTTGCTTGTATTTATATACATAAATATTTTATAGTTTGTGTGTTTGCCAGTAACTGTGTGCGTGTTTCTTTATTTTGTATATCGTGTATAATTTTCAGGATCAACATACAGATAAAATGATACAAAAAAGAAAAAACCCCGAGCATGAAATAAATAAAATGTATTATTTTTTAGCATTTTGTTGACATTTTACACAATTTACTCAACAAACATGAATGAGCGCGTGAACAATAAGCACGAATGTGGCATAATTTATAGACACACAGTCATCCGATGAAGAAGATTTCACAAAAGAGGTGATATGATGATGATGATGGAGCTGCAAATGTAGATGGAGAAAATCATAGGAAGGGTCTCATATGCGTAGACGTAACATTATTTTCATATCCATCCAAGCAAAAAGCAAAAGCCATTAAATTTATTAAGCACATTTGCACTTTTCACCTGAATACCTTCGTCAACATTTCCTTATTATCCCAAAAAAATGCTACCCATTGTTTGTGTTTTGTAAAACCAAATAAAGAAGATACTATTCTTTGCTTTAAGTGTAACAAATAGTACGAGTAGTAAGTAGTAGAGGATGCTTGTCAAGTAACAACACATGTAGCCGGATACCGTAGTCTTAATGAAAAGCTGGAGACAACTTTATCAGCCAACTAGCTAACATATGTGAGGGTAGATTTCTAAGAAACATTATTCGATTCTAATCCATTCTATTAAAAAAACAAAATGCTAGAGATTCAAAGGAAATGAGTAAGAAAAGGTAAAGAAAAATGTTCAATAATAATGTTGAGTTGGGTAAAATAAGAGAAAAAAAATAAGGTTGTTTTCTTTCCTATTTAGATGAAAATGGAACCCGCATACAAAGAAACTCATTATGATTTGCGAAAAAAAAGAGGAACTTTTTAAATATTTTTCTTTTGACAGTTTTCCGCTGTCCTTCATTTTCTAATTTTATTTTTGGAACAACCTTTTTCTAAGGAAAAACGACTTTTAATTTCAAGCTTCACAACATCACACACAAATTAATGATTAACGTAGTTTTCCTTTATACATTTTCATTTTGATTTTTATTTCCAAATTTTTCATTTTGCTTTTTGGGTCTTTCACTTTGATATTGTATCTGAGTTTATTTGCAAATTGATTGCAGTCTTTGACATTTCAACTAAGGATATATTTTTATTTTTTTTTTTTTTTTGTTGGTTGCTCAAATATCATGGGATACTTACAATATACAATACTTACGAACTTATGGTGTGAATTTAAAACTTTGTTTTATTTGGCCAATTTGTTCAATTTATGCATTTTTCTTACTATATTTTCTTCTTTTTGGTATAATCACGTTTATGTTCTTCTGTCAATTAATTCATGATTTGGGTTTTGAAATTGATGAAAAAGAGAAGAAAGAAAATTAAGCTGAAAACTTGTCAAATTTTCTGGTCAAGATTTTCTATCTTTTGTACCGTACACAGTAGAGTGTACAAGTGTTTTTCCATTGCCTGAGAAAAATCGTTTCAGCCATGTCCATCTGTCTGTTCATATTTATATATATACATATATATCTTTCATCAGACACTCACACACTCAGCTGATATATTAAAACTAGATTAATGAGATTAAATTAGTACACTTAACAAAGATCCAATTATATCGCATAGTAAGAAGATACTTTGATTCAGAATAAAAGGGCATTTAAATTTTATAAGCCTAAAATTAAACATGGAAAAAGATCTTGAACTTCAAAAGTACAACTTTTCATTGTAATTGTTTCTTGTTATCTCTTAGTTCTTCAACACAATCTCCAATATGATCATCATCTGCAATATTAATGCTATCAACCTTATATACAATGGTATGTATGTATGTATATATATATATTGTACAATATATGCTCATCAGACTGAATTGAATAATGTATAATGTACGAGCAAAGTTTATTTATGTTTTTGTTTTTTTGTCTTCTCATAAAATTAGTACAGAAAAAGCAAACAGAACATAGTTTTCTGCAGAGATATAGTTGCAGTTGTTACTCTGCTTTTATGTACTATGTAATGCAGTATAAACAAACATATATAGTCCGAGGATGAACCAAAAGGACTTTACTTGTTTGCCGACAGCCATTTGAGTCAGGCCAAATGTAATATTCATGACCAACAATGAGTGCTGGGCTAGGATAGGATGGGATAGGATAGGATAGGATAGGATAGGCTTGGCACCGGTAACACGAACAGTTTTCCATAGTGAGGAGTCTTCTGATTGCTTTGATGATGATTATGATGTCGATGATGATACAGATGTTGAGTATATGAAGTTTGCATGAAATTTTATTGAAAGTATTAAATTTACAATGAATTGAATCATTTTGGGTTTCCATGACGGTTGCTTCTGTCACTTGCTGATTGATTTGATTGATAGATACAAATATATGTATATGCAATAGACTCAGATAGATAGATGGAACGATAGATGCAAGGATAGATGAAAAGATAAATAGATCGATAGATAGATAGCTAGAAAGGTATATAATTTGACGGGGGCAATTACTTGCTATTAAATAGATATCAACTACAGCATATAAGTGCAGCTTAAATATATATTTCATTGTTGTATTTATTAAGTAAAATTCATTTGATATTTTTGCCTGAAATATGTATATCTTATTAATAAGCACACAAAGGATTTCGAAAGTTAATCCTATTGTAACTAAATTTAATACAACTCGAATTCAATTTAATCAAGTTCAATTAAATATAATTCAATTGATAGCGAATTCAACCATTCATGGGCATTTCTCATGGAATTCATCAAACATTGGAACGTGCACGATATTTAAAGATGCATTGTCTGGTTGCCTTGATTAAATATGCTTAATTATATTGTGGTGTCTTCCATGACACCTGATGAATACCATCTGATTGGGCTGCCTCTGCATAAATTCAATAACATAATTCAATTCAAACCCAAACAATAACAATAACAAAAACTGATGTCATCGTCGTCAGTAGAATCAACAACGGGTTTATATACATCATCGTCATTTTCGTCATCATCATCATCATCATCATTACCATCAATGACTTCATTATCAGTCAGTGCTTACAAATCTCAAACCAAATTTGTATTCAAATGAGAATGCAAATCTATTCGTCTGAGTAATGCATTTAGTTGAGTTGATTTGAGTCTTAGATTTGAAATTGGATTGAGAAATAATATCTTGCAGCTCTCTCTACACATTGAAAGCCACATAATGAAGATTTAAGAAGGACCACGCACACATGTACACCCAGTTCATTCATGTGACATACCTACATATATTCATTTTTGTATGCCATCTGAGAGCTTAATTAATTTCGTTTCTTACATGCACATAACACATAAGTGGATACACACATTAAGTATATACAAATGAGACTCACAATAGTCAATTAATATCATTACTATTATCTTTAAACATGAAAAGCTTCACTTCATCATGAAATTCATTATAATTATACAAGGAGCTTAGAGTTTCTAGATAAATTCTGCTCACTTGCCCTCCCGATTATAATTTCGCATATCGTAGAAGAACCTTCTAACCATTTCGGTGCGCATTAATAAACATATTTTATTAATTTATTTTCATTTTATCTAATTGAGCGTAAAGCTTTTAGTTCGCTCACTGATTTGGTCTGCAACTCGTTTGTTCCAATTACTTTAATGCCATCCTAGGAATATGTTAATTTTCGTCATGTAACGTAACGCATTTCATAAATGCAATTTCCAAATAAGTATCTACAAGGACATCCGTTACATGATACAGTGAATTAGAAAATTATATACACTAGTTTCATTTCTATTAAATTGCAAGCAATCTTATAAGTCTCTCTTTTTGATTTTAATTGCAAATCCATTGTAGCATTGTAAGATTGTTTTCTGTGTTCTTTATTTTGCAGATTCAAATTAATTTTAATGCTCTTCCATAGAAATATGAGTTCTAAGTATTAACTATTGAAAAAATTCAATAATCCTCCTCCAAAAATTAATTTAGATAAAGTTTAAAATAAAATGAAAATTATATTGAAGATTGGCTTAAAAAATCTAATTGGAATCTACAATGAAAAATTTGATAAATGTTCAGTTGGTAAGCAATTCTTAACAGTAAATTAATAAATGTGTTATTTATTATAAAAATGCTTTAATAATGAAAAGAAGTAAATAATAAAGTTTGTAAGAGATTATCTAGTACTTGATTTGATGACATAAATATGATTGAAAATATTGGATGCTTTAAGGAGGTTTGATTACTAAGGAAAATAGAAGGTTTACATTGCTAACAATTGTTGTTCTATTTAGTTCTATATATAAGCAATATTTTATGATGTGTTCGATTGAAGTTGGGTGGTGAGATAGCTTGCCTTGGAGTTCCACAAAAATCAAACAGAAACGATAACTAGAATGTAAATGGCACCAATCTTGACAGGATAAAAAACAATATAAAACTAGTGAAAGAAACACAGGAAATACTTCGACTAACACGGAAAGATATCCATGTAGTCAAAGGCTTCTTAACAGAACATTGTAGAGAAATTGCAGATTCATCTGTCAATCGAACATAACGCCACCAATGTTCCCCAACATGTACAAGTTCGCAACATGCACTGACAACACACGAGGACGAAGACAATGGTTCGCATACGTCAACGTGTGAAGTTTGAAAACGAAAAGCGTTTTTATAAAATTAAATAAATTAATTAAACGTGTAAAAAACTTAACGAAATGTTTTTATAAATAAAGAAAAACCCAATACATCTTTATGTTGCTATTTAGCAAATCTTCGAGTTCCTGATGAATATCAGAATGTCGGAAGAACTGTATTTATGAGGATTGCTACAATAGGTTTAAGTGACAAAATATTAGAATCCCATTTTTTTCCTAATATCAAAAATCAATTTGAGACTCCATTATCATTCCATTTTTCATTTTTAATAATTTAACATTTCTACTTTATTTAAATTATATAATACTTGTATTGTTTTATATGAACAGTGAATATTAGCAGCTGAAATTCACTTTCTTTTATTCTCTAACAATTTTTAAGTAAAAGGCAAGAAAATATTTTCACTCATGAGCTGAAGTAACCTTAATTCTGAAATAGAAATTAAATTTAATAAATTTTCATATCCTGCAGCAAAACAAATTGGTTTATGCTAAATAAACTATAATTTTATATTGTATAAACTTTCATCTTACTTCCCATTTCCATTTCTTCTTACTCGATACGACACTACATTCTACTTCTCTTTACTATCTTTGTCCTTACACAACTTCATCCAATAACAGCATCATCATTTTTCATTGTACTCGTACATGTAAGTTTGTATACATATATATTATATATGAATATATGTATATGTGTCGTTGTTGTTATTGTAGTAGTTAGTGCTTTTACTTTTTATCTTATGGAAAAAATGAGAAGGTAAAAAGTATCTAGCAAACGTTAAGAAATAGTTCTACTGTGAGACTTTATCATAAAAGTTTCAACTCACTTTGGACCGTTTTACATATAGTATACCTACATAAAAATGTATATGTATTTCATCAGATTACCAACCAACCAACCTTCAAATACAGTTTGCGACTTCTCGGAACGATGAATGGAAGAATAACACTAGCAAACAATGCTGCAATATATAGTAGAGATACATACCATCGTCCACAACTAATAACATCTTATACTAGTTCACCTGGATCCACCCCATGATCCATGACCATAGGTACCAACCCAAACTGATGGTCTTCTGGGAGACAATATTAATGGTTCGGTCGGTTCAAGCCAAGTTGGTAAACATAAACTGCATTTGGCGCTTACTAACAAAAAAAAATAATATGAGAGTAAAGTATATAACTATTATATTTAGGTGCACCTAGTAGGTCTCAACCAACTTTCTCATCTTACTTTTTCTTTTCCATTATACAAAGTTTTTCATTCTTTAACCGTGACTTTCTCTTCTCTTATTCTCATCAAACAAAAATGAAAAGTGACCATCAGCATCATGAATGATGTAAATTGCAAATGGCTTAAAATTTATGCGTACATGCTCTTTGACATGGATCACTACTAAATCTAAATCTCCTCCTTATTGACATACAAAGTAATGAAAATTTCTTTACATTAACATTGTATCTATGTACCATAAGTAGAAGGCACTCCGCCTTCCATTCTCTCATCATACAATATACATTCTTAACTCTATCATCAAGTTAATCTCAACTATGCTATCTAACTTGATGGACTTGGCATCCTTTTAACGTGGCTTGTAATAAATCAACTCAACTCTTCGAAAAAAGTACATTTTTCTTGTCTCTACGGCAACGATGATGATGCTGATGACGATGAACTACGTTTAAACATTGAAATGAGGAGCAGAAAAAATGAGGAACGAATGCTGTCAATAGCGATGCTTGAGTCCTAAAGTTTTCTATTGACTAAAGACACGTTAAGACAGCAAAGCAGTCCTTGCCTCCTCTTTTGACACATCATTTTAATGTTGTTGAAAAAGGTGTTGACAAAAAGGCAAAAACAAAAAAAAAAAAGAAAAGATAATACAAAAAATTTGAACAAACTTTCCATTATTTTCTTTGATGAGCAAAAATGTTTGCGCATATTTCTTTCATGTTCATGTTCTTGGCTTTCAAAGAAACTCGAGCAAGAGCAACATGATGATGAATATGATGTCGAGCAGGAAGGTAAATGGAAGTGGCAGTAGATGAAAGCGCGCCTTTTCCGCATGAGCAACAGCTGCCAGCTGGTTCCTGTTCCCTTAAAGCTAATAATCGTAAGAGACTGACTTGATGGGAATCCATGTAAAAATGTCTGTGTACTACTTGTATAGTTTGTGGTTTGAGTGGATCTGGAATATGAGATATTGGATGGTATGTAGAGCGAATGATGGTGTTAGTGTTTTGGGGACTGGCTTGAGCATGTTTCATGTCATTCAATATCATCAACTTAAGTAGTCTGAAAACGTTGACGGCACATTTATAAAATGTGTAAAGGCACATGCCACTACATAAATAAATGTTCGTTTATACAGTAGTTTGATAGTGAATTAAATGTTTTGGATCTTGGCAAAGATGGCAAACAATGAGAAAAAAATCCATAATTTTTTTTTTTTTTTCTATATTTATAAAGGTAGAAGGATAATAAAAATAATATAAAACTTTTGAATAGACAATAGTTCATCAACATATCGGAAGCTATGCTTCATGCATTAAATTTGCTGTACTTACCATAAAATAGAATTCGAAAGACCGGTATTCAACTATGAAACACTAATTGTACTCTTATTTATGAAAATGTCGGATATCTAAACACAAGTAATAGGATTTGATGCCCACAACAAGAATATTGCAAATTGCCATCTGGTCTGTTAACCTGCCACTTAGATTGTCCGAACTGTATTCCCTCGGTTATATTATTTTATATATATATTTAGAACAGATAATTTTTGTAAAGTTTTCAACAGTAAAAAAACAAAAACTTTTCTACTTTATGTAAACAACACTAAAATTTTACAAGTGTGTTTTGTTTTCGTTTTGTGTGCGAAAATCTATAATCAGATGATGGAAACTTCATTGATGACCAAAATGCTAAAATAAATCTTAAATTGAACTACCAATCGGTCTTTCTTGGCTTCCTGAATTGCATCAAGTAGTGAGGACCCTGGAAAGTTGTTATAAAATATATCAATGAAAGAAACCGTCATTGAATTAAGTCTGTCCCTAAATTCTGACATTTTAGAAAACTGCTGGATAAGTGATTTGTCTGAATTTTATGATTTTAAAAACGAGCACACTTTGAATTGAATATTTATAGAAATAGTACAGCTGAATTTCTTAAGCTTGTATCTCAGTTGTGTAGTCAGTAGCCATGCTCAATAGACACTTTTCAAAATTGGAATGATCTAGATATCGGATAACTTTCATGAAGTCAATAAAATGACTAACAAAGCAAGGATGAGAGTCAAGTGATGCATAAAATTGCAAGTTTTAGATGGTTTTAATAAAGTCATCATTTGTGCTGAAGAAAATTGTGTTACTTTTCATCGTTTATTGGTGGTTCATAAATGCAGCATTATTTGCTGATGTGTGGCAAGTATTTTTTCAATGAAATGTTTGTTTCTTTATGGTTTCTAATTTTTATTAAAAAAAAAAATATAACTTAGGAAGTCACTTTTTTGTGTCATCTTTTATAATGTTGTTGCTGAAGCTGCTTTATTGTTTTCTTTTTAAAATTTACCATGTTGTTGTATACTCGACACTTAATTCCAGAACTTTGAATAATAAATAGGTGGCCAATCATCAGATCGTGTTTCATATCATAATGATGGATAAAGTCCTAAAGTAGTCGAGTTAACTTCCTTCCGATCTTGTTGACGTTCTTATCACATGTGCCAAGTCTAGCTGCCTTGCTGCTGATCCTGTCAGTACCTGTTACCCGTTAAATGCAAGCATAACGGCAACAGCGCTAATACAAATTTTTGTTACTGCGTTGATTGCTTGGAATCCTTGTTGTTGTTGTTGTTGTCAACTGTCTTGTGTTCGCTTTATTGTTGTTACTGTCAATTATATATCTTATATCTTAAGTAAAGAAAGGGTGATTGAATTAGTTCACATAACCGAGCGGATACTTCAACTGTCCACAAAGGGACAAAAAGTCAGAAGAGTTTAGAATTGCAAGTATCTGCAAAAACAAAAAATATCTATAATTCAGTTTTGTATGCCAATATATTATAAAAGTCATTAGAAACGAAAATTTATTTTTAACATTAATATTTTATTTAATTAATTATTTCATATCCACAAAAGTTTATCTCTATTTTATGTAGAATATTTTTATACATTGCAATTTATTGGAATTTTTGGACTATGTCAAAAATATGATTTCATCTAAATTTCCATAAATATTTGAAATAGTTGAAACCAAGCTTCATGTGAATATTTTTTGGCCAGTTTGGAATTAATAATTGGCTAATTTAATGATAAATTGTAATTATATTTATGATGATGATGACGACTATGATGATAACGATGTTGGTAATGCATTTTGGCCAAATGAAATAATTTCAATAGTTTAAACAACATGAAATGCCAATATTTTTGGTTGAGTATTAGGAAGCCCATGACTATAAGATACTTTAGCAAAGAGATGAGAGAGTGTTACTGATTGCATGAACTCATACCAATTATAATGCAAATAATGAAAATATTTCAAAATTTTCAAATGGATTTACATTGCATTGCATACAAGCAAACTTTGCTAATTTTCAATATTATATTGTAGTAAAGTTGAATAAGGATGGTATTCGTAAATAATGGGCTAATAACATTCATGCCGAACAAACATAATGTAAGTACCAACCATGAGATAAGCACAATAAGTACACAGTAGGATACTATTCCCAGTTGTTAATCACGATGGTCTCTGCTGCAGTTGAACGATTTCGTTGTGTGTTCAGTTGATGATGATGATAATTTGGTTTTGGTATTGGTTTAACAGCGGTACTCATAAATCAATAAAAGTCACATTTCCGGTATGCAATGCATTGTAACACACATTATACAGATATTAAATATGTTCATGGTGCCGATGATAATGATGATAATCATGATAATGAGAACATTGATGATGATGAAGATGTTATGTTGCAAAGTGTTTTGGGTGTGGTTGCACTACCAACCAAAAATCAACATTGGAAAATTCTGCATAATTGCAAAGAAACACAAAAACAAATGATATAGGAAAAACAAAATCATAAAAATGAAGATAAAGAAAAATATGAAAAGTAATTTTCTATTGATAGTGATGGTGAAGATGATGCTGATGCTCTTTGCTTGAAGCATGATGCACAGTGCTCATTCAAAGTTGATGATGGCAGGGAAAATTACTTTATGCTAACAAAGCTCAAAGACAAACTAGATGAATGAATAAATGGATGGATGGATGGATGGATGGATGGACTTGCAAGCAGTATTAGCTTAGATCAATTTATATTTCTATGTATCTAGTCGGTATCTATCTATCTATCTATTTTTTTTGTTCTTATGCTGTGTACAATAGTTGTGTATCCCTTGATGCCCAGTTCAATTTTCATTTCATCTGCCGTTGGAAAACTTGTTCTTGGGGTTCTATTCAGCTTCTTTTCTTCAATTACATCAATAATAAATTCACCAGGTTTTCATTGCTTCAATGCTGCATGATTTCAATTTCATCATTTTTAATTTCACTTTTGTTTCTAAATCTTAGTTATAAAAATTAATTTGGACATTTTCTTAAATTAAGAAACGTGTAAAATGAAATTATCAATCAAAATTCTTTTTAGTAAATAAATATAGATATCAAATTTCAATTTTTAAACTAACAAAATATTTCTGCATTGCAAAGCTTAAATTCATTACACTTCTCGATAAGAGCATCGATATTTGAGTGCTGGCAACTGACCAAAGTTTTGTTGCAATCTGTGTCACATAAAGGCGTTGCAAATCGAGCTGAATCAATGTACATTGCTTAAACCTCTCAGTTCTACACTTCACTTCATATCACTTTGCTTCCCTTAAATATAAACACGCACTCAAGGATGCAAGGAAAATACTGGAAAAAAGTAACACAATACGCTGGGCTAACACAAACAACGAAACAAATACAAACAAAAACAGGAAATGGATGTTGTGTGCTCAAGTGAGCTTCCGCTTTTCTTTTGCAATTCAATGTGCCCACAAGACAACGCCAAAATCGTCGGTGTAACTTTGTTCTCCAAAATTCTCCACCTTCTCACCAATTCTCTAGTTCAGGTTTAGCGTCATATACACATGCATATTTCTTTTCCTGTTTTGTTCTGCCTTCTGCATTGTAATTGTATCCACAGAGTCCTTGTTGTTTCGTCCTGTTCTGTCTTGTCCCTGCTTTCCTTGTTTGACCGTCTGTTGCAATGTTGTTCTGTTTACTTATTTGTGTGTGTGTGTAAAAAAGTTTGTATGTGGATGAGTTGTGTGTGTATCTATGCAATAGTATGCAAATTTGTTTAAAGTTTATTGAGTGCACGTGACAACAAACAAAAGTGCAAAAGTTGCCTCTGCTCTTTTTCGATTCGAAATAGTGAAAAAAATTAAAGGGAAAACTCTATGAAAAAGAAAAGAAAATCCCATTTTAAGGTCGGTTGAAATTTGGAGTTGTATTTTTGACTTTTAGGCAAAACAGTTTATGAATTTATTAAGTGAAATTATGAAAAAAATCTATTTTATTTATATTTGTACTTATTATCTCCTGATATTTAAAAAATGTCTCCTCAATTAGTATTAAAGTTATTGAGATTTTCGCCAATTTATTCAATTGTATTTATCACTTTTATAGAATAGATTTGCATTTGAAAGAGAATTTTCAGATATTAAAAGAACCGATAGCTAAGATTGTGTTTAATTTTGAAAATACTAATTTCACAGATTTACCCTGACAATTAATAAAACGTTTTGTTTAATCAAAGCTATATTTTGGTAATTGTCAATACTTATAGGAGTTTTTGGATTAATAAAGCCATACTTACTTTGCAATCGGAAACATCAAAGCAATTCATGCCATTTTACAGACATTTGTCTAGTTTTGTTAGAAATTTGTATTTCAAGCACGAATAATTATTATTTTTTAATAAGAAGTTCATTGGCTCAACTTACACATGTAAATTATACAAAAATACACAAGATCACTAATAAGAATCACAGTTCCACTTCACACAAATAATGCGTCCTCCAGTCTTGTTTCAATTTTTATGAGGTGGACTCCGTTTCTAGTGGTTCTCAAAATCAGCCGTTTAGTAATCGTTATCATTTCTTTCCATCTTCCTCTTTCCCGTATTGTTCTTCTATTCTGTCCAGAAAACAAAAAAGTTTTTCGAATAAGAACCTGAATTTTAATGGTGGGTTTGTATGGGAGGTACCCATCCTACGTGGTCAATATGGCTGATTCCAACAGATGTGTAGAGTCTATGTCTAGAACTTATAGTGTCTAAATTTCAATTCGATAGAACAAAAACAAAAAAGTTTTTCTAATAACAACCAGAATTTTAATGGAGTTTGTATGGGAGGTATTTTCCCTAGCAGTCAGATAAAACTGAAATTTCGACAATATAAGTTTCTGATGTGTAGCCACCAACCTTCCAAATTTTGAAGATTGTGGGATTACTGGATAGTATCGCTGCCATCCAAACCAAAATGTTTCTTTAAGTTTTTGAACATATTTTAGTTTAAGTAGTTTGTTGCTGATGCCCGGATAGAACTACACCTTCTGTGAAAACTCTCTAGCTATTGGGGTTTATGAGATATGACCCGAGTCCGGACGGACGGATATCGAAGTCTCTATAATAGGGTTCCTTTTGGTACCCTTTGGGTCTGAAACCCAAATTAAAACAGGATTCTTGTATCAATGCTGTGCAAACTGCGCACAGTGCATATTGGATCAAACGTTTCTTGTATGGGGAGCCCTTTAAATTTTTAACTTTATTTTATTTTTATTATTTGCTGCTGCAGCCCTAATACAATAGAATTTAATATTTTAATTTAATTCTTCTCTTCATTTTGGACTATATTCTATACTCAAAAAAAATGAGTTTATAGTAATTTTTACAAGTTCAAAAATTTTAAATTATTGAACCGTTAATAATATTATTGAAATATTATTTAACAATTTTTGTTCATTATTCATGCTCGAAGGCCTTAATATCTTAGCATTGATATCAAAAATATTATCGATTAAGTATTACAATCGGACCACAGGCAAATGGTCAACTTTAAGGTGAACCAAACGTAAAGATTGAAAATTCTAATTTTAAGAAAGGGTTTTACTTTAATTCTTTTTCATTTTGCTGTTATACATTTTACATCAAAATAACAAAATATTTATAAGAAATCAATTGAATTTGTTACTTTTGTTGAAAAAATATTTTCTATTCCATGGCTACCTCCCCCCTTGTAACGTATTGCTAGCTTTAAGCATACAAGATGTAATAAATAAATAAATAGAAAACTACATCAGATTTATTAAATTTCACATGTTCTTCTACCATTTTAGGTTAACAAAGAAGAATGAGGAAAATCAATAATGAATACAGTTAGAGAGGTAAGAAAAAAAACGATAATATTTAAGATTGCTAACAACAAAAATTATACAGCTCAATACACTCATTGATAACGATTTACGATAGTAAAAGATTTTATTGCTTCCTGAAGAAAATAATACAAAAAAAAAAAAAAAGAGGGAAAATAATAAGGGAAAATATCTGTGCAATAAATGCAATCGAACAAATCTAACCAACTACATAATTTTTAAGCAACAAAATCCGTCCAAAAGAAGTCAATTCCATGAACATTGAAATTTAATGCGACAAAGCGACGAAAATGAAAATAGAAATAAAATAAGAAATCGCATAGAAATGAATAGACTAACGAATAAGTAAAAATAAAAAGAGGAAAATAGAAAATGGAAAATGGAAAAAGAGAAAATGCCATGCAGCATTGGGTTGATTTGAAAGACTCAACGCAACTCACCACAACTGAACTCAGCTCAACTAAATTGCACACAACTTGAGCTTGAATTTTCTATTGGAAATCGTAATCTGTTGTCTGAACATAATACATAGAAGCATGGAATGCATGGAAGAGATGTGATGAGGAAACTAGGAAGAATCAATGAGGATAAAAATTGCAATGGTAACGAAGTGAGGAATGGAGTAAAGTTGGCAGCAAATACAATAAAACCGCATTGCAAACGTCAATGATGTAAGAATTTTTATGATCGCAACTGTGTGATGGTCTGAGGTCTAAAATGAAGGAATAAGTATGGATACAATAAAAATAAAGAAATTTTGGGTTGCAGATATAGACGCTGGGAGAAGAACCGTTTAAGGTTTAGAAGTCATTTTTATGACGCTAACAAATGACCAAATGTAATAAAATAAAAAGAATAAAAGAAAATGTAAAAAAAAAAAACAAATACTATCTATTACAAATTCAATTCATCTGGAAAAATATACGATGAATTGGTCACGTTGAGAAAACAATGCGAAATTGAAGAAGCTTTACAATGAATTTATTTCCATTCAATTTCAAATAAATGGTTATATTAAGAGAATTTCAATAACAACAAAATCAAAGTTTTCAGTTGTGTAAGAATTTCATCTAATTTTCAAAATTATTGTAAATAGGAAAAACAAAAGTAGATTTCCAAACTCATCGAAAGATAAAAATACAATAAGTTTAATATTTACAGACAGTAAATTTAATTACCCGCATTCGAAATTCCTCTTTCTTTTCATTTTATTTTCCTTTCTGGCTTTCTTTCCTTATTTTCGAAGCGAAGCGAATTTTCGTTGCATTTTTCAAACAGAAAAATGTTTTACTTCTAAAACTTCCGTTGCTAAAAGAGCGACCGGATTGCTAACGTCAGCAGTTGACAAACTACATTGAAAATCAAATAGAAAAATAAAAATAAAAAGTAAAGAGTTTTCTTGAAAAGTAAGAAAATGAAAAAATAAAACAAAAATTGAAAAGAGATCAAAGCTTGGCTTCCTTTTTTTCCAAACTAACGACATTTCGTTTTTCTCCTTGGAATGGGTTGGGATGGGATGGGTCATGAGACCTTTTAGTTTGTGCTTTTCTAAGCGATTTTTTCTTAGATGTTCTTCGTACTTCTATCTACCTTCCTCCACGCCTTTCAATCAGCGAAAGAAAATGAAACGAAATAGTAAGAAGAAATAAAAAATAGAAAGAAAATAATCTTGCAATAAAAATGTTTTCCTTTAATAAAAATTCAATTTCCTCGAGCGACACATGTTACGCCTGATGCTCGTGATGATATTGATAATGATGATAATGCTGGATGTGATTGGGAGTGTGTATATGGATGGCAATAGCTGATGCATCTTCAATCCTGTTGCTGCTTTGAAGCAAATGCCTGGGCGTGGCTAGAGCTTGAGTAACACATGAAATTTAAACTATAGAAATAGTACAAGTATTCTTAAATTCCATAATAATACGACAAAGAGTATAATTGAGAGGATGAGTAGTACAGTATTCAAGATATTCATTCAGTTGAGAAAAAGTTCCTACTTTAATTAAAGGGAAATTAATTTAAGTTTTATTTTTCGAATAGTTAAATCTTAAATTCATTCAAGTTCTGAAATATATAATATTGTATAATATATTGTTGTATAAGACCAGTCAAACTCTTTATATGTACAAGAACAAAGTCAACAAAGCGGAAGCGGAAATGCATTATACCCACACACATACACTGTATGAGTAAACTTTGTAAAAAGGATGTTATATGGAGAGGTGTGTTACAAATAATGGATCTAACAGGAAAATGGGGAAGAAAAATGATGGAGAGAGTAGCAGATGGTAGAGAATATAGACTGGGCATCGAGGCACCATATCCCTTTTATGTACGTACCATGTTTCTGCCATCCCTGTGTCGTATATAAATTGCTGTCTACATTGAAAACTTTAAAAGAAAAAAGCTAAAAAAAAAAAGTACATACACTACTTCCCCACTTTCTCTTGCACACACAGACATTCATTCATCAATTCAAAATGAGTGTTCCCGCAGACATAAGCACGTCGACGTCGACATCGACATTGTGAGCTCTGTGAGCTGTGAGATGTGGCATCATATGCCATCATCATAGCATAGCATCATTAATAGCTTGCGCGTTCTGAGTGGCAAAGATGAATGGAGAAAGCGAAAAGCAAACTCCCAAGAGGAGCATTTTGTTGCTCATCAACAGAACTCATCTTTCATTTGTAGCACGACTTAACGTAAACACCAAAGTAGGCGATAGTTCAGGATATACGGTACAGTTTGGGTATGCTATCAGACTTACATACGTCACATGTCAAAGGCATGCCATAATGGAAATATTACGAAAAGGAGATCAGAAAGACAAACGGACGCGTTGAAATTTAAACAACGTGTGATACTTGTGTTGATTTAGCTGAAGCTGAAGCTGAAGCAGAAATTGTTGCCAACTAAGTATTATCATCCTCATCTGTTCAACATATTACAGTAATATGAACATGAGCACGGAATGAAACAGAAGACACCCACATCATCAAGCAGGTCAAACAAACACATTCATTCAACCATCAATCACATAGATACCTACAATACCCAACCACATAGGCATATACAGAGATAACGTAAGGGTCGACAACTCTATTGCGTGAGCAAATAGCGAATCATCAATGCAAAGAATTGCGCATTGGATTTAGATTTATTGGATAATACGTTCATATACTGCGTAAGCACGCTTTACTTCCTCCAATAAATAAAAATGCTTCATTTTCTATTTCTATCTCCCACCTTCTTCTCATTCTGGTTTTGCCTGATTCAAGTAATCAAAAGACAAAGATTGTCGATGAAGATGACAGCAATTCGTTGAGAGCTTCAGACTTTGTCGACGACGATGCTCATCAGACGTTTATTGTTCTTATCTCATTATTACATTTTTTATTTACTTTATCCTACAAACCAATGGCGTTTATCTACAACTAGTACTTCGCCTTTGCCTTCGCCTTCAGCTACATCTCTTTCTTTAGAAACTTTTTGTTATTTTTTTCGCTGGCTTCCTTGAACAACTTTAATGTAATGCTTATCCTGTGACTTATCCTTATTCAGCGTCTTCGAAGCACCAACGAATGAAGTGTTTGGCTACGTTGCTACTTCGTCTGACACTGCGCTTACGCTTATTTATACTTGTTATTTGTCTTATGTCAGAAACTAATATTGTTACTTTACTTTGTGGAAAATTTATCGTTCTTTGCCGTATCGCAACAAATCCTACAATATACCGCATCCTTTGCTGTTTGCTCTTTGCTATTCATCCCAAGCCATCCAACAATCATCTAAATTCTGTTCATTGTAGACATTTGGTCTTTGCTGCTGGCACTGACTTTTGCACACTTTATATCGTTTGTCATCATATCGCATCACATCATCGCTTATTTGTCCAATGATTGAGAAAATTGAATGGTTCTTGAGTTCCAATTTGAGTCATTAGGATTTCAAATCTTGAGAAGATTTACAACTCTAGTCAAATTGGATTTGTTTGCATCATTCACTTTAATACTTCATACAATAGTAAAAGTAGAGAATAATTTTTTAATTACAGTAAATCCACTTTTTATAGTCTGAGAATCACTTGAATCAATCGAACAATTTAGTTTAAACAATAATAAAAATTAAATATTAATTAAATTTACCTTCTCTTTGAAAGGAAAATGCAATTCCTTTCAAATTTTATAAAAACATAAACTAACAATAATTTCGCCTCAATACAAAAATCATTAAATAGTATAAAAGACACTTCAAAATGAGAGAGTTTTTCAACAAACTAAGTACCACAAAAGTATGCAACTCAAGTTTGCTAACACAAAAAAAAAAATATAAATATAAACATAGTTTTATGTTCTTGTTGTGTATGAAAAACAAAAATTAAATTTACTACAAGCAAAACATCTTGAAAGTTCTTTTGGAAATTAAGTAGGCAAAGCAAAAAACGAATAAAGTGGTAAGAGGAATAAAGTAAAAAAGTAAATGAAAGTAAAATGTAAAATACAAAATCAAGGAAAAACTGAATGAGAATGAGACTAAAACATCAGCAAATCCCAATAAGCCACTTAAAAAGTTTATAATTAGCACAAAAATGAAATAAATTAAAAATTATTCACCAACACTCATGCTACCAGTTTCATTTCACCAGTTTCTCCAGCCGACTCACCCACGCAGCCATCAATTCATTTATGCATCCATGTGTAGGTGGTACAACAGACTCAGGATTTATAATGAAAGAAGGAGCCAAGCGAAAAAAGTTAATAAAAACACAATAAGGATAGAAAAAGTTTTTCATTATAAATAAAAATAAAAAAAACAAAGCCAAACCAAACCATAGACAGTGAAGTAAAGTAAAACTAATGGAAAAAATAAAAGATAAAAATGGGAAAAAGGAAAAGAAGTAGCAGAAGATATAAGTTGTATGGACTTGCTCCGCACTGCTCAATGAACTAAATACGCAAGGCTGCTTGCTGGCAGCTTACTAATCTTAGTTGAATCTTGAGAAACTCAGAAGATTCCTGTAACTTGAGATGAATTATTTTCACTTACTTTTGTACTCGCTTGTCACTTCTTGTTGCTGTAGTTGATTCTCCATTACGAACTACTCGAACATTTCAAAGAAGCAGACGCTTAGCACGTCCGTCAATAATTATAATTCCGGTCATGACACTTGGCCAACAACTAACAAACAAACAGAGAAATAAACGAAACCAAAAAAACAAAAAAAACAAAATATTAATAATAATAATAATAACTATGTTAACAAATGAACAAACTAAAAAAAAAGAACTGAATCAGATCAAACTAACGCGAGACCAAAACGAGAAACTTAAGTCGACCCAAGGAACCAAACAAAATATGTACTTATATATAAAGTATAGTTTTCGTAATTCGGGAGATTTCATCTGTTTTCTACACTATCCCATAGTAGTGAATCCCATAATCCCAAAGAAACAACTTAATATTATATATTTTTTTAATCATTTAACATTGTCAGCAAAAAACCACGCGCTGTGAAGTTTCACAAATTGTCCCATGATGATGTATGGACGTGCGTTCTATAAAAAGATTTAGGTTCTTCTTTTTGAATTCTTACATTTCCGACAAAAGCACGTTGCAATATACTTAGCTAAAATATAATAGTCTCTGATGATTGAGTGGATTGAGTGAGGAGCTGTTGGTTTTTTTACATGTTTCCGTTAGACTGCATTAGTAGTAATAGTAGTTGTAGTTGTAGTAGTTAATAATTGTCTCATCCGATACAAAATGTGCTTATTATGGCTCGACTATATGCGGTGGTGGTCAAAACGACCTCAAGAATAGTGTGAAAGCTTCCTCATATCACCTACAATTTTCACTAACATTAAGTAAATATATGTATACGAGTATATCTCTGCACATGTGTGAAAGTATGGCAGCTGTTAAAATAGCTACCGGATGTGCCGACACAATGCTCGCACATCCGCTTACATTTTGAAACTGTCAGAAACGCTCTCACAACTAAACTTATGTGTGTATTACAGAGCTATATATACTTATTACCCCCACATATGTATGTATATGTATATGTATATGTATATGTATATGTATATGTATATGTATATGTATATGTATATGTATATGTATATGTATATGTATATGTATATGTATATGTATATGTATATGTATATGTATATGTATATGTATATGTATATGTATATGTATATGTATATGTATATGTATATGTATATGTATATGTATATGTATATGTATATGTATATGTATATGTATATGGAATATAAAGAGGACCGACCCTGCATATACAATATATTTTTGTTAGCATTATTTAATGCATGAACATAATTCCCACAACACTGAATGGCAAAATAAAAAGAAAAGAAAAAAACTACAAAAAAGAATAAAGAAACAAACTTAAGTGGCACAACATATTCCTACTCGCACTCGCCTCACATACTACATACTAAAAGATACTTACATTTCACACGTTGCGGACATAATTTATGCCTTGCATTGAGTAAGGAGGCTACAACAACAAAAAGATGCCTTTCACTATAATTTCATTGTATGTAGTTCTTAGCCATTTTCTATACTCTACCTTATATGCCTTTTGTCTATAATGTCCTTCTTCTGGGTGTGTGCTTCTGTGCTTGTACGATAACAAAATAAAAGAAATGAAAAAGGAAAAGTTTATTGAAAAACTAAATATAAACTTAGGCAAGAACAAGAAAATAAAAGGAAAAGGAAAGAAAAGCATATTGTTCGCCTTCCAATCATCATTTGCTCTTTCTATAAATGATTTTCCATTTCATCTCTGAGATAATTATATAAATATATATCATTTTATTTATTATACTACTTACTAAGTTTTTATGTTTATATTGTTTTCTTTTCATTTTTTTTTTTTTTATTGCATATCTATCTCAAGGGTGCTTGATGATGATTTTTGCTTTATTCAATATGTGTTAATGAGTATCAGATTTGTGGTTGCGGTTGCTTAATGTTGAGTGTTGAATTTGATTATGAAGTTTGAGTTCTTCCATCAGTTCTAAAAAGTAAATTATGTCTATTGTCTTATCTCGTTCTATTGTGGTACATACTTATTTTGGTGTTTGTGGTTAAGTGGTTAAGGAATTCTCTTGATTAGTTTAACTTTTATTGTAATCTTACAATAAGTTTATTATATACTCCTGTAACTTACACATCATAATTAAATTTAATTTCATTTTATAATTTAATTCATGTCAATTAAAATGTTCAATTGTTGATTTACGACTAAAATTTGAATCTTAATTGGATATCCATACATAAGTTTAATAATTACATAATATTTTGTTGCATTTAGTTTAGGTTTGTACAAAATTTTGTGGTGAAAAGAGTGAGAATGATTAAGAAATTAAATAATTGAACTGAAGAATATTTAACTTTAAATTCATAGAAATTAAAAGCTTTATATTAAATTATAATGTTGTATTGTATATCTTATATAAATAATTAAATTAATGAAACATAGATACTTCATATCAAGTATAAAATAATTGGTATAAAGTTATTTACAGTTGTGACTAGATAAGCCGATCTATTGATTTAGATTCTTGGATTGATTGGATTGACATAAATTTACTAAGGAACAAAAAGTGGAAACTTCTCTAGGCGCGTTGTTCAATTTTTGATAGATGGAAAAAATATGAAATCGTATCACCGACATGTTAGGAAAGTTCATTTAGAAAAAAAAACATATTGATTTGTGGCGATATATCGAAAACATAAATATATCGGTATTTTCGTAAACAAATTCAAAAAGTAAAGGCCAAAATCAATATGACATTATGCTTTATATGTGTTTCAACGGCACAAGATCTGCAACACGCGTTAGTTCAGTCAGTTTGTTGATTAGCAAAACTGTGTAAAGTAGTCGATAGTCAAAATGCCACAAAACAGAATTCCCTTTGCTACTGATTTAGGGGTTATGTTTTAATTTCGTTTTTGCATAGTGGGTTTTAAAAATACAAACAACAGGTGTTTCCCGCAGAAACGAGAAGAAAAGTTGAAAGTGGTTCAACTTTTGACGGCATTAACGTACGACGGCTACCTGACGCGCTTCGTATGAAGTCACATTTCATAGATTTAAGTTTTCATTCCGGCCGACAGTCCACATGATTGCCTTTTTCAATTTAGTTTTACAATTTTTAAGCAAATCTTTACTTACTTCAATGATTCATAGGACAAATCTACCAATTGTACAACTTTTTTCTATGCAAAAACATTTTCTTCAGTCCATAGAATGCATTTGTGTAAATAAAGAACTATTTCGGCTTCATAATATTTTGACAGATATATACCAATCTGTCTTCATGGGCTTAAAATCTATATGCAAAAGGTTTTGATCAAATTCCCTCATAAAATCACTGTACAAGACTAGTTTCTTCTGGTTGTTTAAAATTTATATTATCTCAATGGGGTTGACAATTGCCGCGACACTTTCAAAGCTCCAAATTGCACAAACTAAGATGTGGCCTGCGGGCAAAAAAAAGCAACAATAAGTTACTCTTACAAACAGCTTTTTCGATTGTGCATATAGCAAAAATTGCACCCGATTTGTGGTTGTTGATGATGGTGTTGATCAGAATAATAAAAATAAATTTGCTCGTCTCATAGTTTTTAACAGAAACAAAAGTAAAACATTCTATTCGGATGAAAGAATTGCATTTAATTTGAATTACTACCGTAATAATTTTCCCCAATTTCAATAAGAGTAACGTTCTCGTTATGAAATAGATGATTTTTGTTTTTGACATTTTATGCAAACTGAAGTTGGGTTTATTTATCAAATTAGTGAACTTTTGAAACAAAAAATGTATTCAAAAAAAAAAAAAAAAAAGAAGAAAATTAAATATCTCAGTACGAGTACTTTATATATGAGGATTTGTTAAATTCAATCAAAAATTTCTTCACCATTATAATTTACAAATACATATTGTATATACTTATTTCTTAACTTCGATATACGTATACTTCAATTTCTGTTCATATTTCATATATAACCAATATAAGTCAATAAGTTTACTTCAATAGCTTAACATAACCATAAACGCTACATTAAATCACATCAAATTTTTTATGTACCACAGTATATTGAACAGAAAGTAAAAAGAAATTTATGAGAATTCAACCATAAAAATATACAATATTGAAGTTAACGAATAAGCGAAAGAAAAATATAAAAATAAAAGAAAAAAAAGAGGGTGCCAAATGTGAAACTGGCAAATGTACACAGAAGCATGCATAGTTAAAGCCAAAGCTCAAACAAGTGTCATGACATCCCAGAGGGTATATGCATTGTCGAATGCATGATTGAGTATAGCAATTTACCTGATAGATTGCAATATGATTTTTAGTAGACAATATCAACTGTTTGCATTGAAAACGATTTTTGATTTCCTCCTCATATTTTATGACAAGTGTAAGAACTATAGAAAGCATTTTGCAAGATCCGTAAGAGGTGATAAAAATGGAATGAAAATAGTTTTGAAAATAAAATATTTTTGATCTCAATGGTCTCTCAAATGGTTGCATAGACTTTACATGATTTATGTTTGTGAAACATTGATTAACATTGTGGTCATAAATTTTAATGAACAAAAGTCGATCTGAAATCTTTGGGGCATGGCAAGCAGCAAAGTTGATTCCCACTTTCAGTGAAACTCTCAGGAACATACCGATTTATTTTGACAGGGTAGCCCCCCTTATCAAGGCTCTATCGATCATGGTTGCCTGATTTGGGTGCCTAGCCATTGGGATATTTCATGTAACGAGACGACGGATGAGTGTGGTAGAAAGGGATTGGCACTGCCTATTTCTCTAGTAGTTGCTGATATTTACAGACTTTTACATTACATTCTTTGATAGCTGGGTGCAAGAACCTGGCTGCATTATCGCTGGGACATTTTGGCCTATATATCAACCGAAATGGACCTCCGTGCTCCTACACTTTCTAAGAAAATTATTAAGATGCCTCCCGTCTTAACGGGCACTTCACAATTGAGCCAAAGGCGGCGCGTGCCATATTAAGGCTTGTGTCTAGCTGCTTTTGGACTGCCCTGCTCACTTGGTAAACGAGCCCGTTTTATCAGGAAACCGTTTTTTTTTTTTTGTTTGTTTTTTGAGGGTTTGGCCAGTTAGGAAAAGATTTCACTCAAGGACCTGTCTGCTTTCATGATTTCTTTATGTTGATTTTAGGCGAGATCTCTGAAACCAATTGCGAACAACGTATCCTTTTCTTTTTTCTTTGGCTACCCCTATCCCATCTACCCTTTAATCAGATACTTCATTATGCCGCATGGCTTCTGTGTGAAGTCGCGTGTCAAAATTTCATGTGTTTGTTTCAAAAATTATAAAAATTTCTTAATGTTTTGATGAATATGTAAAAGAACAAACAGACGTGCACATGGCTTAGTGCCATTTCACTTCTCGAGATATACTTTTCTAGGTATTTATTATGGGGTTTATCTATCTTCAATACAATTGTACTATGGAGTCTACTATGCATGGTTCTAAGTGTTACAAACATTAGACTACAACTAATACTATTGTGAAGTACGTAAGAAGTACGACGAGCGACATAAAATTATTATGACGTACTAAAAGCGCAACAAGCACAAAGTACACTATACTACACACAACACTATGAATATACATATATGAAATGTTTATAAATATATATGAATATGATGCTGTTTGGTATTTGAAATAAAATAAGGTCGTTTGTATCGAATGTAAAATCTTAATACAATTTTCAATACACAGTGAGTAAGTAAATAATAAAAAGCGAAACGAAGCGAATGTACATATGAAAATAACTTCAAAATATAGTAAGAATTCAATCAATATACAGGTAGATAGATAGATAGAGAGATACAACATACTAGATTGATGACTTGTTGAAAGCGATGCATTCAACGATGTACGATAAAAGATTATAAAGATGGAAAGAGAAAAATATGAATTGTGTAAAAAATCATATTTATGCGCAAATTATATTTCAAATGTGCCAATGAATGTATGCCCTCGATTCTATAAATATTTAATATGTATTTCGCACTCTGTATGCGTTTTATGATAAAAGCATGTCGTTGTTGCCACTCATATACTCTTATGGATAGGTATATGCCGCCATATTTTGCGCTCTTCTGCTGTGTTGGCAGATTAATCATTTCGAAATCTGCCAACTGCACCTTTCAACAGCAACAACTGTCGGAGCAGGCAGGCAGGTTTTACTGTAATATATTTTCTGTTCAATTTCATCATGTTCATCTTTTTTCCTCAATCACCTTTGCACATCAATATTATCAACATAAATTCACAAAAGCTGGGAGTGCGAGCCTGAGAAGGACGTGTGTAATCGTGTTAAATAAATGATATTGTAACAGACATTCTATCTAACAAAACTGATAGCTACGAAAGAAGAATACAAGTATGAGTGTATGGCAAAAGAAAAGAAAACAAACAAAAAAAAAAAAAATAAACAGGAAAGATAAGTTTTCTTTTGGTAAAGTCTATTTACCAACATCTTACAGGTGTATTTTGCTAGTTAGCTTCTTTCTTGTAAGATGCCTGAAAACGTCAAATTATGCAATTTGATTTGACTTTATTGATTTTAGATACGCTTTAATGTAAAATTTACAAAAGTATCTTACAGCAAGTCTTCATTGCTTATTACAATATCTTTTTTTACTTTATTTGTTTTTTATATACGTCTAGACTTATCTCATGTAAGAAAGACAAGAATTGACGTCTAGTATATATTATTTTTCCCTTCATTTTTGTGTGCTAGGGATAAAATGTGAATACGCCCAATGAACAAGTCAAGCACACGTATTTATGTTGCTTTTTGCTTTGCCTTAACATGACACCACATCTCATCATACCATACTACGATATACCGTAGATACAATCAGGTAGATATTGTACATCATGTATGTATCTAATGTATCCTAATGCTGTCACGTTGTTCGTTTGCAGCTTATTTTCGTTAGCATCTGTCAAGTTTTTCTTTTTTTTTTGTGTGTCTCTTTTGGTTGCTTTTCATTGCCACTTTTCTTTTCGTTTTCTCTGATACCCTTAGACATACCAACACCCATACATCTAATAGATCATTATCATCATAACACAGAGAAATAAGTAAAAAAGTTTGAATGAAGAAACCATAAGCATAAGGAATACCAAACGAATGTGGCTAACAACACATGGCAAAAGTATCCTACGAAAATATGTTAGGAATCCTAATTCTAAGAAATGATTGATAAATATTATTTTCGGCTAATCTAACTTAAATAGGCCGAAAAGAGAAACAATATACAAACATATATACTTAATAACTTGCTTCGCATCATTTTGCTTTGCAGAAAATGGCTAAAGTCGTTTCATACATAGTAAGCATAATAGAAATACAAATAAATTGATAGTTTTGGATAGGGTTTCAGAAGAGAAAAAATGTGAAATCGAAAAAGAATAAGAAAATAAACAAACAAGGAACGGTTGAATTAATGCATAACTTATCTGTTATGGATTTAGTTATGTATGCATGAAGTGTTTGCAGATGACTATAACAAATACATTGTGATAAGTATTATGGATATATATTATTATAGCTGAATCGTTGTTAACTGCTGAAATAACATTCATATTATGTACCATAGATAGAAGCCAAAAGAACCAAATGAAAAGACCTCAAACTCAAATTGGATCTTTGGAGTGCATTTTCAGTGTTAAAAACAAGAATTCCATTGATCCAATGCTAAGTTAATTAAGAACAAGTTACAGTGTTTATAGAATTTTATCTTTTTTGTAGCTTTCTTTTCTAGTAAGAAAGCAAGCTGAATCTGTATAAAGAAAAAAAGAAAAGAAAGATACAGTAGTATCTAAGTTTTAATCTGGTATTGGACTTGCTTTCATGACATGAAAATGAGTTTTCCTTTCGTAGGCGGCACTCGACTCTAAAATTCACAAAAAGCTTACATTACAATCCTTACAATGTGTTTTCAAATCAAAATAAAAGAAATTTTGAAATGAATGCACTAAATTCACTTGAAAACCCGCTTTAACACACAAACGCACACACAAAAAGTTTGTCTCAAATTGAAACTGAGGTTTTACGCATCTAAATGCTTGCAACACGCGAATCTAAGCCGCGATGACAAACGCTATGCCACAACCAAAAAAAAAAAAAAAACAAAAACTAGAAATGAAAGAAAGGACTAAATGCGCCCCTGCTCAAAAAAAGGAAAAAAAAATAGTATTTTGTATATATACAAGTATATGAGAAAAAAAAAGGCAAAGACACATTCGCATGCTAACGGATTTGTAATGTTTTCAGGCTGTTTTCCTGGAAAAATGTAAGTACATAGTATATCGAAAGCTTTATGTCGGTGGTTCCTAAACATTATATGTATCTTTTGAATACTTTTTCTTTTTCGGATCCTGAATGCCAACCCTTACCATTTAATTCCAATGCAAATGTTAATTGAATTGGTTGATATTTTCTTTTTTTAAAAATACTGATGAGTCGGGGAGAGCATTATTGCATTGCAATGTTTAAGAAGCGCTGCTATATATTTCCCATGTGAGTTCTTTGTAAGAAATGTGTATGGTGTGTGCGCACAAGGCTTTGAGTCATTATAAAGCATTCAAAAGAAGAAAAGCCAAAAAAGATATCCAAAGGCTGCGAAAGACCAGAAAAAGCAATTTTAATTTTTTTGTTTACCAAGGAAAGAAGAAAATTGTAAAGTAAAATTTGGGAAAAAAAAACTGCGATTAATAAGTTTTGAAAAATTGCAATCTATTGAAATCGCAATCAGTAATATTGGCCCGTATAATTACTTACTTACGTTACTTCAGGATAATCATTATGAAGCTTGTGCTCAATTGGCTTCGAACAAAAGTAAATTGATTAATAAAACTTTTACATGAAAATTTTGTCGATGACAGGATTCGTTGACAATGAAGTCATTTACAGTGTGTTCGTTTTGTGTTGTTCATTAAATGGTGCTGGTAATTGTGTTAATGTTGTTATTGTAGGTGATTATCCTTGAGTTAAACATAAATTGCGCTTTTGGTTATCAATATTCGTACATAAATATTCACCATTAATATTTGTGAATGGTAAACACTAAAGAGCGAAAGCAATACAATAAGATAGTTAAGGACTTAAACGTAGCTTTATATATATTATAATTTTATTTTATTTTATTTTATTTAACCAATGAATTCAATTTTTTTGAATACAATTTTACAATATATATTTTATAACTTTACTATTAAGAAAAACAAATTATAAATTACAATGATTTTTATTATACAAAATATTTAATTACCAATTAACTGACAGAGTAAATTCATTTTAATTGCCTTTGTTTGATGTTCTTCTTTAACTTTAATTTTAACTGATGTCATTTGCGACACTCTGTCTCCGGCTTCACATTCTTAATTGATTGATTCAGTATTTGGTTTTTTTTTTTTTATTTTTTAATTAAATTGAAAATGGCAGTGAAAAAGAAATGCAAATGGAATGTGATTCACATGAAAAGAGTTCAAAAATTACTGAAGTACAAACACACCAAATCTTATACACACTTCACACAAGATCGTTTTAAACCACATAATTCAAATTATAGTAGAGTTGAAAGCAATAATCATCAGTTACACTCTAATTTTGTCTTATACAATAGATTGTGAAGCTGAAATAAGATCATAATGATGCACGCATTGTTGAACACACATACCGGCAAACAAGGATGTTCAGTTACATTGAATACAATGAATGATGGATTTATCAAAAGTATGTTGTGATTCGAATAAATTATTTTATATGGTCTAATGTGCAATGACCCAATGACTCTCCATAGAGGTAACCTCACAACAATATTCTCAATAGACTGACTTTCAACTTGCGTCCAAATATGTGAGGTTTGACTTTGTGTGGCGCCTTCTGTTTCTGTTTGTCGTTCATGTGTCATTTTTCAATAAATTTTCATCCAGGATCCAAGAGTTCAATTCAAATTATGCTAAGTGTGCGTCTCTGGCGAATAACTGTACTTTTAGATAACGTACAATGTGTAATCTACGCCGCAATCATACAATGTACAAAGCACTTCAATACAAAGCCTTTCCGTTTTCATTTCTTGTCTTGGCGAATTTCTCTCTAACAGAATCTTATCGTACGCACACTTTAGGAAGAACAAGAAAACAAAAATCAGATATAAAAGCCACAGAATCACATTAATCCTACAATGCTTTGATTAAATTAACGCGTCATGCAGAACAACTGCGCTTAACAATAATAAATATGAAAAGATAAAAAGAGCAAATCCGACGACGGTACAGATTTTATACACATATTTGCACCGTTTACGGATAGGAAGAATTCGGCCCTAATGTGGATGTTTCTAAAACAGCACCCTTTTAGAATATTTTAAAAAGTGATGCCACCTTGTTTAAAATTCGTGTATATGGCAGCACTTGACTTTTTGATATGACTACGATACGGTAACACTGTGTGTAGGAATCAACGGTGCGTCAAAAGATAAACGAAAATCACAACAAATATTTGCATTAGAAATATTACAATATTTAAACATAAGAAAATTAAAAGGACATAAAAATATAATGGTTGGTTCGCGTATAATAGAGACGCCATTAAAGCGCTCAGCTGTGCGGAATATCCGGCGAAGCGTTGTAAATACACCCGAGGCCGCATTACCAGAGAATGACGATGAGGAAGAACGCCGCCAAGCGCGTCGCCGTACATTGCTTAAACAAAACACAATGACAGAGGATAATGAAACTTTAAAGAAATGCATGGAAATCTACAATGCCAATAAGCTAAACTGCGAAAATGTATGTGATTTACCATTTATTGATAACTTATCCAATATGCTTGACAGTCATATGACGTTAAATGATTTTAAGGTAAGTAGGTGGTGATTAATAAAAGTACAGGTTAGTTAACTATAAATTGCGTTTTAAGATTGCCAGTACTTTACTCGAAGATTGCGCCAAGGAGTACGGTCTGCGCGTTGACTCCATTTATGCAGATGTGCTGCATTTTTCTGCCAATTTGAATGCAAAGATATTCAATAAAGAATTTCATAATGATGAAGACCAGAATGGCATGACTGCAAAGCAAGATGGTAATGAGGCTCCACCTTTTGTAGGAAAAGATGGTGCACCGGCAGAACCGAAAAAAAAGGCTCGTAAATTGACTAGAACTAAGAACAAGAACTCATTGAACGCTCCCTTGGACACAGTACCACTGCCAGATCCTTTTTTTGGAAAATTAAACGATATTGGCGGCTCCAAACATACATCAAATCGACTCATGTCTAACATTCTGCTGTCAAAAGATTCGGAACTTCTTCTCCATGGAAATTACCAGTTTTGGGATGCAAGTGAAGTGCCTAATAATATAAATTATCTTGAAGAGGTTAAGCCATCAGAATATGTGACAGAGCATTGGATTAATGCTGATTGGATCGTAAAATTACAGCGCTATGAGAATTTTCAGCTGCGTCCTGTGCTTAATGGATACGCCATCACGGACACGGCAAATCCCATTGAGCGTCTAAGTGATGGCAACTATGATCGGAAAAGTAAGACGTATTCAAAGAAAGATTTGATGGATATCGATCAGAAACTCGATGAACTTTTTATTGCCTTTGACTTAGATCCACAGCCAGCAAAGTGGTAAATTCCATGATGACAATTTCATTTAGTTCGCTATTAGTGCAAAGTTGTGCAAAGCAAAAATAAAAAACTAACTAAAGAGCTAAAGAATTTGAAAATTTACTAACATTTATTTTTAAATATGATTTTGCTCCTGGTTTAAAGATGCAATTTGATATTGCCACAATGCTGATAGTGTTGGTGATTTTGGTATCGGTTTTGGAGATGATGACCATGATACCACAAGAAGATCTAGAAGATTTTACAATTTGTTTTAAATGTTACAAATGTTTAAGATTTCAGGTATGTTCAAAATTTACAAGAATTGCAATTTAGCGGGATACTCTGTTAGTCCAATTTGCATGATTTTGTCCTCGTTATTATGGTGATGGTGGATATGTCTTACAAGCTGTTTTCAGACTATCGCACTGACAAAATCCCGCGATTTTGTAAAAAATATCTTTAAACAATTAGAACATTTTTTGGCAAGAAATTATCCTCTCTTTTTTTGTATATTTTTATTTTGGTTAAAAAAAAAAATCATGAGATATGAACCGAAGACCGACGGATGGACAGACGGACGGACGGAAAACGAAGTCTCTGTAGTCGTAATGTGTCAACTTATCTTACTGAGATTCCAGTGTTGTGGAGAAAATTATTCTACAATAGTATAGAAGAATTTGAAAAAGTTAACTAATAGTGAATTTGCACCAAAGTGATTCATTGACGATTCTAATTCGTGAAAAACTGTTTTTTGTTTTGATTATATATTACATGGTATTGTGCAGACGTCGTGTTAGTTTCAAACTTATTAAAAATAATTTGAAGTTTGAGCAAGTAGCTGTTACAAATCCCTTTTCCATTCCTGCTACGAAATTTATTGAAATTTTAACAAAACACTTACAATTTGAAATTAACTGACATCAACATCAGCTGTTTTTGTTCTGGTTTGAATGAAAAAAAGAGCGGAAGTCTGTTGAAAATGACAGTTCCGGTTGGAAATTACCGAAAATTTTCCAATACCAGCAGAAATTTGCTAACCCGATTGGGGTTTCTATCCCGATTCAATTGTTGAATCTAGCAGAATCGATTCACATTTACAACAAAAACTGACATTTTTCCATGTGGTTGTTATCCGATTCAGTGGTCGATTGCATATTTGTATGGTTGGTTGCAGCATTGGACATACTTTTGGATCCGATAAATTCGTGGCTTAAATTTTGCATAGAAAAAGCAATCAAGTCGTCTTTGTCAAACATCTCAGATAAGATGTCTAAATCAACGTATTCGATTCGTCTGATTTTTTCAAATATAATTCAAGTGCAGCGCAATGTACTACAGTTTGTTTCGAATAAATTATAGGACTCAGTTAAATTAATAAGGTGGCCAAGGCCAGGAAGGTGTGAATTGTTGTACATTTTTTAAGTCAATGGAATTCTTTATGCGGCTGTCTAAAATAAAGGGCACCTGGAAACAAGAATGATGTACCAGAAAAGTATAATGGGATGAGTACCTTAAAAACACCAAGAAATGGTTTATAATATTATATTTTAATAAATTAATGATCGTTCTGAAATTGTTTTGATTGACACGGGCCCCGTGCGCTAGGACACTATAAATTAGAGTTTTTATATATGTATATTCGCATAATATAAGTATTAATAATACTGTAAAAAATCAATAATTCATTTGCTTATTTGTTAATTATTATTCAGTTCAAAAGAAGTTAGTTAGAGATTCACTCTTTCTAAAAGGAAGTGGGAAATAAAAGGACAAGGAATATTTTACAATATCTTCACAAAGGCATTAAAAATTGCATGCACGCATAGATGCATATTTATCTATAAATCAATATGCGTTTATGTAACTGTATATTTATCAAGCGATCCACCAGTGCGGGAATGCACTTTAGATGAAAATGAAGAATCCAAGCAAGTGTAGCAAACTGATAGAGAACCGATACTCGGCCTGCAGCACATCGCATTATTAATGTTTGCATTTGGTCTTATGCAAAATGTCATTCCTGTTTTTTTTTTTTTTTTTGTTTTTTTGTCATCATCATCTGCTTTATTTTCTTAACTTTAATGTTAAGTTCAAAAAGATACTTATGATTGTACGGGACACGGGTGACAGGTGCATTTACTGCTGTAATGCTTTAGCTTCATGTAATCGACAATGTTCAAATGTTGCTGCTTTTGTAGTGAAGTAAAGGAAGAGCGACAACGGAAACAACGAACAAAGTTGAAAATCGTTGAACAAACAAAGGACTAGTGAATTGAAAGACCGACGAGAGTGAATAGTGAGGGCAATGGTAGAGCGAACAATACAAAAAGCAAGAAATCAACGTAATCAAGCAACAAGAGAAATATAGTATGAGTGGTAAAACCAGTAAGGGTATATGGAATATTGAGTGTGTGCAAGAACTTGCTGTATCTTTGTATGGGTTTGGGTGTGAGTGTGAGTATGGATATGTGTGTTACTTAGTGTTTCCAGCATGCTTCATTGGCTTTTGCATTATTTGTGCAACCTGGTTTCGTCATGAAAAATGCACAAGTGTTGTATGAAAAAGTGCAGCTGATGCCACAAGGCAACGAACAGAGGAAGTAAGATAGAGAGGGCATGTAACAGTAATAACAGCAAAAAGATAGACTGACTATCAACGCTGGGTTAAAGAGCAACAACGCAAAAAGTGGTCGACACTTTCAGCATCCCACTTCTGGGGCGTGTCAATGGAATGGAGCATAAAACATAAAGACACATGCTGCTGCTGTATGGCAACATGCACGTACAAACCTCTACATGCCACAATATTTATTGTGCTGCGGCTGCAAATAACGAGCATCAAGCGACGCTGCCATTTTACAATTCATGAGGCGTTGACAGCGAGACGGGGCGAGATGGCAGTTGCACATAAAATACATACAAAATCAAGCGGAAAGTAAAAAAGAAAATAAAATATACACGAAAATTAAAAAAAAAAAAAAAAATAAACAGTAACGTTAGTTTATATAAAATGGAATGCAAGAAACATTCCACAACACACAGACGATGAGGTGCGACAACTTACATTTAATAGTAAACTTTAAATTATGTATAATATTTGCTTAGCACCTCAAAAACTTTTAATGGATCGAGGTAAAGACGAGCATTTAATGTAGGTTGTTTTTTTTTTTTTTTTTGGGGGGGGGGGGGGTTAATTGAAATGTGTGATGTTTTTTGTTGTTGTTTGGGAATAAATTAAAATTTTATGATTTTAATTGAAGGTTAAATATAACTAGAAGACACAGTTAATATTGCGTATACGTAATGGGGAATACCATTATTGTTAAAAAGTAAAATCATAAATATATTGTATATTAAGTGATTAAAGAAGAATTATATAATATGTAATAATATATAATTTGAATCTACAACTAAGAATATAATACTAAATAGATGTTTAAGTTAAGTTAAGTTGGATAACAAATGATACAATAATTATATTAAACTAATCTAAATGAGATTCTTAAATTATTTATGTACTAAATATACTAGAAATGATACAAATTTAAATGTATCAATATTAAGGAATCATAAAACATAGATCAAGAATATAACAATGTGATTCTATTATTCTTTACGAAACAGTAGCCAATCGAAATCATTCTTGATTCTGCATTTGAATAAAATATCTCTTCAGTTCGCTATAACTTAATTTCATGTGATATGATTTGTTTTTTGTCGTTTAAGAGCATGTTGACAGGGTCAGAACGAACTCACTTAGGTATTGTATTTCCTTCAAGAACAGCAGCTTTGACAGTTTATATATCAGATTTTGAATTTATAAAGAAATGACTAATAAGTTAGATACATATAATTTAAGTAACAAATAAAGTGTACAACTCCTCTCTGTTGAAAATTCGTTGAAAATTCAAAAACACAGATGATCAATAGAACATTATTGTACAAGGATGATACTAACTCCTTGATACTATTATAAGAAAGATTAAAATTACATAAAGTTCGAAAATGTTATGAAATCAAAAATTTGTACTTCAGTTAAACTCAAAATGTAGGCAGCAAAACATGACTATACAAACTACTGATACTGAGTCTGCATTATTATTTACAAACACAAAGACAATGTCACAGGAGTCTATTTCTATTTTTTTTCACACAACTTTGCTCATTCCATTCATTTATTCCACGTTGCTCCCTCGCTCATTACATGCAATTCATAATATTGTATTATAAAATGCACAATGCGTTGTGCAATTACTGTTATGTTAGTCTTCTCATTCATTCATTCATTCATTTTGTCTACTCATCATCCTCGCTTGCCTGCCTGTTACTTCATTATCCTGGGGCACATGTTTTTGTGTGCGCCTTAAATCGCCCAGCATGAAGTGCTCGCTAAATATTATTTTTGCCATTAGCAACATTTGCCGCTCTGTTGCTTTTGTGTGTTTTTAGAAGTTTTAGCTTTTAATAAATTTCCCTATATTTTTTTGTTTGTTTTTCTTTTGTCTTTTTTTTTTTTTTTGTTATTGTTTTTCGTATTTTACGCTCTTAGCTCGTTATTTTCATTTTCATTTCCATTGTTTGTAGTTTTCATGTTGTTTATTTGTTTTTCGCATGAAGCGCAGATGTTCGCGTTTCAATGAATAGAAATTATTTTTTTTTTTTTCATGAAAAATTTACAAATACAAATATTGTTTTTTATTTTTTCTATTTAAACATTCTAATTTTTTCCATGTTTCTTTCTTTATTTTCAGATTAATTTTGCAATTGAAGAGAAAAGATTGACGGTAGTGTGAATCTTTTAAATAAACAGGTAAGTTTTTCTTAATAAGTGTACTAAATATAAAAACGAGGATAGTACGAAAAGAAATCTAAGGAAATACTTTAAAATAAGTTATGAAATGAAGAGAAATATTGAAAATGTGAATCCCTTGAATTCTTAAAATCGAACTAATTTTCTTCATTAGAGAAAAGTGTAGCATGCGGCCCGCATTTGACAATAAGGAAAACACTTGGGGCATCTGTAGTACTTTTTGAAACCCATTAAGTAACACAAACTTATTTTTAAATTGCCACAATAACTACAGTCTCCGAATTTACCCTCCATCAATGTCAAATAATTTTAACAAAAATATAAAAATAAAAATAAATATGAATTTGAGCATAGAGACGAAAGATAAAGAAAAAGAAAAGCTTGGAATGGAAACCGAAAGTTGGAAACTAAAAATAAAAATAAATATGTTTATTAAAGCATAGAACATCAAGAGCAATAACTTAAATCCAACACAAAGGATATCGTGCGTTAGTTGCGAAAAGGAAAACAGAATAACAAAAACAAAAATAACAATAACAAGAACAGGGAAAACAAAAAACTTGAAACTATTTATATGGAGTAGTAATAGTAGTAGAAGTAGTAATAGAAGTATGTGAATGACAGCGTGCGTTGCTTTTGAAACCTGAGTTTGGCAACCAAGGCACCAAACCCCATAGACTCTCACCCACCCATTTCTACTTTGCTAAAGTGCTTCGTGCCTTATAAACTCTGTTTATTCGCCGCCAACAACTAACACACTTTATAAAAATAACAACCAAAACAACTACGACTACAACTACAATTACAATAGAAATAGAGTCAATATGTGTATGTAGTAGTTAGTTAACAATGAGTGTTTGTGTACATACGCATTTATCCTTTGTATAAAACTATGTGTTCTATGTGTTCTGCCATTGCTTTGGCTTCCTTTGTTTTCAAGCCAGCTTCCGTTCCCGGTTACACATCCCACATCTTCAAATACAATACAAGTGTACTTACATAATACTATACACGTGCGTATGTGTTTTTCTGTATTCTATAAAAAAAAAGGACCTTTGAATGATTATTGTTTTCTGTTTCTGTTTAAGACATTTTTCGCTGTAACTTGTCCTTGTTCTACCCTACGCGTGCAATATTTCCTTGAATTACATACATTTCTTATTGTTGTCGTCATAGCCATCGTCAACTATAAGAAATTGAAAAATATAGAGAGAATAAATGGGAATTTAGTTCTACTACAATACAAGTACATACATATATGTTCACTTTGCTTTATGTTTTACGTAGTAAATTTTACTTCAATTGAATTGCGGCTACTTTAGCTGACTGAGTGCATTTAAGCAGAATAAAATAAAAGAAAAAAGAGGAAAAAAAGACTAAAACAAAAAAATATTCTTACATGAAAATAAATTGTCTTAACCATAACAAAAAATTTTATGAAATTATAGCAAAATATATTTCTATGTCATATAATTGAATTACTGCTACAATATTTAGAAAGATGTTTGTCATTTAGATTTAAGTTGAAAGTCACTTGAAAATTTTAGGTAAAATGAATAAGATTCGTAAGCATTTCAAGAATTTTTAAGACTGAGAGGATGTGAAATCTATAACATGAAAAATGAAGCATAAATTGATGGGAGATGCAATTGTAAATATACTTAAGTATATCTTCATCCATCCCATTGTTCTTATGTCGCCCTAAAGTTTTGTCGAAAAAAAAAAACCTGCTAAAACATTGCCTGTGTGTGGATCCTTTGAGTAATTTTTTTGGTTTTTGTGTTACTAAATATAATTCTCTCTCTCTCTCTCTCCCTCTCTCTCTTTCTGCATGTATTGTACATAGAATATCAGTGTATTTGTCGAATATCAACACTTTTATGGTACGTAATTACTTTGAAATTAGTTTGAGCTGCAAAAGTTTTGCTAACAACCCACGGCCGACACATCAAACGTAACGACTTTGGTTGCTAGAGCGTACAAAATATTTTAGATACATTCGTATTTACATTTGCATGAACAATATACAATATATCGCACATTTATACATACAAAAATATACAATATTTCTGTAGGTTACGCATTAGCATCATGCTGGTATTTTATCTTTGCATCACTCTTTCTATATATGTCTTTCAGTTGTTGTTATTGGAACAGCAAGGGGTTGCCAGTACAAATGTGGATGCAATTGACAGGAAATGGAAAAGGTAACATTTGATTGACATCTGTGCAAGAGAAAAAAAAAATAATAATAATAATAATGTGCCTGAAGAAAAATAATCAAATTATAAAGAATAAAAAAAAAAAAAAAATTAAAGTAATAAAATGACAAAGCTAAAGAGAAAGGCACCCACATGTCAATGAGAGTCAGTTGAAAATGAGAACAAGAGATAGTATTTGGCACCTTCAACTACACTTATCTGAACGCCTTCCATTCAACTGACGACAATGTTCTGACATGTTGCAGGTGTGTCCACTGACTGTCATTTACATATGAAGAGCATCAAAATACAGTAATTGTTTGGTACTAATGCACTTTATTCCTCATTTGTCCACTCAACAGTTTTTATTTACTTATTTAATTTACATTATTTTTAATTAATACAAGAATTATTGTAATTTAATCCTAAACTTAAACTTTCACGTGGTGTAACCTCTGGAGCTGCCACGTTCTTGAGAGTTGTCAAAAATCGCCAAGTTATATGTGTCCTGGTTGAGCCTTGTGCTGTGTTTCCGTTTTTTTTGTCAAGGAAGTGACATTTGCCATCAAGAGATACCAGGAGGCGCAAGTCATTTCCTTAACGTTATATTTTGGTAACGCTGAAGTATTTCAATATTGAATATTGGCAGCTATGCAGAGTCAACATTTGTTTCGGCTGATCTTCGACCTAGAAATTAATGCATTCGGCTGGTTTTTAAGTCTTGTGTTGTCAATCTTTTAACAAACTACATGAAACCACATGCCTGAGTACAATACTTGACTAGTTCTTTAAGCTATTTATCTTTATTTTTCCACAATATTTTCTCGAGAATAGATTGTAAATTTGTAACTAAATTTAATTTCATTTCAACACTCAAAACTAAAACAAAAATATAATACAAAGAAAAAATTAGAAAATTAATAATAATAGTTTTATAGAAAAAAAAACATTATATTAAATCAATTAATTTTCAATGTATGACAAGAGTTTTTTAAAAATGAAAAAGAAAATTTAACAAATTTTATTAAACGAAAATAAACCGCAAACCCATAAAACAAAATTAAAATATATTTTTGTTTTAAAAAAAAATTTAACACCAAAAGCGAAAGCAACAAAGATTGAGTGGCCACAAGGACCCAAGCAAATAGGAACTTTTTACAAACTCTTTTTTTTTTTTTTAATAAAAATAAAATTTACAAATTTCATTAAGTGCAACGCTATAAATTTTATAACTTTTTGCACATGCACGAAATGATTTTTGGTTTGTCCTTATTTTTAATATAATTTTTTGTTTTTATTCCAATACTCCGTATTTTTTTGTGGTCTTTGGTTTATTATTATTTTACACACAACTGTACGAAAGCAATAACAGCAAAACAACAACAATGAGGAGCAATCATAAAAAACAAGGAAAAAGAGAAAAAAGCAATTAAACAAATAAATTTCCGCATAAACCTATTTGCACCAATTTGAGCAAGGTTCATGATGATGGTGATGATGATGATGACGATATTGATGATAATCATCGTGATGTGTGTCCTGAGGTGGGCGATGCTGCTGCTGTGGTTGGTCATGATAAAAAAAAAAATGCTGTAGTAGGTATAAGTAATTTACCTCAATTAACACGCCAGCTGTACCAAAAAAAAAAAAGAAAGAGAGAGACGATGAAAGTGGAAAAAGACAAAAAAGAAATCGAGAATTAAAATGGGAAGGTGCGGTAAAAATCATTGAACACTAAATGGTGTTGAATGATAAAAAAAATATCTTGAAAATATACACAAAAAAAAAAAAAAAAATATGAAAAAAAATAAATAATTATGCAAAAGTTAAACATAAAAAAGAAAATTGAAAAGGTGATTTTACTGACTGTGAATCAATCTTAAGCTGTAAAGTAAATCTCTGAATGGCATCGGAGAGGTACACAGACCATGCAACGACACATTCAGCCATGTTTAATTGGTGTAGTTCGATCCACCATTCACCCTTAGCCAACAGATGGAACACCCAATACAAAAACTATGGCCTCATCATCATCAGTAGTGTCAGAACGGGAGCAAGAGCAGCAGCTGAACTTTATAGTGTTGTTCTTAACGATATGCAAAAGAGTGCAGAAAATTTGTTACGTCGGTATGGAAGAAGTGATAAAAAAAAACCAAGTGCCTTTTGTATGGTTAATTGTAATAATGACTTCAGAATAGGGAAATACGGAGGCAGGAGACTAAAAGTCAGCCAGATAAAAAGTAAGAAAGAAAAAATGAGAGAATGAGAAACCAACCGAATGAGGTGCGTCCCTCTAGAGGACTAACCACTCACCCATTTAATGTGTTTGTATATATGTAAATGTTGGCCACCTGCCATTAAATTTAACTTTATGTTGGCAATTTCACATTGAAAAAACCAAAAAGAACAGAAAGGCAAGAAAGGAAGCAGCATGTATGCATTCAGGCAATCTATGGACCACTTCAGAAGGAAATGAAAACCCCATGGTACACACACAGATCTATATACTATATGTATACAATACATTAATGTAATCAGTTGGCTCCCGGGTAAACAAATGGATGGAGGCCATGTTTGCATTCCATGTTTTCGTTGTTGGTCCCGGGCTTGGGCTTGATTATTTTGCAAAAAGTAAAGTATGCAATGTGTGTTGCTTCTGTGAGAGCATTTAATGGCAACAACAGACAGACAGCTATTAATTGTTGACCTTTGCTGCTTACTCTCTTTTTACACTCAGCGTTTTGTGTGTGTGTATGTGTGTGTGTGCATAAGGAGATTGTATAATGCGAAGAAAAGAATACAAGAACAGCCATAGGCAATTAAGGCCACCCCACATTTAGTTTCTTATGGTCAACATGTTCAACATAAAAATGATAATTTTATGGGCAATATTTTTTTTTTTCAACTCCTGTTAACTTGGCACTTTTTAGTATTGTATGTCGTAGTAACTATTTTTATAGTAGTTTGTTATTATTATCAATAGAACAGAATAGAATAGAAACAGAATAGCAGCAACAGCTGCACTTAACAACCATGTCCCGCTGAAGGTGAGTGAGTGTGTGAAGCAAGCCGAAAGTGTTTGTGATTGGTGTCAATTTAAGGATCCTGATAGCGGGGTGAGGGCGACAGATTCGAAAAATGTTTATTCACCACAAATGCTGTCATAACAAATATGTTTATGACTTTAATGTCAACTTTGGTTTAGTTTATTGAATTTGGGATTTATGGCCAACAAGAGATTAGTTACTTATTATTTTAAATTCATGATAACTTTCGCTTACTTAAGAATTTTTCCTTGGACTCTCTGAATGTTCTCACTATCTTATTTGTTTATTGTTTGCCTTTCTATTGTAGTTGTTATTGACCTATTTTGACCACAGTAACAACCTACTGAGTACATCATTTGAATAAGATCAAATTGGATGGAAATTCTAATGATCCTATTAAGGTTCTTTAAAGATAAAAAGATAAAGTGACCACGAACGAACAATTTGATGTGCTCAAAAGAATAAAAGACGAAATATGCACCATTCAAAACATAAGCTGCTTCTGTCATCATGATTAAGACCTCTTACACTCACCACATACGTACATAGGTAAGATGACAAGGACATTCCCGGTTCTACTTCTCGACACTTGTAGTCCATCTAGTCGGCATTTTTAAGTCTAATTTGAGCACTTCAGCACAACATGGCAATTACAGGCAACACCAAGCACAGGCACAGGCACAGTGAAGCAATTTGCACACGAGCAATTTTTCCATTCCAAGCCGCTAGTGTTGCTAGGCATAAATGCCATTCAGTGCTGGCTACTGGCAACTGACAACTGGCAACGAACGTGATTAAAAGAATGGGATTGAAGGAGAATGCATACGTATATTCGTTACTCGTCTCGACATAATCGCTTGAACGTGTGTGTATTTAACTGAAGCACACACAAAAACAATCAGCTTAAAGTGTGCGGCAGGATGTACCTACAATACATGATGAGGGTATCCTGTTGATGGCCTCGTTAGCTGCCGCAACTCGATCTCGATATGCGTTGAAACGAGTACTGGCTGTTCTTAATGTCATTCTAGTTAAATGCGAGACAAAACGAAAAATCCTTGTAAAGATGCTTTGCCATAAAACGCGCAACAAGCAGAGCAAATCACCAAAGAAACACAAGGACTAAGGACTAAAGCTGTACCAGCAAAATAAAAGCAAAAATCCACTTGCAATAAAAATGAATGTCGGTACATTGGGTTAAGCTTAACAAAGACAGTAGCACTGAGATAGTGAGATAGTGAGACAGTGAGACAGTGTGCTAACGAACCATTTTGGCCATAACTGGAAGTGGTCAACATAAAGAACCATGAACCATTTTCAAAGCAACCAAAACTGATGCCAATCGAAACAAATCCTTGCCAGAAACTACTACTGACTGACGCTGTTCCATGCAAAAAGACATTTCAACTTGTTTACTCGCTTTAAATTTAATTAAAGTATCGTACTATAAAATCCATTTAATCTTCATCCATTGCTACTGCTACTGCTACTGCTACTGCCACTGCTATATTGCTACCCCTACTCCTACTCCTACTCCTTCTGCTACTGATGTTGCTAGTGGTGGCAAAGAATTTTATCGGTTTTTATATATTTCTTGGCAATTTTCAAAGTTAAAGCCAAACACCAAAAAGAAGCATGGAGCGCGTGTTGTTTGCGTGGGTTGCCTGAACTTTGGCGCTTTTTTATGATACTCACACTTAGTATATTGTATAGTCGCATCGATATTATCGTCTTTGGTCTCAACTTTGGCAAGATTGTTGCATATTGATGCGTTTAATGCGATGGTGCAACTGGTGGAAATTCTATTTTATAGCCACACCATCCTACGTAGTACTATATTCAACCACAAACATAATTGCGCTTTAAGGCCTTGCTCCCGATAAATGGAAACTTTGGTTTTTTGTATGCAATTTTAATTCTCTTCAATCGCTTAACAATGTTGCATGCTGCATTTAGGGTCTTACTTGCAACTTTTTAAGCCTTTACAGTTTACAAATTTTAATTGTCTTTAATTTTATTTGACCTTTCTAATTGAAAATTTCTTTAAAACTGAAATGAATTCTTAATGTAGATGAATTGAATTAGTAAAATAAATTTAATTGAATTCAACAACGTTTGTGTGATGACTAAGTCAGATAGATAAATCGGGTGTATGATTGGATTGACTTAAGCTATTGTTTCTTTTGCTTTGTGTTTTATTCCCAAATGAGAGATTGGAAGATCATAGCAGAGAAACCAATCTAACATTAATCAAAATGTGTAAAAACATTCTTAACTCTATACAGATCTTTAGGTATTTTCTCCCAAGTTTTTTCTTTCTATTTCTTTTTTGCTTCCCAAAAACAATAAGTCATTAACACTGACTATTGTTAAATCACGACAAGATACACAGTACATGCAATATTTACAATAGTTAAAGCAACTTCAAGGAGGGGAAAAAAAAATCCAGAGACATTGAAACTGAATAGTGTTTACTATCCTCAAGTGATATAAATTGTCCTACGCACTTACAATGCAATGTCATGCCATGTCATGCCACGCCTTTTGTGCTACCACACCCCATTAAGTACTCAAAATATGGAGGATTTTCACAATGCACTTGTACTTACATTAAGTGTACAAAAGCAAGTTAATGCCACTAACAACCTCTTGTTGTACTCATATTTTAGTTGCTTGTTTTTTCATTTATTCCCATGCCAAATGAAAGATAAAGGGAATGAATGGAGACAAGTCCTCGTTGTACATGCCAGGATTTAAATCTTAACTATCATTATAGTCTCATCAAGTGATATAAAAACATAGATAGCCTCGTACATTCCAGTTTAAAAAAGAAAACGAACGAAAGCAATGAAAAGTACTCGGAAGCATTTAAGTCCACTTGAGTAGATTTTAATGGACTACGAACAGATCAACGACGGCAACTAACCTAACCTTAAGTATAAGAACTTACAATAGTTGGAATAAGATAATGGCAACAGCATAGTAGAATGTTAGTGTTTCAATCTAATCAGAATCATTTGTGCAGTAAAAGTAAAAGAATTTTAAAATGCTTAACATAAGAGGAGAAAAGAAATTATACCAAGTATTCCCCATTAATCATGAAGTGGAGAGTTGGTGGGTGGTGTTGGTTAAAGGGAGCAAGCAGATGAGTTAGTGAATTATAGCATTAAGTCTTTATTCTTTTGTTTTGTTATTCAGTTTTTTAATGTGCGCTTTGTGTGCAATTAACGGATTTACTAAGTTTAAAATGAAATGTTATTATTGAAGTAGAAAAATGCTGTGAAAGGAAGCAGTTCACCCATCAACACCCATGAGCTCACTAAATTTCCCTTAATATAAAAAGGTTCTATGCTTTTAACATATATTCTTTTTATATCCTTTTTATGAAGCGAATTAATAATAAAAAAAAAAAAAAACAATAAAAATAATCCAATATTAAATGATTTTTTACAAGATTTTCAACACTTTTTAATGTACAAATTGCAAAAGGAGTGGAAAATTTTTATTGTAATTAAAATTGCCTCACTAAAGGCAACGAAAGCAAAAGCATAAAGTAAATATGAAAGCTTTTATGAAAGGATATAATTGTATTATCAGCTGCTGATTCTCAATAAAATTCAAGCAGAGTATGTGAAGTTAAGGATAAAATTGTAAAAGGTAAAGAGAAAGAAGCGCATGATCAATGCAATATGAAGGACTGCGTTCCAATTGAGTTGTCATTTGCTGGAATGCAATCTTCTCATCTTCTCTTATAACATATTCAAAGAAATTAAGGTAACCTTTAGGCAGAGTTCTTATCAAACCGATGAAAGATACTGATATTTTGGTAGCAATTCATTTTATGAAGTAGATCAGTATTAGGAAAAGGTTTTTGATGTCACACCTAAGAGAATTAAATTGTGGATGCAAGTTTGGATTAAGTCATCTTTAACAATCATATCTCTATGATTTTTATACGAGTATAAATATAAAAGTTCTGTTCATCATTTGTGTGGATCTAATAAGTTAGGGTTCATACTGAAGATATCTATGGGAAGTCAGAATAAAGAATTAAGAATGAAACAACAGAAATATGCTTTCTACTTGATTCGAAGTAAATACTGATTGTTTTTGTTAATGAGTTTGTTAGTGGAAAATGCTTTTGCCAATCTTATTGCACAAATATATAAATATTTATATGTAAAATATCTTTCTTCTTAAATGTTAACAAACATTTCCATTTTCATAAATTGAGTGGCAATTTAAATTGGTGGAATGTAAGTGAGTTTCTTTTGTTAAATCTCATTTTCAGCTCGATTATTTCAACTCGATTTCAGTTTGTTTATTGCGTTCTTATGCAAATATGGTATATATTGTATAATGCAACAGTCAGAACAATCAGAACAACAATGACGACAAAACAAGGGTAATAACACAACTGAAATACAACAATAAGTAAAATATGAATATTTTTCTATTCAAAGTCTTAGCAACTTTTATGTTCAACTTGAGTTGAGCTTCTTATGGTAAGACAAAACCACTTTAATTCATTTCCACTTTAATGCTACTTCTTCTTCTAACCATATACGTACACTTCAACATCCCTTTCTTATCCACTTTGCTACCCCATTTTCATGAATTTATTAATATTTATTCAAACCCTTGTTTTTCCTGGTTTTCCCTCTTTGTGTTTCTACATGTTGTTTGAATACATAATTTTTGTTATGACTGTAAATGAGTGAGTGACTGAGTGTGTATGCGTCGTTGTAAAGATTCCTTTTGTGAATATCTTCTCATTAAAGAGTTGTAATTTAACTAATTGGTCTCTACACTGACTTACCCATAATAGTTTTAGTCATTTGAATCAATAACTCTCTTGTATTAAGTCTCTCGAAATAGAAAAACATAATCATATCATAATTGTCATCAATGTCTATTCACTTTTATACACTTTGTCTATTTATAGCGTGGATAGTATTTACTATGAGAAAATTTAGAGCCGAAATGATCTTAACAGTCTTCACCAAAAATACAGAAATTATTATCATATTATATTTATTTTCTCTAGGAGGCAATTGGTAATTGGTAATTGATGGTTTATGGGAATACCTTAATCATAGTTAAAAGAATTTTGTTCGATTATTCGCTTGCTCGTATTAAATTGCAATTGTAATTGTCTTTTAGATCACCGGAACGTGGAGCGCACAACTCAGGCTTGAACCCATTTCCAGCTGATCATATATTTTTCGTATCGCAAACAGTTCAAGAAACATTTACTTTATGGATCCCTGGAAAAATTGCTACATTGTATATAGTTTTTTTATTCTTCTTTCTGTGCAATTGGCGTTTTAAAATGTTTAGCGATAGTTTTTCCAAAAAAAATCGCAGGGAAGCATTTAAGTTATATAACAAATTTCAGACTCCCACACAGGCAAGTAGCTATATTAATTCATGTTGTTTTAATCAAGAATTGAATAATTTGTGTACACTGTATGAATTTACTTGCCAAGTCATGGTTTGATGATTGCCTACCTAGACATACTCGTCTTTATTTTTCGTAATTTGCATGAAAATGTACACAAAATGAATAGAGAAGAGAAAACATTCATTTTCATCATGATCATCCTCAACCGGAAACGGAAGTCAACAAAGTGCATATGCTAAATGCATAAGCAAAATGAGTTTAAGGAAACTACAAAAATATTAACAATATTTTCTTTTTACAATATAAATAGAATTCTGAGAATGATTGAATGTTACTTTGTAACATTACAGAAACTGATATTTCGATTCGATAAAATGATAGATTAATCAAGTTTCCCTTGTAAATGCAATATTTATTTTTGTGTTTTATTAGAGCATCTAAGATGATGATTATTGGTATAAAGGACATACTCGTTCATAGAAAGCAAATGATGTGGAATGGAAGGCAAACACAAAGCTTTTGGTAAATATGCCAAAGTGTTGATTGCTGTTGTTGTTGTTGTTGTTGTAATATATAGAACAGCAAATTAAATTCTTAACATAACTACAACAACAAGAACAACAACAATGAGGACAACAATTTCTCGAAAGCTCGATAAACAAACAAAGAAGACCAAACAAACCAAGCCAAGCCAAATATAACTAACGATAATAAACCAACCATGACTGCAACCAACCGACCGACAGACCGACAAACTAACAAAGGACAATACTGCAAATAAAGTGCAACAACAATTTGCAATAACAACAAAAGTAACAACTATAGTAACAAATATCGTAAATAAACACACCAAGGGAAGAGGGAGAGCTGAAAGGAGACAAAGTGACACTCTTGTGCAACATCATTTTATTTACATTCCACATTCCATGTGCTCATAAAAATGACTTCAACTTCATTTTGAAATCCATTTTGCACTCTAAACTGAAACACTAGCAAACTATCGTATATCGTAACTATTCTCTGATATGTGTGAACCCTTGCATGTAACTGTAAATTAGTACATTCAAGCTTAGCTAAGCGCAGACAACAAACACAACAAAACTAATATCTATGTATGTCAGTAAAAATTTATAAACTTAAACAAAGTCTCTCATATGTGTTTGTATCTCAACTTCAATTGCAATTAATTTCTAACTCAAAGTTCATATACAAGGAAATACTAAAAAGGAATGTGAACAACGACGACAAGAAAAAGAAAAAGGAAAGGGGACAGAAATGGAACTTGGTTGATATACATAGATGAGTTGATAAGACTGTTTGAGTCACTGACTGACTGACTGACTGTCTGATGCCATGCAAGCCATTTGATGGACTAACTGATTGACAAACTATCTAATCGACTTACTGACTATCAACCTAACGTTTCTTATGGTGCTTTAATTACATTTTGTATTTGAAGTGCTTAAATGATTTTGGAGAATATGTGTTAAGCGTCCCAGAGGCGTACAAAAGATAAAACATACCTATATAGCGAAACATCTAAGAAGTTATTTATATTTTAGACAGAAATAGTTCAGATGAATTGTTATGCAGACCATGAAATTTATTGTGCAAAATGTCAATATTATTTCTAATTATTGAGTACATGAATTTGTTGAGGACGTTATGACTAAATATATATAAAAAAAAGGGCCAAGTGCAAGTCAGTCTCGTACACGGAGGGTTCCGTACCAGGTTGGGGTTTGTATGGAAGTGGTCCGATTTGACTGTTTCCAACAAATGCACCGAGTTTATACCAGAAACTTTTAGTGTCTGAATTTCAGTTCAATAGTCCAAAAACAAAAAAGTGAGTATGTGAGATAGCCTTCCAAGTAACCCGATCAAACTGAAATTTCGACAATATAAGTTTCTATTATATAGCCACCAATTGTCCAAATTTCAAGTTCGTGGGATTTCTCGACCGTATAGCTGCCATACAAACCAAAATGTTTCTTGTATGGGGACCCCTTTAAGTTTTTGAAAATATTTTAGTTTCAGTATTTGTTGCTGATGCCCGAATAGAACTACATATTCTGTGAAAATTTCAACTCTCAAGCTATTGCGGTTTATGAGAGGACGGACAGGTTCTGACTTCACTTGCTTAGCAGAAACAACAGATAAAAGTCATCTCAACTAAAGAACCTAAAGGAACGGTCTACTTAACTTTGTTATCACCTTTATTCAGACTTGTTTATGGAAAGCTGACAAGATTAAATGCAAGGCAACTCTATTTTGTTATGATTTCGCACATCTTAATGATCTTAAAATCGATCAGATGATTGAAACTATTTTCTTTAACTTTCATACTAAATCATTATTCACTAAGACGCATTTAAACTTGACAAATTTATAAGTTTGATGATTTAGGACATTGTTATATTATAGCAAGCGCTTCCAATCTTCTAATATAGCCTAGTCTGGTTTTTAAAGAATTTAGTTTCGGGAAACTTTAGGAAATCTATGCAAAATTATTATTGAATCTCATCCATAATCCACTAACAACTTAACAATTAAAGATGCAGAATACACTAAACTCTCAAACTTAACGAACGCAAATCTCAAAACTTAGGATTTTAAAACTTTTAAAATACTTCAAATAAACATTGAATTAAAAAAAAATTATAAAACAAATTATAACAAATTTTCAGTAAAGAAAAACTAAGAAAACATATAATTGAAACAAAAGAAATCTAATGGCTTCCTGGGTTCATGAATATGATGAAAATATCTGCATGCTAAAAAAACAATTATACGAAATGGATTTGGCCAATCGTTTGACCCTTCTCGATACAGAAGAGAAAACTACACGTTGGCTATTAACCGTAAAATGTAAAGATAAATTAGACCCAGATGACTTCGTGGGTGTAACAGGAAATTGTTCGTTGTTGGGCAATTGGAGTCCCAATGATATTTTTGTTATGAAACGCATAAATGATTTACAATACACAGCAAAAGTCACGGTACCACGAGGTTTCGATCTTCAGTATCGCTATGTCATATGTCAATGGAATCCATTTACTGATGAATACAATTTGAGGTATTGGGAAACACATCGGTTACCGCGAAATGTATTCAAAAGACGCAATAATGTAGATCGATTCGGTTGGCTTAATGAGGAATATAAAGTGAATAGGCCCTGGGTGCAACCGAATGAAACAATATTACATTTTCAAATCTTTAAAGCACCATTTGTTTGGCCAAAACATGTGCCAGGGATGGTGATCTTTGTGAAACTAGTGCCTTTAAGTGCAATGTTAGAGGCTGGTGATAATGTTCAATATGATATTAAAAGAATTTGTACACACATTGAGGTAAAAAATCTTGCAGAATTGAAAAATCTTCAGGGCACCAATTGTCGACATCAAGAAGAATTTGGTATACGTTGTGGTCATGATGATTTAGTCCTCTTTGATTTGACACTTAAAGATACTAGTTTGGTTTTATATCGATTTAATTTGTATACTACATATCGCAAGTGCGATCATTCAGTTCCATCGACTAAGTCACTTCGTCTCTACGGATATGGATATGTTAGGCCCGATGAGTTACTGAAAAGTGATGGGAGCATTAATGTATGCATTTTCGCTCCTAAAAGCAGCAGGACACGTTGCTACATGAAGCTCAAATATCAAGTAATCAAACCATATTCTAAGCATAGTTTAACATTTGAAAAGACTTTTCGAAGTTATTGGTCTAAGGCAAATATTGCCTTGCGCATTGGTCATATGGGTTGTGGATCCACTTATAGTTATAAGTCAAACATTGTGCGTGAGAATACTTTATTCTCATTTAAACGTGCCGCCGAACAAGGTTTTCGAATGATTGAATTTGATATTATGTTGACCAAGGATGCCATACCCATTATATCGAATGATTTTGCCCTACTTGTTCCAAAGAATCCAAAAATCCCAATTCGTCAGTTATCATTAGAAAGAGATGTTTTCATTTTTCCAGAATCACATTTTACCATGGAGGAACTATATGAACGTATGGGTCGCAACGAATCGGATAGCTATGTATTTCCCTTGGAAGCATTCACAGCAGATGAGTTGCATCATTGTAAAGTTGTTCGCTTTTGCGGTCCCAAATCCGGTAGTCAAAAATATTCACGTGAACAAATCTTAAAGGAACAGCAGCCATTTCCAACACTCAAAGAAGCGCTGACAGCTCTTGATCCCAGCTTAGGTTTTAATATTGAAGTAAAATATCCACAAAAAGACATCAATAACCGTTGGGCATACGATGCCTTCCCACCCACATTCGAAAGAGATTTCTATGTTAATAAAATACTTGAAGTTGTGCTCCAATATGCTGGTTCTAGACGCATCGTTTTCTCAAGCTTTGACTGCAATATTTGTAAAGTGTTGCAATATAAGCAAAATATCTATCCAGTTATGTTAGTTATAGCACAGCCAAATTGCGATCCAAGTTATAAAGATCCACGGGTAAATGCCAGTTTAAAAACATCGATATCTGTTGCGAAAAATTTAGAGCTTTTTGGTGTAGTGTTACAATATCGCACTTTGGAACTAAACCCGGATGTTACTCAGGGCATGAAACACTGTGGTTTGGCCACTTTTATTAAAATATCTCATATGGACGATACCATGAAGGCTCGCATGATATCAATGAGCATTGAAGGCGTTATATGTGCTTCGCAGGAAACAACCGAAAATGTTTTTTTAAGGCGAAAAGTATTTAAACTGGAATCAGAACATAACAGAGCAGATTTAGCAGAGTTGCAAGAAGCGGAACTAAAAAAGTGTTTGGATAGTAAGGACAAAAACATAACAATGCAAGAATTATGTGTATTGGAGGGCATGTGAAAAAATACAGTAAAGAGCAGCAGAGATAGTGCAAGAGACCTCTCATTGGATTCTACCTCATTCGTCCAATCGATCGCTTATCTTTAATCCGCTCACCTAAGTAAATTACTCGAATAAACAATATAATTTCTTTTTGGCAAGAACACTGATTGATTTTAAAGCAAACTAAAGCATATGAATGTAATATAAATAATAAAGTGGCAATCTCGTCATTTAAGTTAAACTTTAAGCCGTATGTGTCTTACTTCTCTTCCTCTAAATGGCAATTCTGTGGTATTTTTTTTTATATTTCATCAGTGTGGGAACCACACACAACACAATTTAAGGGCACCAACTTGCATTACTTTTACAAAATTGTCTACTCATAAATGTAATTCTCCCCATAATCGGAGAATGAATTCTGTATAACATTAGAAATCAATATAAACTTTATTCACATTAATGTTATAATATCTTATATTTCTTAATGGTTAACAAACGAATATCTTTTTATTTTTTAGATATTTTGTACCAAACTGATAATCAATTATGCCTTTTTTTGCTAATAATTCAACAGGTAAGAAAAAAAAAAAATTTTTGTTGGAAACCATTGGGCAGCAATCACAGATATTTGAATTTTCAATCAAAATTAAAAAAAAAAAAAAAAATAATATATATATTTTAACAAAATTTTGAGTAAAAATTTGACAAAATTCTTTTTCATACACCTTTCAAAATTTTTCGCATATGTTCACTCTTTAAAATTTGTCCTTTTTCTATCCACATCCCCTACGTGAACATGGCCAGTTGGGTCTATGCCAATGATAGTGAAATTTTAGCGCTTCAAAGCGAAGTCGATCGCTTTGCAAACGAAAAGAAACATGTTAAAAATGAAGGAAAGGATGAAAAAAAGATGATGTGGACGCTAAATGTAGAGTATTCGGAGCCACTAAGTTGTAATGAGCATCTCGGTGTCACAGGAAATATAGATAAATTGGGCAAGTGGCAGCCGGATAATGTGATGGTGATGACACATATCTGCGACAATAAACATACTCTGGATATACGTGTACCGCACGGTACCGAAATATTTTATCGTTACGTGGTCTGTATGTGGAATCCCATGACGGATAGTTATACGATCATTTATTGGGAATCACATTCAAAGCCTCGAAATGTACGCGATCGTCACAAGAAACTTGAGAAATTCGGTTGGCAAAGGCAAGATTATAAAGTAAGCAGGGCATGGGTATGTCCTGGAGAGGTCTTTGTTCATTTTCAACTATTCAATGCACCCTTCTATTGGCCCAAATCGAAAAAAGGACAAGTGATGCCGAAGCAATTGCTCTATGTTAAGTTACATCCCATATGTGCAACAGATATCCATGATTATGAAGACACAAACGCAAATCAACAATCAAACTCATCTAGAAAGAAGGATTTTGCACGTTGTTTTGCAAAAAATTTAGCACTGATGAAAAACGAATCAATCACTCAGGGGGAGTATGGCATGCGTTGTGGCCCACAAGATTTGATATCATACGATATGATAATTAAAAACAAATCTTTGACATTGTATCGATTCGATGTATATACTTATGGCACTTGCGATGGAACCAAGGATTCGCCGCCTCCCTGTTATTATGGCTATGGTTATGTAGAGCCGGATCAGCTGGTGGATAGTGTAGGTTACATTAAGTTGCGCATTAATACTCTCACCACTGGCAACTTACGTTGTCTGGCAAAACTTCGATACCAACTGATACGGCCGTGTCGAAACCTCAAGTTTACAATGGAGCGTACCTTTCAAACCTATTGGAATTATAGAAAGGACACCATCTTAATCGGTCATCGTGGCTGTGGTAATAGTTTTCAATACGAGACTAACTTTGTCCGTGAGAATACTCTCTTCTCATTGCAACGTGCTGCAGATTATGGCGCTTCTATGGTGGAATTCGATGTTATGTTAACAAAAGATGCTGTACCGATAGTCTTTCATGATCATGTCTTAAATATGCCAATCGAACCAGAACAACCATTTACGAAAATGCTCAAAGAGCGCGATATTCTTGTATTTCCCGAGGATCTCTTCGATTTGGAGGAACTCGTACGCCGTATGGGATGCATTGAAAAAGGTATAATGTCCTTTCCATTGGCAGCCTTTACTGCAGCAGAACTGCAGCGTTTCAAGGTTTATCGATTCCATGGTGATGCTAATGATAAATGTCGTAAGTACACCTGCACCCAACTGTTCCACGAACAAATGCCATTCGCTTTGTTGGAGCAAATCTTAACCGAGCTTAGCCCCGGGTTGGGTTTCAACATCGAAGTCAAGTACACTCAAAAGGATGCCAATGACGCTTGGGAAAGCAATGGTTTTAAGCCTGCATTCGATCTTAACTTCTATATTGATAAGATTCTTGAAGTCGTCTTCAAATATGCTGGCACCAGGCGCATCATTTTCTCAAGTTTCAGTTGTGCTGCATGTCTTGCATTACGCTATAAGCAGAATATGTATCCAGTTCTATTATTACATAATTGTCCTAAAAGAAAGTTTCAATACAAAGATCCACGTGTTGTTCAGTTTCGTAATGCAGTATTCACATGTAAGGCAATGGAGTTGTCTGGGATCATACTAAACACGAACACAATTTTAAGTGAACCAGAATCGGTGAATTGTATCAAAATGCTGGGCATGGTGGTTTTATGTTGGGGTAGTTTGAATAATAATGAAGAAACACGCATAAAACTGAATGATTATGGGGTGCATGGCATTATTTTTGATCGCATTGATCAATTGGAAAAGGTGATTCCCAGTAAGCCATTAGTATGCAAATTGGAAACTTGTGAAAATAAGGATTATTTGGCATGTATCCAACGAGCGGAGTTAAAAAAGAAATGTATATTGTAACGTTAATTTCCTTCTATTCTCATTTCTTCCTTTTGTTTTCTTTTTTGGATGAGTTTTCCTCTTATAGTATATAATTTATATTTGATTTTTCTCTTGCAAAAATATAATAAAAATGCAAATATTCTTTATCTTTAATTTTGAATCGATTTTGTTCACCTTAGTGTACAGTGAGTTTCTACTGTAAAATGTAAATACATTTGACCTTTTCTTCATTATTTCCTTGTAAATTGTAATATATTTCTAGAAAACAGATACAGTAAAAACAATAACAAGTTAAATCCTTAATCCTGCCGGTGTGTGCAGCTCAAATGTCTTTTGTCAGAACTACTATGTATTATCTTGTTTATTTTTTTGTTTTAACAACAAAATTGGTTTGCCTTTCAATTCTTGTAGCATAGTTTGTTATTATTTGATTTTATTTATTACGAAATACTTTTTTGTTTCAACAGCAAATACAACAAGAGATTTACAATATTATATCATACCAGATTCCTTGTTATTGTAGTACCATGCATCAAGTATCGTATAGAGAAAGACAGAGAGAGAGAGAGAGAGAAATACAAGTTTAGGCGTTTCCAAAGTACTTAATTTAGTTATTTACTTCATTTGTCCTTTGGCAATATAGTATTTCATATGCATTTCGTAAAGGATTTCATATACAAATCCATCTACAACAGTACAACAAGTAATTTGAAACACGAGTCAAATGTGTGTTGTGCATCTCTATATTTGCATCCTTATAATCTAATGAACAAGTCATGTGGGGTTTTCAATTATTCTAAATCCCTAAATTTGTAGTATGTGAATTTTACATGCATACACAGTTATTTTCAATGCTTGGCAAATCTATCTTAATGCCAACACATATGGATATGTTTATTTGTTGCCTGGCCAGAATATTTGCTTGTTATTTCTGTAAGAATAAGAATTGCAACTTCAAAATTTATGCAATTTTTCACTTTTCTTGTTTGAATAATAAAATTGTAAACACACGAACAAAATTCACTTGAGTTCATGTGGTGATTGTTTAAATCATTTATTGGAAAAAAAAAAAACAAAAATTATTATTTTTTCGACTGAAATCTGAAAATGATATATAAAGAATCACGTTTGTCATAGGTAAAGTATAAAATTTAACAAACTGTGAAAAAATTTATGTCCCATTTCCATTCAAAGTCAAAAGTTTCAAGTGAATCACATCTACTTTTCCCACGTACTTGGAACTCAATAGACTTTAAGTCCTTCAAGAAAAATATCAACGCCCTCAAAGCTAAAACAAACCTCATTACTTTACTTCACATTCATGTACACGAAGAACATCCTTTTCAGTTCTATTACATGGTATGTATAAAACCCAATAAATACCAATGAGCCTAGTGTTGCCATTGAAAGAAAATATGAAGAACAAATGAAGCACTTCAGTGGAGAATGGAGAAAGTTTCTTTCACACACTCACTGGCAACGGAGATGTCATTTACAGAAGCTGTTGATGCTGTTGGCGACGATGACGATGATGATGATGATGACTATTTTAAGGACACTTTGTTTGCATCATTTTGCCTAAGTGGTAACACTACAGAATGAGTGTTCTTGACGCTTTCTAAGAAAATAAACTCCAGGCCACTTGGCGTTGGTCGTAAGGTACAAAATGACGCAGGACACAATCACCAGACAACAAAATGGAACGAATCAAAAGAAAACAAGCAAGTAAGCATTCACAAGAAATCAACAACATCAAAGTGAATGACAAAAATGTATAGAAAGGAAATGGGAGTGCACAGATCAAAAGAGAAAGCGAGCGAATATGAGAGGAGACCAAATATGAGTAAATGTGAAAGACATAGAGAAGAAGGTTAAAAGTTAGCAACCATTAAAGACTGATGATGTTGATCGGGACCCTAGTGGCGGGGGGCATGAGACAATCATTTTTTTGAAGTTGAAGTTGAAGTTGAAGTTGAAAGGAAGAAAAGGAAAGTCAAGAAAAATAAACAATTTTAAAGATACGCACATACGTATATGAAATATTTCAATGCATAAAGTGGTGCATTTCACAAAGGATACATACATTCTCTTAGTCATTTAAACCCAAATATAAAATAAACAAAACAAAGATACCGCAGATGAAGGAAATATTTAAAAGAAAAAAAAAAAGAAAGTAAAATAAAATGTTGGGGAAAACCACGTCATGAGTGTCGAGACACTTTGCCGCCAACGTAAATAAATAAACCCAAACCAAGTGGAACTAAAAGGAAATTCAAAGAAGCAAAGAAACCAAACAAAACAAAACGAAGCGAAATAAAATGAAACGAAAGGTCAGATGAAGCTATTGTAGGACTAGTAAAGCCATCAAGTGATACTCGAAATATTCGACAAAGTGAAAATGATGATGAACAAATCGAGCAATGGTCGTCTTTAAGCTGTTCAGCTCTAACTCTAAGAATCACTCTTCACTCTTCAAGGGGGAAGAAAAATATGAAAAAGTATGAAGAAATAATGGAAAGAAATGGGGGACTTGGAATGACAACGATGATTCGAAGATGACTGCGGCATTTGAAGAACCACAAGTATGAAATACTCGTACTATCTCGGAGAAGTAAATGCTAAAAGAAAATAAATATTTCACTTTTTCCAATTTTCGCAAAAATGAAATATTGAGCGTGAATAAAATTAAATACACACATAGCCAGACAAACATATACGTGTATGTGTGTGTGTGTGCACATTGACAAATACTCTGATGGCATAAAGGACTCAACCCGGACCATGTCACAAACTGGAAACTGCTGATAAAGCTGAAAAATACGCAACGTTCAAGTCGTAAATAAGCGTAAAAGAGCTGAAATTTATTTTCCATAAGTTGAAATTTCTTTCTTTCCCCACCCCAAAAAACTTTGCCACATACATATGATTATACAAATGTATTGTACATATCTCACAATATACCATATGTCGCTCGACAACACAGACAAGAAGTAAGGAGTCTGATAGTCTAAACCGGAAAATAGGCGTCACTTGTTTCTGTCACTGTCTGAGTTTGAGTCTGACAGAGATTTGTCTATTTTTCCTGTGTTTTTTCAACTCAACTGAACTCAACTCAACTCGATTTAGTTCATTCAATTGAAATTTGCTTTACAATTTTTAAACTAAATTCCAAGTTTTTCATTTGTTTCCTTTGCATTGTCATTGCATAAAGTTTTTATTCTACAGTTGTCAGAAAAATCAAGAAAAATGTGTTGATTCTCATAAAAAAAGGAAAAAGTAAAGAATTCTTACTAATAACTTTGTTATGTTGACCAAATTGTTTGTAATGCGGTTTTCATGTTTCTGACAATTGAACAGACAAAAATCAAAAAACGAAAATAAAAAGAAAAAACCAAAAAAAAAATAAAATAAAAATATTGAAGAAACTTAAAGAAAATTCTAAGTTGAGCTGAAAACCACAGAAGCTAAGGCTGTTCCTTCCTTGTAGCTGTAGTTTAACTGTATAAATATTTAAATAAATTTTTGAAAATACATATTGTATAGTGTTTCATTAAGTTTATACATGCAAATAGTTCTTACAAAAGGATAGTTGCTAGGACATATTGTAGTAAATTAATGGAAAAGAAAGAATTATTTTCGAGAAGTTGAAAGTTGTTCGAGAGAATTCATTTGGAAAGAAGAGAATTCCGTTTCAATTAGTTTTTAAATAGTCATGGAGTTTGGTATTCAGGAAGATAGGGACACAAACATTATCAAAAGAGTGAATCTTTTATTCCTAATTGAAGATAATAGTCAGTCATTGTGATACTACTACTTTGATAGCACATAAAATGTAGAATTAGAAATGTAGAATGTTGAGTACCAACAGCTTTTCTAAAATTAATTGCTTTTTGCTCATCATCCAGAATCGCCAAAGCTGGTTTCATCTAATATTGATCAGTAAATATTTAAGACCGAAGTCCACATCACACGAGTTATGAGTCGTAGATTGAGAATAACAAAAATGGTAGTTCTTTATTTATCTTTATTCACTTAACTTATTACATTACTTTAGCTGACCTAAACGGAGGGAATTACAATATAAGAATAATGCAAGTAGTTCGCTGGCATAGATATGTGATATTATAAGTATCAATCATCACTCGTTAGATTATTGTTTATATTTGTATTTATTAATATGGTTCCTCATTGTTAGTTTCTTTGGATATATTGAGATAGGTGAAGAAGGTTCTAACGTTACGCGCAATTAACCCTTAATTACTGACGTACAAATATGGTACGTTGCATGAATCATTTTTCGTTGATAATTAAATTTCGGTAGTTTCCAGACTATCAATGACGCCGCTGATGCAGAAGAGAGCGGACGTGTACGACGTACCTAAATAGGTTGACGTATGTCATTTGTATTGTCAGTTTTAGGTATATTTTTATAGATAAAATGGATCGTAAGCGGCTTAATGCGTCACTTGAGCAGTGAGGCCATGGCCTCAAATTGCAAATTTTGATTCTTTGAAAAACTGTTCCTTGTGTTCTAAACAGATGTGACGTAGAACTCGTTCCTCGTGTTAGGCTTGCGGCTGCCCACTCTGCTTACAGTGTTCAAAACCCACATGCCTTAACTGCTGTTAAAAACAAATTAGATATAAGTTTACAAAAATAAAATAACTGATTGTTATATGTAATGTTTATGTTAATTACAAGTGTGATTTCTGTTATTTAGTTTTTCGTAGTTGATAAGAAAACTGAGGATTTTTATTTTAAGGTATGCATATAAGTTTTTTGATTTTCTACGTTAAAATCTGCACAGTTTTTATGTTAATGACAAATGGGTGCTAATGAAAAGAGTTGCATATTTATTTTTTCAGTTTTTAATTTTCAATATAATATTTTTAAGTATTAAGTTTTTGAAAACTAGTGCAAGACCAAGCATAATGCTTTCAATTATATGTTCATTTAAAGTAGGATCAGAAAGAAGCAGTGTGTTTTGTTGTTTGTGCTTTGCTTTGTTTGTGTTTCGTGTTTGAGGCTGTTGATCAATTTTGGTTGTCGATAAAGGAAGTGGGAATGTAGCGGGGTAGTCGTGTACCAAAAACTAAAATGTGTTCTTCCAATTTTTTTCTCTTCTTCTATCGCGTATTACAAACATATTTCGAATACCACACGTACGAATTTGCGGGCACAGCTGTACTTTATAAATAATGAGTGCTGCTGGCAGTTGGTGTATATCGAGGCAATCAAATACATGTTAGTGGATTAGTTTGTATAGAAATTTTTGCATTACAAAATAAAAAGAAAAAAAGTTATGACTTAGATGGAGAATTTCTTTTAAAAAAAATGATTTGTTTTCACCTAAAAGAAAATCTTAAAGTTCCTTATAATAAGTTTTGATTTGTCCTATTAAAGGGTTTTTTCTCTTTGAAAAACTCATAATTTTTAAATGTTATTAATATTTTTATGTAAAGAACATACGTTCTTGCTATTGCTTAAATATTCCATTTTCACTTTTTCATTGCAACATTATGTTGATTGCAACATAAAATCAATGATTGGTTTTGAAAAACAAAAGGAAAAAAAAGAATTTATTAAGAATTATACAAACAATTAACAGTCAATTAAAATATACACACAAAATAAAGTATACACAAAATATTTTAAATGCAATTTAATTAAATCGGCACGCATCAGTGAGAAAAAACAATTTTTATTGTATATGGAAAAAAAAAATAGAACATATTTCCGCATAAAAAATTTCATTAAATTTTGCATAAAACCAAGAGAAAATAAATAACCATCAAATTTATATTCATAAATTCATAAAATATTGCATACTACAACTACTACTTCAGTCATTATTAGTGATGGTTTGCAAATGAATAAAGCAAAATTGAAAAGAAAAAATAAAATAAAATCATGATTCGCATATTTTCATAGAACCAAACTGAATGAATGTTGACAGAGGGATGGATGGATGGAAAGATACTTCAAGCACCCACCGAGAGATAATATTATGTATGCATGAATATGCCAATGGGAATATGCAAGAGATCTGATCCGTCAGAATGTCTGTCCTCCTATCGATATATGCAATTCATGATGATATGCTGCAACAACAGCACCAACAACAACAACAACAACAACAGGAACAATATAACAAACATTAAACAAAACGAAACCAAAAAAAAAAAAGAAAGGAATTCTACAAATATAGTAGCATGGAATATGTAATAGGAAGCAGCTCATCTCAACTCAGCTCAACTCTCAGTTGAGACTTGCAACAGATAGCTAGAAATAGTAGTTTATAGTTGTAGATGCATAGATACATAGACAGATAACAGTTGCAGAAACAACAACTGCAACAGCGACAACAACAACAACAACAGTAATAACTACTATGTTGATGATGAGTTTGATTATGTAAGCAATGCCATGAGGCAGACAACAGTAGCAGCATATCACAACAGTATCAACTTGAATGGAAACTAAAACTCGCAAATAGTGTGACACTGTGTGTGTTTTTGTGTGTGTGTATCTGTGTGTGAAAGCCACATGTGGCAAATAAAAAAAAAAAAAAAAAAAAAACAGCAATAAAGACAGAAAGGAGGAACTTGCATGCATATTTTTAAACAATTTTGTTCTTCTCATTTTTTCCACATTTTGTCCCTGTAAACAGAAAATGTTTTCCGTTTTCGCTTGAAGGGAAACAGTCTTCCTGCCATTCAGTTAGTTAGTCAGTCAGACTGGCAGTTGTATGGATCTAAAAGAGCAATTTTCGGGCGTATGCAATTTTCACAAATAATTTGCAAATGCAAATTGGAAAACATGCAACAGGGACATGTTGCGTAAATGTCAATGATGTTGCAAGTTTATGAAGGCAAAAGTACACACACACACATACACAGACACACACACAAGCGAGTGTGCATCATCAATGAATGAGTATCTGGAATAGTAAAAGAATAAATGAATGAATGAGTAAATAAATGAGTAAATGTGACTTAATACTAGGAAACTCAATGTCAAAATGAATTTTTCTGTTTATTTGGCAAGAATAAAAAAAAAATGCCTCATTACCTTGTAGTAATGCCTGTTAATGAAAAGACTTTAAAATATGTAAAAGGATTTATCATTGAAAGTGGTTTCCACGTGACACTGTGCTTAAGTATTAGTTCCATAATATCGCTAGAAACAAAATTCATGATCAGATATCACGCACAAAATCGACTCAAAAATAAATTTCCAAATATTTTCAAAAAAATATCCAGCAGGTGATTTCTGCACATGTCCCTTGGGATGGAAAATTATTGAATCTTAAGATACTATTGTAAATATCGATTCAAAATACTAGGACATTGGGTGGTAATGTTCTGAATGCGGTTGCATGTAGTCCATCATATTCCGAAAACTTACTGAAAGAAAGACAATTTAATCCAAGTAACTTTAATTTATAAAGACAGTTAAAAAAAGGAAAAGTGTAATTTCTATTTATAAAAATGTTCATGCCTTTTAGGAAATTCATTTTCTTATTTATTTATTTATTTTTTTTTTTTTTGTTCAACAATTTTTCACAACAATTTTTCTTTACTTTTCGCATAAACGCTTTTCGAAAACTTTGTTTTACGTGATGCCTTTAAAACTACCTTCAATGGCACTTCACTTCACCATGTCATGTCACCTCGTCAACTCATGCAACTAGTCACGACTTTTGACTTTATTGCCTGCAACAATGTTGCACGTACACGGCAAATATATGCAAAGCAAACTTAATTCAATACTACGGGAATAAATCGGAAAAAATAAGGGAAAAAAAACCAACAAAATCTACATTTGGAAGGAAAGAAAAATACTAAGTGAAACCAAGAAACAGCAAAGAGGAAAGTTTTTCATTTTCTTTTTCTTTTTTATGTTTTTCACTGACATGAAATCGACAACAAAATCGGTAACTTTCAGAGATCGGGGAAAGCTAAAGGCAGTGAGCCCTGTCGATGTCGTCGTTAAAAACGAACTTCACCGCAAGTCAAATTGACTATGGCATTTTTGGTTTTGACGCGTTGACAGGCACCACATAAACACACATACAGACGCAATCCTACTTTCATACACACAGACACACATTTAGACACATGTTAGTGGGAGATATAAAGAATTGAAATGACTATGGATCATCACTTGCACAGCTTATGCATACCTTCATGTCGTTTTCACTCAAAGTCAGTTCACTGCCGGAAATAAAAATACAAACACGGATACAACCACACTGTCGCATTCAATTTTTGTATCTTCCAAGTATTTGTGTATCTATACTTCTTATGTCATTATGTATATTGAACTTGGTAGCTCCATCCCTATTTCCATCCCCATTGCCAGCAAAAACCGCAAACACTGATTACACAAACGTGAGTAAGCCATTTTCTTTTCACTCACTCTCTAACTCTCTAACTAAGTCACTCACTGGCACAGTCATTCAATGAATGAATAAGACTTTCTTTCGATAGTAGAGTGAAGGCAAAATAAAGAAGAACAAAAAAATCAAGATTTTTTCACATGCAAACATGTCACCAAAACCGCCTTTTTCTCTTCGTCTTCATTTTTCCTTTACTTTTGTATCCATGTATTATCTATATTTCTGTGTGTTTATTTGTATCTACATACTTTCAGCTAAGTTACTTAGTTTGATCATCATCAGCGTTCAGCTTCAAAATTGTTGTACGTGGCATGCATCTTTGTGTCTCTTTCCATATTATTATATCGTGTCTCTTCATGGCCTTGGTCTTGGTCTTGGGTCTTGTCATTGCCATCACATCGCACTTCATTCATTTATTCATGTGTTCATCATTTGAATTTGTTGTTAAGTCAGCAAATACACAAACAACAGCAACAACAACAACATAAACATCCACAGCAACATCAGCAACATCAGCAACATAATAGAAAAAACTTTTTGGTTTCTGTTTTCTACGGATTTTGGTTTGGCGAAAAACATCTTTTCTTTCCACCATTCCATGTTTTCTTTTACTTTAACTTTTTCAGGCTTCCGCTTTCTTCCTTTCATTTCTTTTGATAATATTTTGTTTTTTTTTTTTTTTGCATATCATTTTACGTAATTCAATGGAATTTGGCAAATTCGTTGTGATTTTCAGTATGTCATCATTGGATTTTGCTTCATCTTCCAAATGATGTTAAAATGTTTTCTTCCTTTTTGTTTTCTTGAGTTTTTCTCAAATTGTTCGGCATACATATTTCAGTATACATTGATTTCATTAAAATGTATGAGTTACACTTTCATGGATTGAAGTAATTTGCCAAACAAAAATGGAAATAAGGATAATGATTTGGTTAAAAATACTTTGAAAAGTTCGAAATTTGTTAAGAGATTGTAAATTTAGATTTAGTGTCAGGGATTTTAGTAAATGAAAAAAGAAAAAAATAATCCTTATCACAAAATCAATTTTTTATTATTAGAAGAGTTTTAATTATGTTATCTTTGCACCGCGCTAATTTCTCGTTAAATGATTTCTCACGTAGTTGCTGGCGTTCTTTGTGGCACAGAGCCCTTGCCATTGGCCACAATCCTTTGCAATGAATCTTATTTATTTTGTAGAGGTTTTTCAACTTCTTTCAGTTGAACATAAATTCTGCATCTCTAATGGTGATGTACACGGTTTCCTTTCTCGTTACCTCTGACATTGCTTTCTCTAACTACTTCAGCTTTTATAAAAACCCCTGATATCCTTCGTTAAACTCTTCTGTTCCATTAAGATAGGCCTCAACTCCTGACCAAGGAGTGAGTTATATTTACCAAAATAGATATGACTCGAATTTGGTACCTGTGTGTATATATCCAAGGGGATGTTGATTGACGTTTATAAATCCATGTGCTTGGCACCGTGTTCTTAAGTCTTCCACGGCAGGCGAGCACGTTAAACCAAATAACATTTCATTGTACCATTAATGACAATAAGAATTTTCAATAGTCTTAAAATAATATTATGAAACTCTTCCGAAAAAGAGAAGTCCAAGTAAATTCTCGCTTGTCAGTATTTTGGTTTGTCTGCCAATTAAGCAGTTCCCCGAAATATTTCCAAGACACCACTCCACTGATTGAATAACATGAATTATGGTATATTTTTTAAAAATCTCTCATGAAATACAATACTTATAATCACTCACTATGGACTCGTGTTACTTGTAGCGAATTTTAATTGCAACCACAATTTCTTTTTAGTACCTTTTAATTGCTCATACATACTAATATATTGTATTTTTTATTCGGTTGGTTCATTGGTTTACATTGCTGGACTCAAAAAAGAAACAATTAAAGAAAAGAAAACCAACGCCAATTAGTGAGTCAAGTGGTCTACGAAATTTATTTTAATTTTTTTCTCTTCCTATTTAGTAGAACAAAAACCACAACAAAAACAAATTTATAGCTGCACTTAACCTGAAAAAAGAGTTTAAAATAAAAATACAAAAGTAATTTTTTAACAACCAAAAGGTAAAGAATTTTTACGATGTTTTCGACAAGTGCAGAAGATTTTACCATAAACTTCCTCCCACTCTCTAATGTAGCAATACATTCACTTTTCCGAACACTATGCGGGTGGGGCTATGAGACTTGATTGCACTTTAATAATAAAGTGAAAGAATCGACCGTCTGACCTAACATGAAATTTCTAATTATTTAATGGCAATGCTGCATGCAGTTTTGTTATGCAAATGGCTTCCGTTTCCGGTTGTTTCTTTCAAAATTCTTTTCTAATCTCTCTTTCTCTCTCTCTCTCTCTCTCTCGACGTTTGTAGTATCATTGTATGTATGTACGTAGAATGGTATGAATGAAAATGTATTTATATGTCTGCTCATGTGTTCTGTTTACTTGTTGGTAACACCTTCAAATTATTTACTACAAAAGCAAATGGAAAAAAAACAAAAATAAAGTAAGTTAAGAGAAAAACTTGCACTGGAATATTTTTTTTGGATTTTTCGAGATACTTGTATGTATACAGAAAAAAAAAAAACAAAAAAAAACCAATACCAATTATACTTAGTACTCCAACACAATGAACTACTGCGCAGAGACATGTCTCAACTCTCAAATATAAGAACACAAAAGGATTCTTTTATGTGCAATGTGGTGTGTTGTTTGTTAAGTTCTTTAGATTTATTTGTGCATTGCATGTGCATGACGTTTGTCTGCTTGACTTTATCCACTTCTTCCAAACTTACACATCCTTTCCTCTCCCCTCTCTCCCCTCTCTCCCTTTCTTTATTTGTCTCAATCCCACTATCTAAGTTAGTTTCACTCCTTTTTTTTAGGCAGCCACACCCGATCCTTTAGTTGTTGTTCAACCATGTGGAAAATATTTCTACAAATGCATTGAAAATGAGTTTAGGTTTCCCTAAGTCAAGATGCCTCCGCTACTTCTGCCGCCATAAAAAAGTTGAATTCAAATTCAAATGAGCACAAAAGGCATAAAAGGACTTCTTGTCATCATCCTCATCATCATCCTAGAATAGTAGGTGGTTGCGACAGCGGCGGTGGCGGTGGCATATAATAATGACCTATGGATCTATGTGTGTAAAGAGTATAAACTCGTATATTAAATTATAGTATTATATGCAACGCGAAAAACAAAGGCATTAAGTATTTGTTGCTGTTGTTGTTGTTCTCATTCGTGAGCAAAGCTAAATGAAAAACCAAAGAAAATGAAAATGAAATGAAAAAAGGATATAAAACTAAAATGAATTAGAAAGGTCTGCACACGAGCATTAAATGCACATTTTATTGCATTTCAAAGGCATGACCAAGCACCAAGCGAATACCATTTTTTTTAGTGGAAATAAAAGAAAATTGCTTTAAGGCATCAATGCTAGGCACATTTTCTTTAATATACTTGTGGTAAGAAAATTTATTTAGTATGATTTTCTTGTGAGAGATAAGATTGAAAATTGTTGTGGCAATTGGATTGTTAACTTTATATAAGAATTTAGTATGACACGAGTAGATTAAGGACTTAAAATAAAATTTAAGTTCTTTTTAAAATCACAAATTTTGCAATTTGTTTTCAATTTGTTATATTTGTTTCTCAGTCAGACAAATGCCAACGCAAAAAAAAAAATAAAAATGTACTACAACATAATAAAAGAAATCAACTTAGACGTGGCCACTTTTAGCTTTTATTTTAATCTAAAAGGCTCAACAGACAATTATTGTATTGTATTTTCCAAGGACTTGAGGACAATTTGTTGAAATTCACACCAAAATGTCTTTGAAACAAGAAAGAAAGTTAAGTGACAATCAGAAGCCAGTGAAAAGCGGAAAGATTTTGCCATAAAAAATCCACAAAAGAGTACAAATACAATTTTTTTTATTTATTTTTTTTTTTTTTGTTTTTTTTATTTATTCATAAAGGAAAGATTCAAATCTAAGCGACGCATTTATGGTAAATAACAAACAAATGAACAAAGGCTCTGACTGTGACTATGACCGCAACCGCAACCACAAGTGGACTACTCATCACCATGGGCATGAAATTGAAAGAAATTATAAAAAATTCCCTAGAGCGTCTTAAATTAATAGCGTCAATGGTGGCATAAGTAAAGTGATATACAAAGCAGCAATGAAACCAAAAGGAAGTGACTTTGACGCCATTCGCCTACACAAAGTAAAATGAAAGGAAACGGAAAAATGTGCGCGCGAAAAGAATAAAATACTTTAAAGTGAAACCATTTTTTTCCAGTTTCTTTTCGAATTTTTATTTTAGACTAAAAGCTGCAATGACACACTTTATTTTTATTACATATTTGGGTGGACCATTGAATTTTGCAGAAGTTTTGTGGTGGCAAGTAAACTGATGCTTTCATTTTCCCCCGTGTAAACCGAAAATCACTTTGTGGTTGGTGATAAAAAAGGATTTTTCGACTGAGTTTAATCTCATTGGTCTCTGCTATTTCTGTGCATGTAGTTTCTAGAATTTACTAAATGGTTAATGGATGGAAGTGTATCATTGTGTTATTATTATTATTATTATTCATAATTCAAATGATAAGTTTAAATTCTCTGTGATTTGTTTGTTGATTCACGTTTCAATAAACTTGTAAAATAACACAAGAACACAAGAATGCCGAAATATCCTTAATTTCCTTTTGTTTTCACTCTCTTCACTCTAATAGCGTGTATTTTATTGTCTTTTTTTCTGATGTTTGTAACGCATAGACACCTCACAAATAACACATTTTCATAAGACATGATCAGCATTGCAAGTTACAGCGATTGGACTTAGTTTATATGGTTAATAGTTTGCCCGATCTCACTGAGTTATCCAAGTAGAAGTACAAATCATTTCAATGCTCCTTAAACTTTTACTATGCCTTTGAAAAAAGAATGGATACATCTTCCCATTTAAAACTAAAGTTTAAGTTCCGTCACTCATTTCTTTCAAATGACCCAAATTTCTTTCCCTTAGGCATCTTTAAAATGTCAACAAAATCCAAGCCGGTAGTCACTGGGGACTACATCTGCAAAATACGGTGAATGAGGAACGAATTGCTTTGTAACGTTATTCATTCAATTAAACCAACGTTTTCATCGACTTGCGACAAGTGCACCACTTTGTTTTGCTTTTCTATACTCAAGCGTTATAAAATATTCTCTTTTGATAGTTTTAACTCTCTCAAGATTCTCAAAGAACAAAATACCATGCATGATTATTTAATTTTTTGTCTCCGACTGCTGACAATGTTGATTCTGGTATGTAGTAATGGATTCATGTTTCATCCATTGTCACAACTGATGATGGTCCTTTTTATTACAGTTCCAAAAAGCGCTGTAAATCTTCGACGAATTATTATTTTTGGTCCGGTGTGGGCAAATGAGACAAATACTTGGAAATTAACTTATGCATGCTCAAATTTTCGTTTCAAATTCGAAATTAAACTCGCAAGACATTTTTTTTACATTTTCTCCACTTATTTTATTACATATTCCTCTTTATAAACTTATTTGTTACTGATTGTTTTACAGTGTTTTTGCTCACATACTAAGACATAATAAGACTTACACGTATGTAAAGTTTCGTGACACCAAAGTTAACTCTCGATAATCACAACTTAAGCCTTGAACTGCGTTTCATTGTGCATTCTAGTCAACTTCAGTTATCTTTTAATCTTTGTTACCCTTTAACTTTACCTATGAGTGCATTTCCACTTATTTAAGCGAAATTTTTTTTTTCCAACTTCAGACAGTTGAATGAGTGTGACTGACTGGCATTTTCTTTATATACTACTTAGTTAGTATACAGTGAGACTAACATTCAAGTCAACTCATTCTGAGTTTGAACTAAAGATAAAAAGAACAATATTTTCCCGTTTACCAACGACATAAATGGGCGAAATATAGTCAGAGAGATAATGTTGCTGACGTTTGTAGTTTTTCATACTTTCAACTTCATTTTATGATTTTCTCCTATAAATTTTTGTTTTTTTTTTCTCTTTAAGTTTTTCACAATAATTCTTGCTGAGTTGTTGCTGATGTCGTTGTTTTGTCTGATTTTCTACTGCTCCACTGTAAGTCTGCTGCTATCTACTTATTTTATTGCTTCTAAAAAGTCATTTTAACACGCCACAACATGCCACACCCGGTTTTTGGTGCAACGCCGTTGGCGACTTAGACACGGAGCGTGTGACTTGCTGTTGGCCATAGCTTAGCCACAAATGGAACAAGAAGAAATGGAAAGATGTTTGCCGGAAGTGTTAGTCGCGCAGTTTAACCGCTCTGTGTTTTTTTGCCAAAATACAAATAAAATGAAACCTTCATCTGTTCATGATTTATGTTGACTTGGCAAGACTTGATAGACCACGCCAACAAAAAACTTAAAAACAATTTTTTCTCTTGCACTCATGATGCAAGAGTCTTGTTTATGTTTCATAGATGTAAACTGTTGTTGAAATGGAGAAATAATATAAGTATCACATATTGCCACAGTTCACTCACTCATTCACAAATTGAAGAAGTTGGCAAAAAAGAAAAAAAAAAACCAATATGCAAACTTTGTTAAAACCTTAAAAGTAGTTAAGCGATTTAGTTACTGTGGCACCACTTCCACTCATACAATATACTATTATACAATACTATATAGTAGCTCTTGTCTATATTTAACTTTATTTTGTTTGTTAGATTTGTTTGTTGAATTTTACTTTAGCTTTAGTTTTAGATTTGATTCTTGCACAGCAAACTTCAACTCTCTGAGTACTTTCTTTCCATTGCTTTCCTATCTATTACTTTTGTTTTGGTTTTGGATTTTATTTTGTGTTGCCTACTTAGGTGGGTTGACTTACGGCAAGTTGATAGTCTACAAGTTGATAGTTTGAGAGTTTGTTTGTTATTCTACTTTACTTGTAATTGAAGTGATGTTAATGGGTTTTCTTGTCCAATAAAAACAACAGCAACGTTCAATTTCTTTAAGTCGGAGAAGATACTTTGCTTAGATTGTTTGCTTGTTTGATTTGATTCCTGGCTAATGATTTGTTTGTACACTTTGGTTAAACAATTTATATAAGAATTTAGAAGGAAGTAAAAAACATAAATATTGAATAATGCCTGGCAAATTTAATTAAATTCTTAAGTTACAACGGAACAATTTGAATTAACTTTGAAATTGTGTCAATCATCATCTTAAGACGAATTTTTGTTTATTCTTTTTCAGATTTTATAAACAGCATTGAACTGAATCTTTCATAAATGAGAATCATTGTTCGGTAAGAATTTATATTTTTACTCCAAATTAAACATAGTTTTTAATTTAATATTTTAAGTCAAATCTTAAGTTGATTAATAAATAAATTAATAAATCAATTTTAAATATATTTCTCTAAATTTAATTATGTTCAAATGATGTAAAATTTGAAAAAGGCTCACAAAATGTTATCAGTAAATTCAATGTGGGGGCTTGGAGGGATGTGACATTCAATTAAGAAAACAGCATAACATCGTTAGTAGTTTTTGGTATATAACTCAATTGGCTATATATGCAATAAACGAGTTAATGAAATGATGCAATATCACGCAGTAACTGATTTTAATAGACGACGACAAACTGAAATAAATTGAACTGAACTAATAACTGAATGAATCAAAGAACGACTTTTGCATACAAATTGCAAGTGGCAAAAGTAGCAAAACTTATATGATTGTGGGTTCACAAAATTTTCAACTTGAATTAAATGCTTAGGATTCAAAATTTTGGCCTAAAAGCAAGACACTGTCGTCTTCATTGAGTTAATAATTTTCTCACGTGTCATCAGTGTTAACCATCGGTGCGTGTGTCCTGTGTTTATCTTTAGTTTAGTTTAGTTTAGTTTAGTTTAGTTTCGTCGTGCCTTCCCATTTATTAAATGTCGCGGTTCATGCGTATGACAAAATTTCAACTTGAACGGCACGTCTATGCCGTCTGTCACTCGTTGCACTGCAATGTGACATTAACACTGTGCGACCGCAACAAAAACGTGTCAACTTGACTGCATCCAACCAACAACCAACTCAATCTTGCAAACCTAACCCAACCGAACCGAACCAAACCATTTATGTTCATTCGTAAATTCTTGGGCACATTTTAATTTTCTTTCTGTCGCTTCTGCCTGTTGTCGTCTTTGTCAACAGCTTGTCATAGTCATCGTCATTGTTGGCAATGTCTTTTGACATTTTTCATTCGTTCCTACATTCATCCCTTCACCCATTTATTCATTCATTCATTCATATATTTCTTCATTCGTTTCATCTATCAGTGGCGTGCAAAAGTTGATTCAGCAACGAAGTTGTCAGTTGTGCAGAAAACTGTCAGTACTAGACATACTCGTATATATCCCTTGGACTTGCCTGACTACCTGCATGCATGCCTGCCTGCCAGAGCAGCCACTCCTGTCATCCTGTCTGTATGTCAGCCTGTCTGTGTGTCTATCCATCTATCTAAATGTCTTTCTTTCCACTCTTCGTGTACATTTCTTAGTTGGTTTTACTTGAAGAACGTTGCCTCACACTGCAATAGACTTTGACCAGAACTTAAGCCACCAATGCTTCTATCAACTATTTCAATTGAGTTCAATCAGTGCTTGGCAAACGCCGCAGGGTTCTCATGGACTCAGCAACTCAGTCTTCTTCCTTTACTTCATTGCTCATTTGATTGATATTGCATTCATTGTAGAATATTAGGTCTCTCTTCTGTGGAAATCCCCTCTGTTGAGCACGCAGGCATGTGTCATGCACAAGTTAGTTTTGCCATTGAGGCCATTCATTGCATGTCAATTGTCATTAAGTTATTTTAGTTCTTCGGAGAGAGGGTAGGAGATTTTACCAACTTGTATTCTTCTGCTTTTCTACTCCACTCCACACTTGAGGTGTTAATATTAAGCAAAATGTTGCAATTAATAATTAAATGCATATATGTTTTGCCCTCTTTCATTATTCAAAGTTTCAATGTAATTTGTCATGTCGTCAATTTACATAATCACTTACAATCACTTGTTATTGTTGTTGGTTTCGTTATGCATTAATTTATCTGCAACATCAATAATTAGAGTCAAAATTGAAATTTTCACAAGTTTGTAGAAATTGACAGTTCGTAAATTGTTTCTGGAGGCTATTAAATGAATTTGCTAATTTTTTCATTGAATTCTTAAATTGAAAATTAATGTAAACTAGTGTAATTAATGTAATTAAGAGTTGCTTTGCATTGTGTTTAGAATAAAATTAATCCAAACATTCCATGAATTTACCTATACACAAGACAAAAATAATAATAGTTTAGTTTATAAAATAAAATAATGAAATAGACATCAGAGTGCCGATTAAACTAAACATTTTTAACTGCAATAGAATAGAAAGAATAGGAATTTGCAAGCAGAGACATTGATCTCAAGACAATACTAGTGACATCGGGACATAACAATGGTATGGGCAGCAACAGTGGGAGGAGCGATATAGTAATTATGCGCTTGAACAATGAGCTTTCCTTGACATCTAATATTTTTCTTAAGCCTTAGTATTACGAAGAATGTGATTTATTTAAGATCTTAGTAAAGATATACATACGTATTTTTAAAAAATATCTGAGATACATCAATGATTATGTAAAACTAAAATTAGACCAGCATGATGTTTAGTTCTTTTTATTTGAAATTAAAGTAAATTATTTTCGATAATAATAATAGAGGAGTGACCTCCTCTGCTAGCACATCAACATATTCGAATTGACTCTATAAAAAGTTTCTGGTCACCTCTCGATATCGAGCTCCATTCACACTAATTGCTTTGTCATTTTGATTTTAGAAAAAAAATTGACTAATTATTCCACCACACCAAAATCCATACCATAAAGTGACTTTTGTTTTAGATACATTGGCTTTTCAAACAACAGAATTTCCTGCAGCCCAAATGCAAAAGTCTTCTTTGCAGTATCCAAAAATAAGCTTCATCAGTGAAAATATTTTCCTTGTAAGATGCGAATTGATCGGGGCAAGTCACTTTACTTTACTTTACTCACTTAAATGTGAAATTTTCTATTCCTGTAAACATGTGATAAAGTGCACAATTCAAAAGGAAAAAATTCTTTTATTCTTTATTCCATTGTTCCTCTACCCAAAATACAATATCTCTCACATATTGCATTTAACTGAAAGTTTTGATTTTTTGCTATATCAGCGACATATATTAATTACTCTTAGTAAAAAAAATTACCAACAACAATAAAGACAAAAAGCAGCATCACCAACAGTATTAAATGACACAAAATAGAGCCTTCCTTCAAATATTTACTATTGAATTTTCTTATAATTAAAATTGTTTCATTTTATGTTTAGCATTTCATAAGGCTTTAGGTGCACAATTGTACCTCAACAACTTATTCACGCTAAGGAAATAGGTCTAACATAATCCACTACAATTGGAACCAATTGCGGAATATATTTGAATGTACAATAAAAAAAAAATACTTTGCCTGTACATATTTCACATTAATTTCAGACTCAACAACACAAAATCTACCTAAACCGTCAAATGTAAAGTTCTGCCTTATTTTTTGTAAAAGTAATCATATTCTTGAATCAAACTATTCCCCCTTAAGTTTTTCTTTTCCAATTCCACTTAATTGTGCGGAATAACATTGAGCAACTCTGTTTCTTCAGCATCAGTTAAGAGTTGTAACTAATTTTAAAAACTTTTAAGAAAAGGAAACTCTTTCTTCATTCAACAACATTTAACTAAAAGACATTGTTAAGTATCATTAAAGTAACTTTGGTGCCTTAAGTTTTTAGCAATTAAATGCGTTGATGCAACAATGTTGCATGCAACATTGAAATAGTCAACCCTTAATATTAAACAACAAGATACAAAATTTACTGGAACAAAAACAAAATCAGCTTTGGCTACAGTTTCCTAGAAAAAATCGCATTGTAAATGAAAACAAAAGCAGAAGCAGGTGCTGGTGCAGGAATGGAAGTAGGAGCGGCAGGAAAAGGAGAATCACAAAACACAAGCAAAGCAGCATTCAGGACGCCAGTACAGTTATGCTTTCTTTTGGCTTTCGTACTTCCACACTAAGGACCTTTGTCAACCCTTGAGCCAATTGTTGTTGTGCAAACAACTATTTACTTGACATTTATTTCATGCAACAAAAAACTAGTGGAATTCTTACCGTGTTGAATGACACTTGGCACTGCACTTTACTGCACTCCACGTGGCTCCCTCATTCATACTGAAACGACAAAAATGAATAAATGAAAGAATGGAAAAGAAGGCAAACAAACAAACAATAAACGAAACTACAGAGTCGAATGAGAGAAAGTCCAGTTCAGCTGAGTCGAGAGCTTCTTTCCTCCTTTGTTGCGCTTTTTGTCACAAAACGCGATTGTCCCAAATGAATTCGCGTTTTGTCTGTTAATTTTTCTTTTTTTTTTTTTCTTTTTTGTTGGTGTGTGGTGGATGGTATTTTGTTCAGCATACTCAAGACCAAATGCTTTGTTGTGTAGTGTTGCGTTTTGTTGTTTGCTGATCTTTGGCGTGAGTCCTTAAGGAATTAATGTCAACAACTGTACATGTTAGGTAGGTTACAAAAAAGGATCTCTGCCTTTTGTATATTGTTAAACGACACGTTGACAATGACAAGAACAATAACAATAACAACATTACACATTCATACACTTGACTTTGTTACACAATAATAAGACACTGCAGTCAGTTTGGGAAGCAACAGCAACCAAACTCCTACTCACCATTCACGTATTAAAAACGGAAGCGGAAGTGCAATAGACACACTGACGCTAAAGTAAACCGTCAGTTGTTGTCGTCGTCATCATTTAATAAGACATGTCACAGAAAGCGCTTATGGAATGATATATTATATGAAATTTATTTTGTTTTGTGTGTTACATTCATTTTAAGCACATTTCTTTTAAAATACTTATTGTCTCTATTGTTCTTCAGAGCGTCCTAAGTAGCAACATTTTTAAGCTACTTACACTTGCATTTCGATGTGTGGCAACTGTCAACCAAAATATTCCATTAACAATTTTATGTCAAATGTACGTGAAAGTATAAAAATTGCCATTTCTCTAGAAATCTCTTTCAGTAAAAATACAAATAGACGCAAATGTATTTAAACAATCCAGTAAATAAATAAAGAAATGCAATAACAGTTTGTTACATAAAAAACACTATCCAATCAAAGTTATTTTTATAGCTTGAATTTGTACATTTTAAATAAATATATTTTTTGTTCATTTTTATAAATATTAATATGAGTATTGTATAACAAAACGAACCATAAATCCAAGTTATAAGGTATTTTTCATAGTCTTTATACCAATCTATCACACTTTTTCTTCTCTACCTTTTGAGCAAGAGTTATTGGCGCCAGGACCAGGTCCTGATAGAATCCAATTCTATTGGATTGAGTTTTCAGGGAATCGTCTATGCATTTCCAAACACAATTTTACTGAAACCCTGTAAGTCACTCGTTCAAGTATTGGGAAACAGACTCCTTCGTTTTTTTTAGCAAATAGTTCACATTAGATCAGTAATGACAAATAAAAACCCAATTCGGGAAATGCCAATATCCATAGTATGGATATATCGACCATGAAAGAGCTTAAGATTACAATTGCTTCTAACTGTACTCAACTTGATGTCCGCCTTTTATTTGCCTAAAAATTACATAAGTCAATGATAAAAGATTGTGTTTTGTTGTTAAAGTCAGAGAAGGTTTCCAGTGAGTACTCAAAAGTTTATTACCTACAAAAGAAAATCTCAAAGGTTTACAACAAAAAGTTTAAACGAAAATAAAAAGTGTCTTATCATTATGAAAAACCTAAAAATGTGTATCTTATTTTTTTTTTTTAATAAAAACTAACATAAAAACATTCTCTGAAAATATTGCCTTGCTGCCAAATATATTATTCAAAATATTTGAAAGGATCTTAGTGCCTTTTGATTATGAAAAGCATCTTCTATAAAAAACTTCTCATTGTTACTAGCATTAAAAGAGAAAATGATTAATCTAAAGTTGTTTGTTTGCTGATTTCTTTCTTTACAAAAGACACAAATCCCTAACAACTAATTATGACATTTAGATATACAAATATTTATAAACTTGAACGTACAAACAACAACATCAAGGATATCAATTAAAACCACCAAAAAGTAGGAAAATATAACAACAAACAAAAGGTTTCAAAATGTCAAAGCAAATGAAAATAATCGCATTGCCAAGCAACAAATAACCCAACGTTGATGTATCCCAGATAATATTTTATATCTATTTAAGCCAAAAACAAAGTTGGAATGAACAGTGAAACTTGTAACATGTTACGCGACCCAAAAAGTTGGGTTAATTACGCTCGGTAAACAATAAATTATTGTACGTAGACTGGAAAATGTCCGAAATTAAGTCAGAATGAAAATTAGGAAACACAAAATGAGAATAAAAACGCACATTTCATAAAGCGATTCATGCGACCCTAATCAGCTTAGGTTTAATACTCTCCATTCTACTTACTTCTTACTAACATTTCTGCTTTTACTTTTCGCCTTCTACTCTTATTTATCTCAAATACAATACAAGTATTCTACCCACTCATCTTTGCTACTTGGAATGATCACGCACAACGATGATGATGATTAAATTTTCGTTTTCGCAAGACAACAAAGTTGCCTTTTTCTTTAAGTTATTTCATTCACGTTTTCCGTATTAGAACAATCAAAGACACGGAGAGAAAAGCGAAAGAAGAAGAAGAGCAAGAATGTGGCGTTAAAGAAAATCATTAGAAAGGAGGGTGGGTGACTTGACTATCCTTAGTCTGATATTCGTACATACCATTGAAAATTTTCTCTCGGGTTTCGTTAATTTTTCATTTCACTTTGCTTTTCTTTACGTTAATAAACTAATTTCATCTCAATTTTGTTTTCAATTCAATTAAGAAATACTTTTTAATTCATATAGTATAGTTACTGTATAATTAAAAAAATAAATATACTTCATGAAATTATTGTATATATATTTTCATTTGTAAATATACTGCATCTTAACATTCCAAGATATTCCCACTTTCCACTCTATTAGATCTCGATTTTCCTTTAGATAAAATAAAAACTTGTTTTATAATTTAGAGCACAGTCTTTGTTTCATTTAAAGATTTTTTTTTTCTCATTTTTATTCTATGTATAGTTGCCATGTCCTTCATACTTCGCTTATCTATCATTCTATCTGACTTCGTTCATCTTGACTTTGTTTCTATTTTTATATTTTAAAATTTTTTTTCTTTATTTTTTTGTTTTCCCTTTTTCGCCCTCAAATTCATGATTTTTGTTTTTTATCTTCACTTTTTCTCTCAATGTCTTCAACTTCTTACTTTTCTTTTCTATTTTCATCATCTTGTGAAAATCATCATTGCCATGTTTCAAAGGAATTTTTTAATTATAAAATTTGTTTTCCGGAATTAATTGTTATTTTTTGTGTGCGCGAGAGCATGAATAACGAGAATGAGTGGCAATGGAAAACTGAGAAAAAGGAATTAAATTGGCAAGAAAGAAGGGATAAACTTAAATATATATAAATTTATTAAATGTGCTAAATATCTCAAGAAATTTACTTATTTAAAGAAATAATAATTCATTTTTATTTTTAGTTACAAAAGTTTTCGTATCAAAAGAAGTCATAAGATAATTTTCTAAATTATTGTTGAAACTAAGTACAGTATGGACTTGAGAAAATTCAGATCCATGCGTGACCGGACATTGCGATAACCCGGAAAACTAATTTCTTTCTAATGCGGGTTCTGTAATCTGGACACCACGGTTTTTTATTTCTCTTAAAAATCAAAATCGTATTTTTTTCGTTCAAAATACAAAATTTTAGACAAATTCTTTGTTCAATATTTTTTTTTTTCATTGTAAAATCCGCCTAGAACTACTGAGGTGGGCTGATTAAACCAGCTGCTATAAACAAACTGGTTGACAGATCGCGCTCATTTTTGGCATAGTAATTAAAGAAGTCCTACTTACATACGGAAAAAATACTTAATGCAGGCAATTTAAATGACAAATTCCGGGTACTTTATTTTCTTAAGGTATGTAAATATGAGACGTTTACTTGGGTTACTGGGCGGAATTTTACGTAAATCGAATGATATGAAATGTGCCCTTGAAGAATTTTAAAATGATGCTGCTTGTGTAGCATCTTATTTAGACTTCATGATCTTTATTGATCTCTGAATTCATCCGTTGAATGTCCTGTTGTACATACTATAATGACTTTTTGTCAACTAAAAAGTACTTTCACATGTTCTCGGCGAAATTGCTATATTAGTTTTATTAAAGTCATTTCAGAGCGTTGTTTTCTTTGCTATTGAAATGCATTTTTTTATTACCATATTACTACATTCAGCTGCCTCATGATTCGTGTCATAGTGTGAATCTTTTTTTTTTGAGGACCTGTTGTCAACGAATGGAAGACGATTGTCACCAATGCTTTTGATGCTTGTACTTGTATCCCGAAATCAAACATCAAAATCTGTGGGAAAAAATACTTTCATCTGCAATATACCGAGTGTTCAGCGGTATATCTGTTCCCCTTTAGCAGTACTGTAGAGCAAATATTACGGTACACTTAGCAAATCCGGCAAGTTCGGAGGCCTGCTTGCATTAAATTACCTTCGGTACAAGGCAGAAACCCTGCCACCGAACTAGGAATCAACTTTGTGAATAGACTATGTTTATAATTTCTTTAAATTGTAAATACGTCATAAATAATAATAATAATAATAAGTTAAGTGCCTATGAGTTTGCTTTGCCAAAATTGTCATTTGTTTTAAATTTAAATTGATAGTCTCATAAAACTTTTCCAACCTTCTCATTAATTTTTCTGTTTTAGTCTTTTGTATTGTACAAAAAATTCCATTTTGGTTTAAACAAACAATAACCAGACACCAGCTTTGACTCCCTTCAACAGTCCCAATGGCGACATACCGTTTCAAACGACCTGAAACCAAAACCGTGACAAAGACTAAAATTGTAACACCCGTGGTTGATAAAACGAATCTCAATCCAAAATTGAAATTGGAGCTGCCAATGCTCTCAGAGGTTTATACAAGGAACCAAGTATCATCAAACAAGTTACCACAGAAGATGCAATCAACACGTTCGAAATTCCAGCAACAATTGCCAATGGTAAATCAAAAGCCATCAGTAAAACCATTGCCATCGATGGCAACTTCATCATTAAAAAGAGTATGGGGGGCAGTGGCCACAACATCAAAAGCACTTACAACGAAGGCACTTACTACGAAGGCAAAAGCAGGAGCAAATATGCCATCAGCATTAGTAGGACAACGCAAGGTCATAAAGTCGTCTGGCCCTTTGGCACCTAAACCAAAACCCATTGTCGGTTTGGTAAAGTCGCTAATACCCACAGTTGAAACGGAGGAGGTCCACGATGTGCGCAAACACATTATGGCTGCCAATATTGCAAAACAAAGGAGGCTTTCCATAATGACACCAAGAATAAGACTTCAGCAATCACCACAACAACGACAGACGCAAGGTACGAATAAAATAGTCACACCAATATCGAAAGCGGTGCAAAAACCAGTGATACCACAGGAAGCTACCAATAAATCAGTTTCACCTATGCGGCGTGAAAAAGATCAAGCAATCAAAGATAATGCGGCCGCAATGGAGAAAGTAGCTAATCGTAAATGTCGATATGATGAAAATACCCCAGAGAAGATCGCAAGACAAAATTGTAATTACTTTGATCGTTATCTGAAGAGTGCCATTGATCTATCGAAACCGGAGGGTGTACAAATGCTTGAAGAGCATTTCTTTCCCAATACCAGTGACAAAAGTTTCGGTGATAATAGAAAACATAAAGAGCCAATTGAAGAATATGGAAATAAGCCTCTGTCACCTGTAAGGGCTGCCATGCAAATGGTCGATGAAGCAAAATTTTTGCAATCGAAAGATCTAAAGATTGCTACGAAACGAGAAGAACAGAAGAAGAAGATCGAGCCACTTTCACAAACACGCCCATTCTCAAAAGAAACGTCAACAAGGAAATTCCACATCAGAAACATTGCTCGTAGCTCGGCCAGAAATACAAACAATCAAGAAGCGGCTCACAAGTAAAGATCGTCCATTAATCTATCATATCTCGAAGTATTTTCACAATTTTCTTCCGTTTCTTAGGACATCCTCTAATGAAATAAATTCAACATTGCGAAATGAAGAAGACTCAAAGCGAAATCCGATGTATTATCGCAAAATAAAATTGCATAGAACTTTGCTTAAACCAGACCCAGATCCATATAACTCAAACAAAACCCATTCAAGTTGTAAAGGAAAGAAAGTACAATTCAATGTCTAATATTTTGTTATTTCACAGTATTTCACGATCAAAATTTTATGTCCGTTTAAATGGAACACAATTTTCCTCTATTACAGGATTACATTAGTAGTCTCTCGTAGTCTTTAGAAATTTATACCTCTACTAATTGTAAAATTTCATTAGGAAAATATAAATAAAAGAGAAAATACAGAAAACCCTAATTGGATTTTTCATTCACTTAAGTATTGCATTCACGAAACAAAGCAAGTTTCATGATCGCTCGAATGATTCACACTCAACTGCACTAAAACTTTATCTTAATTACCAACGAGGGGGCTTTGGTGAAAAGATGTTTTTTTTCAATTGCGCTTAATGTCCATTATTAAGCCATGTTCAGAAGTGCACTCATATTACTGTAATCCAATGTCTGTCTGTCTATATCTCTTACCAAACCACCAACCGCCCTACAAATTTGTGTATTTGTGCGAGGGCGTTTTGTGTTTGCATTTATGAAATTCACACATTAGCAGTATTAAATATGATTTATAGTACAATTGTAGGCTGCAGTAGTTTATTAGTGATGAACAGAGAACTACTGTTATAGTAAGGATGAATCAGATTTGTAAATTGTATAAGTCAAATATTTATCTACGTAATTAAGTTAAGAGAGTTGAAACTCATTTGGAATTTGACATAACGTACAACGTAAAGCAAAAAGTGCACATTTTTCAAAATCTTAACAGTCCGAAAATGCCACGATTCATTACGCAGATCAACCAAATCAAATCAATCTATTTTTATACTTGGATTGGATTAAAATTGTTCAATGTTATTTGGTTAATTATATTATTTTTTGTTAATTTTTCATTATTTTTATCTAATGTTTTCTAAGGAGAAATGCAACATATTTCCTTAAAAATCTTGAAGAAATATAATTTATTGTACAGAAATCTTGTAATACTTCAATGCCACGAACTTTTGCAATTGATAGTTTTTGGTAACCTTAATAGAATATTTCTGTTTTCTAAAATTTAATTCTTTATTATTTCCCTTGCTACAAATCTTGAGAAATATTATTCACTTTCTGGAGTAACAACGGTAAGACTTACTTTGGAAGCATTAAAACAAAACATTTTTATAACTTTCCAAACAAATTTTGCCCATCACTAAGTCATATGCAAATGGGTATCCTACTTAGTCATGGATGTAACCCAGTAACTCACTCACTCACAATCTCATTTACCATAAGTTAAAAGCACTTGGGTGCTGTAAATCATAATCAAAACAATAGAACTAATGGAGCTAATGTTCCAATATATACATATATGTTTAACGCACACTCTCGCAAAACACATGCATGCACACATGCGTATTTAAGGATATACAAGTAAGTACACACATACATATGTAGATGAGTTTGCGTTTGTATATTTTATGATATTATAATGCCAAGCAAACAAAAGTTTCGTTTTTACATGCTTATTATACGCTCGTTGATTGTGTTAATTATTTTACTCTTGCGTAGCATACATTGAGGATCATAAAAGTGCAATTTTAAAAGAACAAAAATAAAACTTTTCATTTGTGCAAATTAATGAGTGCAAACGTGCAAATTAAAGAGTCCAATTGTTCTATGTATAAGAAGACACTGTGTTCACCAAATAAAATTGCCTATTATCTGCTGAATCAATTTAGAATTATATCAAATTGAAATTATACTCAAAGTGTAAATCCAACTGAACGACGCGTAAAACTATGCAACGCTGTATGTAGCTGGTTGACATCGGGTCAGATCTGTTTTAAAAAGTATTTGGTCCCCTTCAACCAGCTGTAGCAGTGATTGATTTCAACAGTTAAATGCATTAATATAAAAGTAAAAATAAATAAATACATTAATATAAATTTGTAAACATTGAAATAGTGAATTATATTATTGAAAACTATAACAAATAATATATACTTATATATAAAAACTTTTGTTTTTTCCTATTTTTTTCTAAAAACAAAGAATCTGTTTATATTCTAATCAAATGCTTCAATAAACCTTAAAATAAATAAAACAATAAACTTAAAATTTTTTATTTTTAAAATATTCTTAATGCAATGGATCGAAATCTCAATCAATTGAGTAAACTACTAGCTGCAGTCAATGATCTTACAAATAGAAAAAATCAGTTATTATCTATATGTGTTGCTGAAAGATGTTCTTTGCATTATATAATAGTCACACGAAAGCCTCAAAGCCAACTGCAACATAAAAGAAAACATCTTAAAAGATGCATTGTAAGATTGCAACATGTATCCAATAAATTGAAAGAACAGGTCAAAAATTTGGAAGCTTTTCTAATGCGCAACTGGGATTATTGGTATTTAAATGAATATAAGTCGGCTGGTGAAATGCTGCTTAAGAGAAATATGCATGCAGCAAATTCTATTTCTTGAAGACTATTCTTAAGACATTGATTTGGTTTAATTTTCATTTACTAATATTTGTTCAAAAAATGTTAAATTTGTGTTATTAAATCTTATATATATAAAAGAAAGTCGTGTTAGTTACACTATTTATAACTCCAGAATGGCTGAACCGATTTGGCTGGTTTTTTTTCGTCCATCCGTCTGTCCATCCCCATACAAGAAACATTTTGATTTGTATGGCAGCTATACGATCCAGTAATCCCACAATCTTGAAATTTGGATGGTTCGTCGCTATACATCAGAAACTTATATTGTCGAAATTTCAGTTTGATCGGACCACTAGGGAGGGTACGTCCCATACAAACCCAATTTTAAAATTCAGGTTCTTATTCGAAAAACTTTTCTGTTTTTTGTTCTATCGAAATGGAATTTAGATACTATAAGGTTTTGATATGGGCGCGGTACATTTGTTGGAATCGGTCAAATCGAACCACTAGGGGGAGTACCTCCCATACAAAACTCAATCCGGTACGGAATCCTCCGTGAACGAGTCTGACTCGGACTTGGCCCATTTTTGTTTTAATAACTGAGCACGCACAGGGGACGTAGCAACGCAGGCCGGGTAACGCTACTTCATAAATAAATCATATTTGTTGTTCTTGAATTGGAACTAATTTTATTAAATTTTGAATATACTATTACCGTTTCTAAGAACTAAAGTAATGTAATATACCAATTTAATTCTAACTAACTTAGACCTTGATTATTCGATAGCCTAAATCTTTCATTGGTAAGGTTACACAGATCAAGAACACCAAAAAAAAAATAAAAACTGATTGATAGTCAGATAAACAGACGAACGGACATCAGATAGTCTAGAGGGTTGAAATTTTCAGAGAATGTGTAGTTCAATCCGGGCATCAGCAACAAATACTAAAATTAAAATATTTTCGAAAACTTAAAGGGTTCCCAATACAAGAAACATTTTGGTTTGTATGGCAGCTATACGATCCACGATCTTGAAATTTGGATGGTTGGTGGCTATACATCAGAAACTTATATTGTCAAAATTTCAGTTTGATCGGACCATACAAACCCCCATTAATATTCAGGTTCTTATTAGAAAAACTTCTCTGTTTTTTGTTCTATCGAACTGAAATTTAGACACTATAAGTTTTTAACATAGATGCGGTAAATTTTAAAGTTGGAATCAGTCAAATCGGACCACTAGGAAGAGTACCTCCCATACAAACCCCTCCGTGTACGAGTCTCACTTGCACTTGGCCCATTTCTTTTTTTTTTTTAATAACTGGGCACGCACAGGGGACGTAGCAACGCACGCCGGGTAAGGCTAGTATTTTATAATCTAATTAATATTTAAAATACAAAACCATTCTATTATTTTTTTTTTTTTTTTCTCAATTTTCAAAATAATGAAATCAATTATTTAATTTTAGATTCAACCGAACCAGAGAAAATCCATATAAACTGTTCCAATCATTGCAAAGCTTCTAGAAAAATTAAAAACATTAATTATTTTCAGGTTCACAGAAAAATACGCCTAATATTGTTATTAGAGATGGGCCGAGTACTCGGTTGATACTCGGTACTCGGCGTACTCGGCGGGTTTTTTGATACTCGTACTCGGCCGAATAACTCGGTTTGAATGCCGAATAACTCGGTTTGAATGCTGAGTATACTTTGTTTAAGAAAAGCAATATATTTAGTTGCCAAACTATAATATTTGTCTCTTTTCGGTAATTTTAGTAATTTCTTCGACGGTTTGAGTAATGTAATGCACTCCCGTAGGATCTCCCATTGACGTTCAGTTAATTGTTGTAGATTGGCTGTACTTGGGTTGTCTGTGATGTAGAGAGATATTGCCCTTTTTGCTCTAATAATCCGTTTATCATGTAAAAAGTACTGTTCCATCTTGTGGTAACATCTTGCACGAGTTTGTGCTCTGGCAGTTTTAGTTCTTTTTGTATCAGGGTCAGTTTTTCTTGTGCCACAGCAGACTGGTTAAAGTGGCCTACAATTTTTTTAGCTGAGGCAATAACGTTGATTACATTTTGTTCCTTCAACGAAGCTTTTACGGCTAATTGCAGCGTATGTATATAGCATCCTTAGCCAACATATTGACTATCATTTATGGCTTTCACCACATTGGGTCCATTGTCTCTCAAGACAAGATGAATGCGAGTATTAATATCCCAATTCACGGATAAATCTGAAAGCACTGATCGACTATTGTCCGCCGTGTGGGGTCCTCTAAAATGTGACATCTGCAACACTCTGTGCGGAAGCTCAATTTCCTATTCTAGCCAGTGAGCGGTGTAGCTTAAGAATTCGAGTAAGTTATTCATGCAGGTCCAAATATCAGTAGTTATTGATATAGCTTTACCTTTTGCAAGTTCCGCTCTTCCCCTCGCGAACCTGCTTGTACTTGCTTGCTCGAAATGGGAATTTGATAGAACCGAGTTACTCGGCCGAGTACTCGGTTGAAAAAAAATTGAGCAGAGTAAAACTCGGTACTCGTTACTCGGCAAAAGTGTTACACGGCGCATCCCTAATTGTTATCATTAATCTGGATATTCACGAAACCGTATAAACATATGGACCCGAATTTTCACAAACTTATACGCTCAATTTCGTAACAATGCATTAATCTTGTATTCACTTAAATGCAAACAAATAAATGAAAATGCTAAATAAAGTAAAAAAAAAAAAAATTTTATGAAATATCACTTATAGAATATGATTGACCCTCACTTTATGCAGCCCAATTGTCCAATAACTTTAACCGAGGCACAGAGCAACGATCAATTAGTAAGCGCGCTCATAAAGTTCTACGATTTATGGCAATGAGGCATTTATACGTTTCCGTGAAGACCCCTAATTATATGTAAAGTGCCCCTGACATGATCATGCATTTAGCATCAGCCATTTCGAATATGTGTGAGCGTCATGCCGATGACGACGTCGTCGGCACTTTGCACTTATTTCGCTAACGCGCTCACGTCTGCTCTACCCAAATATTTCATAAAAGTGAGCACTTGCCTATATTCGCCTCTTTCACACGTACTTACTTCGTGAAGGCGTAAATAAGATAGCATGGCCAAAAAGAAAATGTTGCTTATGAAACAGAGCGATGAGAGAATAAATAGCATGATGAAATATTAAAATCGATTAGATGATCGTCATATTTTGTTCATGCCACGCACACATACTTGATAAAATGCATGATAATTACATGATCATGTCGGGGGAACTTAAGGGCATTTAGATGTTTACATCTTAACAAAAAAGTAAGATCATAACTCTTTATAATGAAATCAAGGACCATATATTACGTTACAAGCAGACGTAGTCAGTTAAGTGATGTCATTTTCTAACATAAAAAGTACACAATCAAACACCATGTTCGAATGTCTTTTAATAAATACATTTTCAAACAGTGAAATTGCAAAATAAGTGTTGTTAAATCAACTCCATCCACGTTTAGTTATGTTAAATGCAGATTTTATACTTTCTGCATTGTCTTTTGAATGTCCTTATAACACTATAAATGACATTCACAATTTGTACTTCAAATGACAAGGATTGTATAAAATTACTATACTACAAATATAAATTTCAATCAATTTTCTCACACAAAACATTTGAATGAAATAAGTTTACGCTTATAGCATAAATAACATTTCTTTAAATTAAGTGCTTTATTGTCTAAAGTTGAAAATTGTTGGAAATTGTTTACTTTCATTGCCAAAAATTAAATACTTGAGCTAAAAAATATTAAAATTCAAAACTTAATTTGTTTTAAACTAAATTTGTTTATGGTAAACACAAAAACACATATCAAGACACTCACTCACTCATGTATAGTAAAATATACTCATATATCAAATATTGGATATCAGAACATTTAATATGCAAATACAATACTTGACATAGAGAAAATGGAAATTAATTGAATTTATGGCCTTAAGGCGCTCAATTAGTTACATAAAGTTTCTGTTTTAAATTGAATATAAGAAAATATTGTAGATAGTAGATGAAAGATGGATGATGGAAGAACAGTAAAGAATTCATAAAGTATGATAAGTTGACAAAAAGACAGACAGGCAGACAGGAAATGAGAGAATATGATAAATAAAATAGTTAGAGTTCATAGCATAGTTATAACAAATGCTATTTATAAATTTTATGTAAATTAAGAGTTATGTAAATACAATTTGATACTTGAAAACAAAAATAATATAACAAGAAATTCTAACTTTTGTCTCATCAAAACTAAGATACTCTTCACAAGAGTTGTTTACTTAGATTAAATGGTAAATTCTTTCTTTTTTTTATCATCATGTGTTTCCAAAGCCATTTATGATTTCTAGAAATGATGTGATAAGAAAGAAGACCAGGTTTCAAAAACTATACGTAAAGGTCAAACGTCTAACTAAAGTGATAATGCATTGCATTGCAAAAGTGTGCAGTGTATAATTGAAAATTTATTGCAAAAGATTCTTTGAAAATCACATAATCTTTCTGTAAAATCAAATGCAATAATGAACTATTGAATTCATTAAGTATTATCATTCTGATTTCAACAAATTTTAGTTCAGAAAATAAGAAAAAGTAAGATGAAATAATTGACATTTAAAAATATTAGAGCTTTTTCGACATTTGCTAATGAAAATTCGACGAATTATCAGTAGAAGAAGCTAAAAACTGTACTAATTACCATTCAATTAATGCAATTTGTTGAGAAATGTAAAATCGTATTTTAGTATTCTAGGATATATTCAAATCCTATTGAATATGTAATGAATTTAATGAAAGAGACAACCCATGGCCAATAGACAATGAATGGAATCAATGGAGTTGACAATGTTCATGCTACACAAGTGATTCAAAGACTAAAATATATTTACAACAAAAAAAAAAAACAAAAAAAAAAGAACCTAATGTCCTTGGTGTTGTTAATTTAACATTTTTTTTTTTTTTCTATTTTATACAATTGAATGAGCCTGACTACTCGGTAAAATTCAATTTAACATGAATTTGAATAGGATTCCTTGACTAGGCCATGGACCATGAGTTTCGTTGTGACAAATCATTTGCTGCCACGTACCAAAATATAATTTAAATGTTGTAGTACTTTTAATGGAGGCAAGTACTGTAAGACAAAAGTGTATGGCAGGAATAGGATGGAGAGCATATAGCATGAACCATGATGACCATGGAAATCGACATGAAACCTCGACGTGACCAACATCATTAATTATCGCACAAGTCGCCACACTCCGCCTAACAGCCACCAACACTTTCTCTTCTCCCCTATATGCTATATAGTTCACTTTTAATATGGCACTTTTAAAAGCCTTCACGCTAATCATCCATCGGCTGACAAACGACTGAACGAACGAACGAATATTTTCTACCAAACATGCAACATTTTGTGGCAAAGTGATTTTAGCCACATTTAAAAAAGTTCATGGTTCACCGTAAATAAATTTTGTTATTTTTGTAAAATTCCGAAACTTATACAAAAATTCAAATAGCTAAATAGTATCCGTGTATTTCACTTGAATGATTACAGAAATAATGTTTTTTTTTTTTTTTTTTTTGCCAAAATTTGATAAATACGACAAACACATCATCTTAATGATGCCAGCGAGGTTTTGCTTTTACTTGAAATAACGTAGTATTGTCCTGAAGAAATGATAAATACTTCTTTTTGTCAATTTAATCATTTATTCACTTACTTGCCCACCCATCCGAGCATTCTTTTATCCATTTGTTCCGAGGTCCTTTGATGTGCATTGCAAATTGATATGCTTTGTTTGCCTGTGACATAAGCTTTCAAGCCAAATGTGCTACAAATAAGGAACAATAGCAGATAAAGATACTCGAATACTGATAGATACGAAAAGATTCACTCACTTCGTCAGTTATTCAGTTACTTATTCAGTTCATTCATTCATTCATCCATTCATTTATTGGCTGTGCTATGTCCTTTATTGTATTTTGTGCCATTGCTTTTTACTTTACTTTTTGTCGTCTCAGAGTTCGTTTGCAAGGCAATTGCACAAAAGTGAACTCAATACTGTCAACCGCACATTCATTTCTCAATTTAACAATAAACTCAATCGTTCGATTCCGCTGTGCTATACTCATATATATAATATGTACAAACATATGTATCTACATATTGTATTGTATATGCATCTATGAAAGAGCCTTTCGTTTGCTGACTTTCTCTTTGCCATCAGTTCCAAATAAATTTGATATACTTAAGTTAGTGAAGCATAAGATTCACTTTGCTCTTTCTATTTATTTTTATTTCCATGTGAACAAAATATTATACATATTTGTACGATTGAACAATACAATGCAATATACTCGTCTATTGTGAATTATTGTCAAAAAATAGTATTGATGCACCGAGTTAGTGGCTTAGTTGGATTTCAAGTGAAAGGAAAGATATTTTGGCTAAGGATATCCAAGAAAAGTATCGGATAACTATACTAAATTCTTTAGAGCGCTACAAGATTAGATAATATACGAAAATATAATGTGCAAAAAGTACGAGTAAAGAGAACAGAAGTTGTTAGTTACAAAATTGAGCTTCAAACCTCAATGCTTAATTTTATTAAAGATAGGATAGATGAAAAAACAAGACCATAATATTTACAATAGAAATAATAATTAGGGTTTCAGCTAATATTGAATTATTAATACTGATTTCTTGAAACGATATTCCGATACAAAACTAAATCTGTAAGATTTATTTTCATTTCTTTCATTTATGTATATATAAAAATCTATATGTATATATAAATGAACCCAAAAAATAATATGACACCGCAAAACTTAAGAACGTCTGAACCAATTTTGATGATTTTTTTTTTTTTTATTATACTCATGAAGTTACCAGTCAGGTTCTTTGCTACGTTTGGATCAGGTAGGTGGCGCTGTTGTCCACATATAGATAGTTTTATGTAATTTTTGAACATTTTTTTCATTTGGCGCACAATATACTGAACCGATTTTAATACTTTTTTGTTTTGTTTTAAAGAACAAATGAACCTTAAAGTTGCTTAGATTATAAAAGAATATTAAAATATATTGTTCATTCACGTAAATTATTAATTAAACATTTTACAACAAAGTTTTTTGGAAAAAAAAAACCCAATTAACGTAGTGTAACATAAAAATCCTTCCACACAAAAATTCACAGATTCAAACCAAATTACTTACGATCATGATGTCCTTGAAAGAATAGGTAAACTTAAAAATTTATTAATATTTTAAATAATTTTCTTATACTATTTTTTAATTCCTCAAAGTTTCATTTGATTTAACTTCAATATTTGCAACAAATCAATATCAATCTTTGTAAAGACCTTTCATTTACTTACTATCCCAACCCAATGAGTCATTTTTATGTCAGCAAACTGTTCATGAATAAAATGCTAATAGATTTCTAAATTGAAAAAGAAAAATGGAGAATGGAGAATGGAGAATGAAAGATTTCCTAAGTTGAGTTATTCATGTGGATTTCATTTGCAATTTTATTCGGTCAAAGTCAAAGCGGTGCATCAGCTTTCATCAACTAATATTGGTATTTTTGGGAAGATTTTAGTGAGGATGGTGTACACAGAAGTTTTTGATAAAATCGAAATGCAGATTTTGAGTGCTTATGCATTTGCGGCTTAAAAAGAGGACATAGAAAAGAACTCATACTCCCTAAAAATAACAACTAAAACGAATCAAAATCTGTGTAGATTTATTGTGTGTCCTACCCATCATCCAAGCCATTCTCCAAGCAATCGACTTATGTAACCGCCACCATCACTTAAAAGGACATAATTTTGTAATATTTTTCGCAAGAGATTTGTCGATGACATAACTTCTCTTTTCATCTTTTCTTCTATTTTCTTCTATGTTCTTTTCTTTTATACTATGCAATCTTTAAAAGAAGGATGAATAGGCAAACTGAACTGAAAAGAAGAAGGCCATGGCGGAACATACAATACTGCTACTTTAAGGACGACAAAGACCAACAACTTCACCATCGCCATCGTCATCGCCATCGCCATCGCCATTGACAAAGATGGTAGCGACGGTGATGGTGATGGTGATGGTGATGTTGTTGTCGTCCCAATCGCTGGCAAAGATTTACGTGCAGGAAATACGTTTTTCTGAATTTGAAATTTGAAAATTATTCATGAGCATGTGGAAATTAAATTCAGGTCCACAGAAAAGAGATTTATTTGTCTGCACGTTGAGTTGGGCGGTAAAATAATAAACTTAACTTTGAGTGAATTGGCCTCTGAGAACAAAGAAAGGGGAGCATGTGAAAAATTTAAACTAAGTGCAGCAAAACCCAAATGAAATCCCTATGAGAATGACCATTTATCTACCGTGAGCACTTTTTCTTACTTTAGCAAAAAAAAAAAAAAATTCATTTTTATTTACGTTACAAAAGAAACAAAGAGACAAAGAGAAACTGATTTTTTCCATTAGAAAATTAGGTCAGCTGAAAAAGTAAATGCTCAACTATTTTAGTCATTCCATCTTTCAAATTTATTTATTTTTTTTTTTTGTTTTTATATCTTTTTTTTCTTTTTTTCAGTTCAAGTAAGTCCCTTCTTTCGTTTGTTTCTTCATTCCTTTTCTAGTTGGTGGGTTTGGTTTACCTTCTACTGTATTCGTCCAACTCGCATGCGACTCATGAGATTCATTGTATTTGTCGTCGCGCTACACAAATATTATATTCGCTCGAAATTTAAAAAAAAAAATGCTAATTTGTTAGTTTTATGTTGACATTGGTCAATGCAGGGCGAGTGCCTGGATTTCATATTCCCTACACAGCAAGAAAGCATATTAAATTTGATGAAATACTTGTAATAACACGAGAGAAGCAGTTCGTCAATATCCACGTACTGTGACTGTCATATCATTTTCATCTAAACAGTAGAAAAATCAGGGTATAGATATTTCGAATAAATGTAAGCTTAAATATAACATTTCTGGCCTCTTGTTTACAGTTGCGTTAATACTAGGTATTTTATTACAAAACCACACATTTTTAAAATCCTCCAAAATAATCTTCAGTTATTAATCTACACCAAATCAGATAAACTTAGCCCTTCTTTTCATAAGGTTTCGATACAATTAAAAATACATTTATACATCAATATTTTTTCATTTTCAATGGTAATCGATCGGAATTACGTGGCCAAAGAGATTATTATGACTAGATCTTTAATAGTATTTTTCTATTTGTAATACAAAATTAAGTTTTTAACTAAAATTTTAATGAGTTTTCATGAATTTTTAATATTACTATGGTCTAAAAGTTCAAAATTGTCTGTGCAACCACAAAACATACAAGTTTCGTTTATGATTTTCCAAATTGAACAGAGCATACTATTATTTATGTGTAACGAAGTTAGGCGCCCCTGTGCACATTCACTTATATAAAGGCGCTTAGATTGTGTTTTGCCAAAAAAAAGGAAATGAATGAAAGACAAATACAAATTCACTACTCGTATTTCCATTACATTATGCTGATTTTGTACATTTACTCATGCAATAGAATTTTTTGCATTTTCCTTTGCAATTTTTCATTGGAAACTAAATTTCAATTCATAAAATAATATTTCTGTATATACGAGTACTTTTAGTTTATAAACGAAATATTTCTTTTTCCTCCATAATATACTTTTATGCTTTGTAGGCTGCTTTTTCCAAAAATACTTAGAAATAATAAGAGTATCTTATTGACAAAGTAAAATGAATGTTTTACGTTTTCCTTTCCATTTTTCTTATATTTTACAAAATGTTATAAATTCACTTAGTTTTTCAACTCAGTCCACTTTATTTTCTGTGCATTTCTATTTCGGTCAACAATAACATTTACAAAATAATATTGAAAAGCTGATTTACTATTGACAGATAAGAAATATATATATACATCTACTTGTATTTATGTACACTGTAGTTGATGCAGAGCAGCAATGAAAAAAGATGGGAAAAAAAAGAAATGCGGACAGACAATTTTGGGTTGGTAATGGGTTATTGTTATATGAGCATTGTGTGCTTTTTTTGTTTTTTTTTTTTTTGGCAAGCGATGATTGAAAGGGTTTCAATTTGAAAATGTTAAAGAAGAAAAACAATAATAAAATAATAAAGAAAATGGAATTTGTAAACAACTTCAGTCAATGATGAAAGTGTTTTCATGAAAATAGATACGCCCTTTATAACGAAGTGTTTGTCTTTTTTGAAGGCAAAACCAATAATAAACATTACAAGTATACGTTGCATACTTTTAGCTGTAATAGCATTTTCTTTTCATTTCTCACTATCATTTTGGCCATTGGTGACGTATGAACATTACAAGGAAAACGGCGTGAAGGCCTTCCGTTTCAATATACCTACGATTTATGTCTATGAATACACACACAATATAAAACAATAACGAAATCCAAATAAGTTAAAAGTGAAAAATTATGTCCATCGTTAATATATGCAAATATTTTTTTCCGAATTTTTTCTCAATTATAAAAGATACTTGCAATAAAATTTGTTCAAATTATCAGAAATTATATATACCACTAAGCTTAACGCTCTAATATTTAAAGCTGACATGAAATTCGAGTCCTAGAGGGGATTACCAATCTTTGAGAGAATCATTTTCCAATGAATTTGTCACTTTACAATATATTGCTGGTCCATACCAATTCAAATGAGTTCCTTCGAATGTCTGACTCGCACTTGGCCAATTTTTTATATCAAACAATGACACTAAAGTCATGATTATGTAAATAATAATAATAAAATTAAATATGATAATTGTTTTTTATTTTTTTTTCTAAATATTGTAGAATAGCATAAATTCGGTAATGTATTTTCACGGATATGAATGGCTAACTTATGTTCAACTTAGTGATAAATCTTTGAAAATCTTTACAGAACGATAATTTTATAAAACGAAATTTAATCTGAAACGCCTTATAGATACATGTTTTGGCATACATTAAATTATTATGAAAAATATATTTTCCAACTAGATTATGAAGTATGTGCTTCGATAAAACTGAAAAGGATTCCTTGAAATTGAATTTCTTTTTAATGAAAGCCCTGCATTCATTTCCAATTTTGTTGAACATTAACACAAAGCCGAATGTTGTCTGTGAGGAATTATTATTTCATTGCATTCAGGCTGATGAGAATAGATATACGTTCGTTATGTGAGTTCGCATTCATAAATGTGTTGACCATAAAAATAAATTTCATTTACAGAAACGAAATACCAAAAATCCTTTTATATATTATAATTCTCATTCTTTAATTAATGTTAATGCCTGCAAACCAAATTTATATGAGCACTAGTGAGTGTATGTGTGCTTAAATGTATATAAACGTCGACACATTAAAAAATTAAAATAATTTATTACAACTGTAATAATGCAAATGAAACAACAACAACAACAACAAAAAAAGTAACAGAAACGAGGTTTTCATAATTGCACATTAAAAAATTACAATCACATTCACCCACAGAGAATGAACCGAGTTGAGTTGAGTGCAACTGTATTACACAACAAGGACACATCATGATGGCGAGCGGAGAAAGTAATAAAATCAGTGGGTAGCAGGCATTTTGTGGTAGAATAACCAACAAATACAGCAAGAGGAAGATATAACGTTTGTGTGATTTCGTTGCATACTTATTGGCGCAAAAAAGTGATATTATTAGTGATAAGTTAAATGTTTGTGTTAAATATAATAAATTAAATTTAGATTTCCGCTTCGCTTTGCCATCTTTCAACTTTTATCGCTTTATATCTTAATTTAATAGTGAAATAGGATAAAAAAAAAAGTAAATTAAATTCTCAATTGTACTTGGCACTTCGATTGCTTGCAAACGTTTTACTTTAAATAAGAGTTGAGCACTTGAGTTGCTCTTCTGATACTGGAAACACCCACATTGCAAGGCATACCATCATTAGACCAGAAGCACCCCAGAAACAGGCACAAGGCTCAAGCCTGAGAGAACTGAGGACATTTAGACAGCACTGTACAGTTGCACTTGTCACAAAACAAACGACTTTTGTTTTCTGGCTGACAAACCGACTGACACACACACACACACACACACACCGACAGACAGATGAAGAGGAGAAGAAAAAATAGATAAATGCTTAGCTAGAGAGAGAAAGAGAAGATATACACGTACTGCAAGGAAAAATGTCTCTCTACAATATAAATATATATATGTACTTGAGTGTATGTGATGGGCAAGACAAGACACTATTTATATAGAATGCTGTGAGTATACTTCACACGCTCGAACGCCCTCAAAAGTGCGAAATATTGCGCGGCATTTGGGCCACTCGACTAGGTTTATTCCTTGTCACTAAAATTCTCTATTTCTTGCAATTTTCCTTATAGCCGATTTAGATATACGTCTAGTATTCAAGTAAGGAACAAATATGTCGCAACTACTTTCCTGCATTTGTCATCATCACCCTGATCTTCGTTGTGCCAAACGGATGCGGAACTATACACAGCTACACATACACAGACCAACATACATAGAGCAACAAGCTGTGGGTGTGACAACACCAAGAATTACAGTGAAGAAAATTGACATCATTCCCTGAATCCAAATTTCAATGGTCTTCATTTCATTTCGTCGGTGGTGTGCTCGTTGAAAATCAATTTCTTGCATCATTGTTTGCAATGTGAAGTGCACTGGAAAATTCAGTCGTGATTGTATTAAAAATCTACGTATTGGGCTCTTAGCTTCTCTTGAATGTATGTATGCTTGTGAGTATCTATGTGTGATTGTCTGTAGTGTGGAAAACTTCCCAAGTGTCATACTGATGAGCATGATGAAGATAAAGTTGACAATAATAATGATGATAATGATGATGATAAGTAAAATGCTGTAAATGAACAAAGAAAAAAGAGACAAGCAGAGGAAAACAAACTGGCGAATAAATGAAGTAAAATTCTTAAAATGAAATGGAAGCAATTAAGTTCTCAGTTTTATAAGTGCAGAGCATATGATTGGAATATAAGAAGAATTCATAGATAGACAAGAAACAATAAGTTAAAGTGAAGCGAAGACAATTTAAGCGAATATTGAAAAGTAAAACAAGAAAAAGAAGGTTATCTTCGGCTATGCCGAAGCTGTACAACTCTTCACCCTTCATATTTGTGCCTATGTTCTTGTGACTGAGTATAGAGAAATACTACATCATTGATTTGACTTCTGTAGAGGGTAGAGTCATTTTTCATACGAAATATTTGTATAGGAGCAATGCAACCAAATAATCCAGGGATCTTGAAATTTACTTGGTAATGAATTTGAATTTGTATGGAAGGTACTCCTCCTAGCGTCTTGTAGAAAAAAAAACTTGTGTAAAATTTCCAGTTTTCTAAGTGAAAAACTGACGGCAAGTATCTAATTTATGGGGTCTCCGTTGTCTCCTACTGTGAGATGCAAACTCTATAATAAATTTATAAAACTATTAACTGACTGGAAACAGAAAGACGGAAAAGATAGAATAAAAAAATTATTTTTTTCCTAGCTAAGAAAATGAAGAAGGATCGGTTGTATAAATGCAACAATTTTAAAGTTACGAGTGTTTTATATGATATATCAATTAAATTAGTCTAATTTTTGGTCTTTCGCAAAGCACCACAACCTTTTTTGTTTTTTTGTGTTAAAGAAATCATTTTTTTACTCAATATAGTCCCCATGAGCATAGATATAACGTTTCTCACGATCAATTATCATATCTGATGAATTTTTAATCTGTTCTGTAGGATTGTCCCTCAGAATCTCGGTCGACGCCTTTTGTCTGAATATCGCCATAGCGCTTTCCTTTCAGTGCCACTGGCATATAGTTGTCCGAAGAAAAAGAAGTCATAAGATTTCAAATCTGGAGAATACGGTTGGTGAGTGGTTAACATTTAAAATATGACTTTTGTTTAAAAACTCAGTGATTAATGTCAATCGATGAGGCGGCGCATTATCGTGCAAGAAGCGCCAGCTGCCATTTTCACGGTGTTACGGCCCATTAATCGTTTGACCTTGCACCATGAACTCCTGTGGATTTTCCAAAACTTTATTATTTGCCGGCGATATGGAAGTAGAAATACACATTATGTGAAAATTGGAAGTGTCTACCTACTACGGTTAATGAAATACAGATGATTCTAAAACGTGACGATTGGTATTTTGTCACTCAAATATTTAGTATAAATTTTTGCCCAACGTACACGAGAAATCCGTTGCGTAATATATTTGTCCTGGCCACAAACTGTCCATGTTGATGCTGTCGATTAGATATTCTTCTCACGAGATGTCATTGACCAGGGTGCCAAAGTGAATAGTGTATTTATCAACACTATAGTATATATTAATGACATCACTCTAACAGGAGTCAGTTTAATAGGTCTTCAGCAAATACTTAGTTTGACTTATAAATAAATAAAAGAAAAAAACCAAGTATGTTTATGATTGTAAGCAACATATAAAAAATAATCTTAATGGTAAACAAATTCTATCGAAAGAGTGAAACAATTAAGTACATATCTCGAATGCCTAAATGTTTTGTAAAATGTTTCACGTGATATACAATAGTTAACGTTATTGCTACTTACCAATTTGAATACAACTTCAGTGCTTACTGTAATAAAAAGCAAAGAGAAATACTTAGAATTCTTTTTCATTTAAGACACTGACAGTTTTTGTCACCTAGTTATCAACAACTTGGTGCCCTTTGCTATGGGGTCTCCGATATCTCTTTCTGTCTGTAAGAAACTTCATGACAAACTTTTAATACTATTCACTACGTGAAGAGTATAAATTACAATAAATTTAATGTAATCCAATCGTAAAATTTATTTTTAATATTTGTTGATTCAAAATGCGTTTGGTTAAACTTCTTCACCTAATTGATGTGCACAGCTGTCGTTTTCATAAAATTATTCGTCATCTGGTTTCATTTTCTTTTACATCATATTAATCTGCCTAAACTAACTAAAAACCAATTAACCAATTAGAAAAAGAATACAAAAAGAAGAAGAGAATGGAGAAATTGATTGGTTTACCATTATTTGTGTGCCTTCATGCAAAAGTGGCTACCACTGATGCTACCGATGCTGTCAAAGTTGCCACAGCTGTAGTTATCCTTTTACCCTTTTCGAATATGGAAGTTTCGTTGGGAAGGCCGGAGATGGTTTCTATCTGTAAGAATTGCGCGCACATTGAAAACTCTAACGAATCGTAATGAACGAATTAGAGCAATGACTACTATCGCTACTCGGTATGACCCTGCTACACCTTCTGTCTTTATACCAACGATTCCTTTTCCAAAAGAAAACTGCACAAATGTAACCAAAACCCATTCTCATCAAGTTGTCGAAAAAGATTCTTCACTAATTTCAAATACAAAAATTGGTCCTTTTTTGTGTTCTTCCGTTTTTTTTTTTTTTCTGTTGCCTTTAACTAAGGAAAAATTTCGGTACAACAAAGTTGTAATTTTATTTACGAAATTCGTTTAGCCCTGTGTTTGTACAAGAAGCGAATCCTTTATTTCTTCTTCTTTTTTATTTTTATTTAATTTTTTTTTTTATCTAACAACGAAATAAAGTTGCAAAGTTTTTAGTTGTGTTGTGATGTGATGCGTTTGTGTGATAGTTGGAGTAAGGGTCTAAGAGTTTAAGAAAGAAATGTTAGATGATGATGGTGTCGTCAGCCATGAAACGGAAGCCATGTTGTATAAGGATAGCATGCGGAAGCAACAAAACGACAGGCGTGGTAATTGGAATACAAGGAAGGGGTTAAAGGGCACTGGAGTGATTTGCTGTCATGTCATCAACATCACCATCATCACCATCATCATCTCAAATGTTGATGAAGCAACCGGATGATGAATGAACACAACAAATAAACGAATGAATGTACGTGTAAAAGTAGTTTGTACTCGTATATATTATACAAAAGATACATAGATATATCTCTGAAAAGCTTCAATTGATGCAATCAGCGAAAATTGACAAATTTTTTTTTTCTTTTTGTAACATTTTCCTCATGTATCGCTATCATTTTGTTTTTTTCCTTATTTTCATGCCTTTATAAAAAGGACAAAATTCGAAAAAAGTTTAAGCTTAAAGCCACAAAATCCCTTGAAACATTTGGCACGCACAATAATTTTATTTTAATGAGTTTATTTTAGTTTTTTTTTCTGTTTTGTGAGTAAAGAATGGAAGTCAGTAGGTTTAGAGTTTTTTTCAATGATTTTTACATTTTCAGATTTCTATACACTTCACATAAATGTGAAATGTGTTAGCACATAAGGATGATGTTTGTTATATTGCGCGATCATCATTGCTTTGCTTTCGATCAATGAATTCATCAGTTTGAAAACAACCATCTAAGTTATTGCCATTGATTTTTTAATAGAGAATTGATTACTTTTCTCGTTTATGTATACAGATTTGTTAAAGCAGCTTCAACTCAGCAGAAGAACACGCCACAACAGCCACTGTACAACTAGCTAATACAAATTTATGATTGTTTTTAAAAAAATATATTTATATATAAAACATTGAAATTGAGTTTCTATGAAATGAGTTATAAAAATTTTTATAACAGAATACAATATATAAATTATTATATTAAAATATAATAAATGAGAAAATAACTTACACGAAGTATATAAGTATGTGAGGTTTGGTGGTTTGTTTTTATACTTTGTAAAATTTAGAAAAAGCAACATCCACAATGGGAAATTTACAATAAACAACAGTAACAAAAACAAATGACATTTATATGGTCGTAAGCGAACGATTATCATCATTCCATAATGAGTTACCCAGCCAACTAAATGGGTGGAAGCTTCAACTAAATAAAAATAAAATTTAAAAAGATTAAAAGGGAAAAATAAATTCAGCAAATTATTTCAATGAAAATTGTAACAAAAAAAAGTTTGTAGATTTCAGATTGCAAATTTTATATATTCGTATGTACTTCTTTATATGAACACAACAAAAAAAAAAAAACCATTGGACACAAAGAACAAAAACATATTTTTAAGAAAATTAATTATAAATATTATTTAATAAGTAAGGTTTTTTTTTATAGAATTTCTGCCCCTACACTTAAGAAAGTTATCGATAAATATGGCGGATTACGCAGCCTTCTGCTGGGCAGCCGGTAGCTGGGCTTGATGTAAAACAAAACGATGTGGGTTGAGCAAGGACGGTGCTCGAGTTGGTGATCACTGTGAGCTGAAAATTCCCTTAATTTAAGATGTATTAAAATTAATAAATGAAACTTGATATGTCATTAAATTGAGATTTTGTACATTTTTCCCCGCTATGAGTAGAAGTTAAGGTAAAAGGAGACACCATCATCATTTTAGCTTTTTCAACTCGACTACACGCAATTACTCCCCCTGCTAGTTAACAATTTCTAAATAAGAAGTCTTCCAAATCAACTAAAACAAATTAATATTTATTCCTTTAGTTATAAAAAAAAAACTTTTAACAAAAGCATATAATTTTAATATGATTTTTCAAAACGAAGCTAAAATGTCCAGTGGGTTATCTAAGCATCTACTATTGAATGTATCTATTGTACATAGCATCATGGCCACCATCAGTAACAACAGCATGAAACAATTTTAAATTCATTTTCTACATCATGTGTCCGATTATTTCTGCTATTTTTGTTGGTGTTTGTGTAACCAAAAAATGCGCAGTAGAGTAAACATAAAAGGACATTTGTTACATCGAATGAATTGTGTGGTATTTCAACATAAATTTAATTTTCATTTATATATTGTACACTTTTTTTATTTTATTTCAGTTAAAGTAAGAAAATATATTCACAAATAAATTAAAGCAATTCATTAATGGATGAAAATGCTTTTGATTTATTTGCAAAATTTAAGTTTCCTTAAATTGCACAATAAACCTTTTAAATATAAAGCAAATAAAAAGCAATTAACGTTGTACACAATTATGTACTCACTATAAATGAACGAGACAAATAAAATAAAACCAATCAAACTGTCCAATGAAAGACAACAAAAATCAAAATGAAATGCGACAAACTTAAGTCAAGGACATGAATGAAATATTTATACTGCACAAGCCACCGCTTGACAATGGAGGAGAGAAGACTAGAGAGATGGTGATGATGATGAGCGGAAAGAAGAAAAATTATAAAATTTAATAATGAAATTGAAACCTATTTGGTTTCATTGTTGCTCCATAAAGCAACGAGCTAATGAAGAAAATACAATGAAATAAAGAGGAATTCAAATAAAATACATATAAAGAGTAGACAGATGATAAAATAAAAGCTCTTCTTTGTATGTATTTCAGCTTCGCTTGAAATGCTTTCAATTTACTTTATTCATCAACATCGAGGAACAAGTTCCTTTCAATGACCACAATAAAGACAAAGCCATCATCATCATCAGCAGCAGCATTATTCTTATAATACCGCACACCATGAAATGAAGGACGCAGATGAAAAGACTTTGACTCACATATAGACACAGAACAAGGACAATGAATATCGTCGCCAACAATAAACGGAAACGGAAGTGGCATTATAGCGTACGCCGCTATCATTGCTATCACTGCCTGTTGATGTTGCCTCCCATGATGATGATGATACCCATGAATAAATTTGAGTGTGGAGGAAACCGAGTTGACTTGGATCGACGCTTGGTCAATGTTGTATTTTGTAATATAAAGGAATCAAGCGAGTGAAAAATTACGATTGTCACAACAGCAAATCACTTTTTCATTGCATTCATTGCCGCATTTTATCCTTTTTCGTGTGTTCATTCATTTATCAAAGCATACAATAAATAAAGTTCATTCCATTCTTTCATAATTTGCAATGTGAACGAGTTCTGTCTGATTCACAAATAATTATATGCAAATTTGAAAATACCAACAAAAAAAAAAAAAAAAGGGGGGCAAGTATGTGTTGGTTCCTTAATAAATTATCTTCATATTCAGTTAACATCCTTTTACTTGTTCTTTCATTATAAATTTATTTTTTGTTGTTTGTTCCATTGTCTTTCCTCCTCTGCTCATTTCTTTAAGTAAAACACTTGAATGCATTTTTTAATAGAACGGGCAGGCAACGCCCAAATCTCAGTTCTCCATCAACCGATTATCGAGATGTGTCCCAAAAATACTGCACTGGCAGTGTTCTTCCTAATGCGTTTCATCGCATGGGGTGTACTTTCATATCCTGAAGCAGTTGTAGAAGTAAACGAACTGGTCCGTAATGCATTTTTTTAACAATCATTACCTACCTCGTTGAACCCGGTACCTCTTGACTCGAATTTTCAGTACTGCGAAAGATGAAAGGTGATTGTAGAAAACATTTTCATCATTAGTGAAAATTTTCAAGTTACTGTGAACGATTGTAAAGTGAAACTTTCTTCTCGAATTACAAGTAAGATAACTTTCCATTTTTCTTACAAGCAAACAACACGATCTTCTTCAAATACAAGTCGCATATGCTCCAGAATGTGTGACACTGTTTGTGTTTTACCTATCCATTTGTCTCCAAAGGCTTGCTGTACCATTTTAATAATAAAAGAACCCTAAAACTTAAGAGTTATGAACGCAAATACATGTACTTTTGGGGCACACCTCGTATATACATACATATTTCTTAATGACTTAATTTTCAATTTCATTTCCACTGAACTCGAACTTAACTCAACTTGAATTGTAGAAAAATGCAAATTAACATGCTCGACCGCAAGCAATATTCACATTGCAAAATTCCTTGCAAATTGTTGTTGCTGTCCTGTCGCTGTCGCTGTCGCTGTCGCAGTCGCTTTAACTGTTGTTGTGATCAAGTATGCATCATTGTTCTCATTCGTGGTTGCTTTGCTCCAATGGCAGTCCAATGGCGCTAGTGCTTCCCACTGCTCACCATTGCTTCAGTTTCAATTTGAATGGCATTCGGAGGGTACTTCATCTTTGTCTTCGGCATCATTAGCCATTAAAGCGCAATTATGCAGAAATGTTTAATTATTGCTGCGTTGCTTTGTGTGTTCGTTCCTTTTGCCACTTTCCGCACACTTTCTCCGTTTCGTTGGTTTGATGTTGCGGGCAACCACAATCACTCCCACCAAGAGCCAAGAATGCAGTAATCACTCCTGCAACGTCATTGGAATGGATTATTTTTCATTTGCCGCTCCATTTCCAACTAAATTTGATTTTCTTTCTATCCGTTTATTTGTTGCTATAGTTTATGCTAAACAGACATTAAATCGAGCTGTGAATTGCTTTTATGATTGTGTTCCATTTAGAAAATTCTTTCATTTTATTCTCTATTTAAGGAAAATATTCTCATCTTAAAGGATAGCAATACTCTTTTTTGGGCAAAAGTTCTTTCAAGCTCAGTTATTATCATGTTTCGGAAGAGATAAAAAGGACAAGAGAATTATTCATAAATCTAATTTTCTAACCAAATTCCAACTATCATAATATGCCACCACATTTACACACTCGTACATCAACTCACTCTCACTCTTTTCATTCACTTATTTAGCTTTTCGAACATAGTCATGCATATAAAATTTTGAGTTTCCTTTCCTTCAACATGAGCATACTTTAAACAATTTCCTCTCAAAAACAAACAGCGACAAAAAACTAATGAAAATATAAGCCACAAACAAAAATAAATGGGGAGTTTTTTTCTCTAAAATACATTACAAAAAAATAAAAAACTAAGAGTTGGTAAAAGTTTTTCTGAAATAACTTTTATTTATGCAAAATAGATACATACCACAATGTACATGTGTACAAACATACATAAGTGTGGTGTATCCATATATCTGGTAAGGCCATAGATAAAATTATCATGCGCCAAATTGGACACAGGCACATAGACACACACACACACACACATACAAACAGTCAGAACAAACAAACAAACATACACACATGAATATTTTCGTATGTAAATGAAAAGTTGCACGAAACATGTATGCGAATAACCCTTGAAAAAACTATAGTAAAAAATAAAAATAAATAAAATTATATGTGGCATAAATTCTTGGATGGAAAGGAATGCCATAAAAAGTTAGAAGGTTGGTTGACTGAGCTTACCTATTACTCGATTTATGGAATATAAGACTATAGTCTTCAGTCTTTTTAATACATTTTAGCTTTTTTCAGCTTAATACATAAGTAAAATGTGAAACATCTCATTCTCAATTTTGTAATGAAAATCAATTAAAAGTATTTCGAATTGTACGACACAAATAGAGATAAATACTATTAGCAGCTACAAAAGCCACTCATTACTTCAACTCAATAGCTTAGAAATACTAGTTTTACATTTACTTAAACATCTTCTTTTTTTTCCATTAAAGCGCAATCAAAATTCGTTTAAACTACTCTTAAGTCATGTATTTGCCTTCAGCATTCTTTTTTTTTAACTATTCAACTATGTAAATTTCTTGCTGATATGTTGAACAAAATAATTGTATAATTTTTTTAAGCTCATTAGCAAAGCAAATACAGAATATTAGATATTTTTGGTTTACAAAATGTGAAAGTTAAAGAAACATTCAGCTAGATAACAAAAATGGGTGACATAAACCGATATTAGAGGTCTCGCTGATCAGTCGCATATATGTTCAACACTCACTTCATTTGTCACAAGGCAGAATTAATATCTATTCTTGGTGTAAACACAAGAAAAAAAAAACAATCTCTCTTAACAAAATCTTCCATACGATTCATATAGGAGGTATGTCAGGGTCTTTTATTTGTCTTACATATCTCTTCAACTGGAAAATCTTTCATTGCCTTCTCTTGTCTCAATATTTTCATAGACATCTCTACATGTGATATCATGTTTGTCATTTGCACTATTTGGTTTTGTTTAGATTCTTATAACCAGATGAGATGGGTGTCTGTGCTTAGGTTTCAATGACAATGTTATGCTCTTCTGATTCCGCTCTATGCGTTTCAAACATCAGCCTAAAGTGATAAAGCAGTTTGATAGTGTGAAGTACAAATACATAAACAATATATTCTTGGCAATATAAACCGCAACAAAATGTGGTTTAACTCAAGATAAAAAAGAATGAACGACACAAGACACAAGTTGCATGGTGCCTAACAACAAAAACCTCGCTCTCACAAAGGAAAACAAATATGGAAGCAAGGATGTTAGAATACTTTTAGCTGAAGAAACAAAATAAAATTTATTAACAGAAAATATTTCCACAAATATTCCTTTGCAAGTGACAAGCCCCCTCATACTTCTGCGTAAACAATCCAAGAGTCTTCCTTACTTTCGACTATGCCTTTGTCCACATTTATCTTATGATCTGAAATAGTAAAAATAATACATAACAATAAAATAAACTAAGCAATAGAAGAATTTAACTCAACGTTTTGGAGGATGCGATGCACAATAATAAAAGCAACGAAGAATGAAAACCAAACTTTATGCCATTGTAATGAATGAATAAATGTTTCACTTTTTCAGTATTAAAATAGTAAGAATAACAACAATGCATAAGTTAGTTTGTTCTTACTATGAAAAGGATGAAAAGTATGAAAATCCTTAAAACTAAAAGACAAGAAAAACCGCAAAACTAAAAAAGCAAAGTCAAAGCTAACACCAACAGTAACACTAACACTAACACGAACAACAATACCAAAATTTCTGGTTTGGTTTACCGCTGCTCATTGAATTCTGGCCAAAATATAAGGACACACACTTGGTAAAGGACTACAAATGAAACAACAAATACCAAACAATTAAATGCATTTGCAACATTTTCAAATACTCAAAGTCTTTAAAAGAACCAAACTAAAGATTTTAGCTAATCGTATACTATTTTTGTTAAATCTGAGTTTTAAAGCTGTGGATATGCACATACATACTGTAGAAGCTTACAACGCAATGCAAAGTGGAAAGTATCTCCATGAAACATACAATATACATGTGTGTGTGTGTGTGTGAAATCCACAAAATGACAGTAATTTATATTATTTATTTAAATGAAAAAGCGTGCAAATGTTCCTAATTAAGAATGTGCAATATGCAATGTGTTTTTGTTTGTTTCTTTTTTTGTTTTTTTTTTTTTGGTGAAAGAAAAATATTTACAAAAATATACAAATATAATATAAATTCATTTATTTAAACATCGAAATTTATACAACTGATGCCATTTGGTTTATTTATTTATTCTTTTCTTTTTTTATACATTTATTTTCAGTTTTCAGTTTTATTAATATTTGCATATATACTTAGTATAAAGAATAATTGCATAAATCATTTAACATATTAAGTATACGTAACGTTGTGTGCTCATCAAAGATGGTAAAAAGTATCATTTTTCTTGTCATATGAACATACGTAAGTAGTATACAGTTTGAGTGCGAGAGGAGAAAGCCACAGGAAGCATATGGTTGCCATATTGAAATATCCTTGAACCAAACTTCTTAAAGTATGCAATGCACTTCCTTCTGATGATAATGATGCCACATGAAGCACAAAGCATACATTAACGAAATGAGATGAAGGTAGATACGCATAAATCATTACTTATAAACATAAGCTTCCTTTCTACCTACCACACAAACTACACACAAATGCTGTTTGTATCTTTAAAAATGTGTATGCTGCAATGAAGGATATGTTGAAAAGGTGCACTTGTGTAATGCATGCTAAACAACAACAACAACAATCTCAAAAGAAAATAGCAAAGTAAAGCTAAAGAATATCAAAAAAACAAAAAAAAAAAAAAAAGTTCAAATCAATAAGAAGGTAAAAGTAGAATTTTTTCAATAAAATGTGAAAATGAGAAAGTAATGAATTTTGAAGAGAGGTCAGCTCTTTGAGAAGTGAGTGACTGTTGTCCTAAGATAAAATAATTACAGTTGGTTAAATATTCATTATATATTATAAATTTTACAAAATGTTATTACATTAAAATATGTTAGAATTTATGATAAAAATTTGAAGCGAAACTATCACTAAAACAATGTGTTGGATAATGGCTGCTGTGCTAATCTGCATACTCTAAGCTGGCATTAGGGATATTTTTTTTTTTTTGTGTGGAAAGTATGTATTTTGCTTTCTATAGAATTAAATTGGAAAATTATTTTATTGTGTATACATTTTGTAATGCTTAAAATCGCTCAACTACACATTGTTGATATAAGTTCATACTTTTGTCGCTGCTCCACAGTAGACAGAGGCAGACTCACTAAAACTGTCATTAAAAATATCAAAAAAGGTAACTCCATCACATCTACTGTAAGTGGTCAAGTCTTTCTTCATCATCTAAACACTTATTCGTTTTGTTGCTCTTGGTTCTTTTAAAACAATTACTCGCCCAAAGTCTATAAAATGAATAAAACTTGTGTCTCTCTCTTAAATTGCAATTCTCGAGATACCCAACAACAAATTTTGTGTAATCTTGGGATACCCAATAAGATTTGTCCAGTCTATTCATTTTATAATCTTTGGTTTGGGCAAGTGATTGTTTGTTCAAATACTATTAAAATTTAGTTTGTTAAAAGCAAAAAAAAATTGAGTTTTTTTTTTATTTGATTTTTGCTTTTTAATTACACAATTAGCAAACAAAAATGCATATCATTTAATGAATTTTCATTATATCAATTAATTAATTGGAAAAAAATAAGTACTACTACTTATTTAAACATTGAAATAATTTTGGCTATTCATAAATAATATCAATTACAAATAAATAAATATAAATAAATAAAAATTTTATTAAAATGTCATTACAAACAGAAATAGAAAACTAATAAACAAAAAAAAAAAAAATAAAATGGAAGACAAGTTCGAATTCATAGATAATTAAATATCCTACTCTAGTTAGTGAATGTAATTTTAGCAATTTCACTATTCCACCCACGCATTTTCATTTTTAATAATTCAGTTCTTCTTGCCCTGTTCTAGATGAAATTTTTTGGGCCCACAGTATGTATTTTTTTGTTTTTCTATTATTATGATAAATCTAAAATGACGTCCAAGTACTTATGTGTCTGATAGAAAATTGTATATTGGTGAGTTTGGCAATACTCGTAACTAAGTAGACTCATTATTTAAACTTCATTTTTTACTTATATACTTTGTACAATATATATATCCTAAAGCTATGTAAAAGAATTAAGGTAAGCATATTTGGTTTCAGCGAATACTGTAGTCACTCTCTCGACCGACCACCAGTGCATTGATTTCATATAGTATGAACATATGAGTTCAAAATTATTATTAATTTTAATTGTAATTGTAAAAAAAAATTCAAGAAGAGATGTTTGACAAAGACAACAGAGCGAAATCAGCAATGATAAAGTTAGCCGAGGATATTATTATTATTATTATTTAACTTAAAAATACAAACAAAAAAAAAAAATACCTAAAGTCAGATCAGTAAAAACAAAGTTGTTAGTAATAATATTAATTCCCAACTCGCCATAAATGAAAGACATGATTTAATAGTGCAAAAACTCCGAAGGATATTGCTTTTAACAGCAGGCATTATCAGACGTCTGTGCTTATGTGGACATGGATCCAATAGAATTTCGATGAACGAAATTTGATGATTTTATTCATAATAAACAATCGTCAAACGTCATTCAAATATCTCTGGTCCATAGAAATTAAATTATCTTTGGCATGGATTTGAGTTTATTCCTTTCCGAATCATCATCCATATAGAAATCGGATTGCTAATTGACCGTCGACAATTTCGGACATGTTAGTCAATCTTCAATACAAAAAACATTAAAAAATCTTAACTTTCGAAAAGTTTTATGCAGAGGTTTGTATATTCTTGTTAGGACAAGAAGAACTCCAGAACAATTGTATGAAGAAACAAGAGCATCACGGTTTAGTGATGATGCTGATTTAATTGAAATGTAAAGCGAACAATAAAAATAATAAGAGCAACTTGAAGCAATTGGTAACTACAATAAATTCCAATAATTTATAAATTATTATTTTGTATTAATTTTACTGTTTTAACATATATTGAGGGTTTTTTGCTTTTTTTTCTAAATGCAATATTAAAATAAATTTATGGAAAATCAGAGTATTTTCATATTTATGAGAAATCCCAATGCTTAAAACATAAATCATTAAACCATTTAAGCAATAAATTGAATAATTTATGATTTTATATCCTGCGAGCTTAAAATGGTTGCAAAACCGAATTGCATTTAAAAAGAGATTTGCAGATAAACAAGGAAATGCAATGCAAATCAAATAGAAACAAAAAACACACACACACATCAAACCAATAATAACATTCAAGGACTTTCCATGGGCACGAACATGTTGAGATGATTCGGACAGGAGTCAAGTGAGCAAGTCTGGACAAAAGGAAATAAGCGGCTTAGATAGCAGATAACTTTTCTACCATAGAAACAGACTTAAGCTTTAAATAGAGAAACAGAGAAAAGAGAGACATTTTACATGCAACATAAAACAAAACAAAAGGATACAAGAGAACTGACAACGGTATTGCAGTGAGGATAAAAGTCAATGCAAGCTATTTATGTGCGTAATCATTTTCAATGCCATGATTTCATGATTTATTTACGGCTCATGCTCATTCGAAAGGAAATGAAAAGTGTAGAGACGAATGATGGAACCTCGGAAGTGTACCTAAGGCGAGCAAAATGCATCAATGTGCCCATTAGCAAGTTATCTGAAATGCTAACAGCCATAGAATCATGGAGTCACTGACGAAGCGATCAAGTAAACCGCCCTTAAGCCATGTTTTTGTCCTCGTTATGTTACAATGATGATGATGTTGATGATGACGGTGACTGTGATGCTGTGATTCATATTAATGCTGAAATCAGAAATTAAAGCTCTGATTCTACTGTTCTTTCCATTAAGATGTTAATGATAATCGGTTTCTTTGTCAGTTCAATTGAGTTACATCTCGGAGACCAACTATGCTCAACATGCATAAATGCCACGAATGTAACCATCATTTATTCATTCATTTGAACTATATTTTCTGCAGGCGTTAAGGAGGAAATGTATAGACCACACTCTGAGGAGATAAAGTCCATTGAGTTCATATGCAAAAGCTAAATCGGAGGAAACCATTGGCATGGCTTGGCAAACCAAAAAATTTTAAGGCAAATTCATTGAAATCGCATTTGATTCAATTGAAGCTAAATTTATTGATTCAAATCATTCTTCTGTTTTTTTGTATTACTCATATCCTCGCTACTCGTTCTTTGTTCTCAATATTTTCCTGTTTTCCATTGCTGGTTTTTAAGTTGTTTTTTTTTTTTTTTTGTTTTTTTCTTTTGAACTTTTTTCATTGGCTTGCACATGAGCTCAGCTGTAAATTACATCTCGAGACACGGAGACTACTGCAAAGGTTTATAAATTATTGGTTGTGTTTGGAATTCTAAAAGTAAACTCTTCTTAGCAAGAGAAATAAATGGAAAAGAATCAGTTAATGACAGATTCTTTCCGCCCATCGCAAAAATTAATATAAATATGAAGCAAAACTAATTTCTAACTAAATCAGTTTTCAAAGAGATTTGTTATAAATAATTTTAATTTTATTATTACATACTTATAATAACATACATGACTGGTACAAGGTGCGGGGCTATGAAATGACAAAATCAATGTACAGAAACATTATGTATGAACCTTCCGTGTGTGTAGGTCTGGCAATAGTCATCGTGTATAAAAGATTAGATTCTTTTTGTAAGAATGAAATCGAAAGAGAAACGAATAGTTGTGAAATTTCTTTTCAAAATAAAGACAACGTACTACAATTGCAATGTTCTCAGCTTTTTGGTTTTACGTTCAGTGCTCCGATTACTGAAAGAGGAAGTTCTAATACAAAATGTACTCCAATGACCAGTTTATTATTGTTTTATTTTTCCATCTTCATATTTCAAATAGGAAGGAAGTATATACATACAAGTATATTTAAGCTTTGTTAACACAAAGGCTAACAAAGTTAATGTTTTGTATGGATTTTAATGACAATAAATTAGATTTTTGAAATAAAAACTACGACTAACACACACAGTAACAGAATTCTTAACATTACTCAAACCGTAACATTGAGTTTCAACACTGATAATAATAAAGATAATTAACTATAAATTCTTTACAATCAAATCATATTTAATAAACATAACAAAATTAGACATCTACGATTGTCCCAAAAATTGACAAAGTCCCATGGAAACTTATACAATAAACATTAAAAAGCAAAAAAAAACTAAACTTTTTTCACAGGTAGAACATCAACATTTCCAAGTTCTTCCTATTTAACTTTACTTTTTCGATAATAAAATGACAAAAACTTGCTATTTTTTGCTTCTCAGATGTAGCACTGATTACGTTTTTGCCTTTCCGTTTTTGTTTTCTCTTTAGTCCCCAGGGACTGCAGTTAGTAACACCAAATGGACGCCCATTGGGCAAAAACAAACAAAAAAACAAAAAGAAGCTCAAAACCAATATGCTGCAAATGGAAAAATAATAAAAACGGCAAGCGAACTGAACTTTCTTCTCCCTCGACTTCAACCATTATAAATACGAATTCGTTTCTTATTGTGTTTACCACACCACACAGAACAACAGACCACAACAAAACAAAACAGAACAGAACACAAAGTCATCGCAAATCAGCAACAAAATATATATATGTAAGTACAATAAAATATAAAAAGATTTTGAAGCAAAAAAACTTAACCAATAATGAACAAAAAGGAGCAAATATTGTATATTCCTTACAAGCCTTGCCAATCAGTTCTTATTTTGTCCTTTTTTTATTTTATTTTTTGCTGAAGTGCAAACGTCAAATGCCAAAAAATATTGTTTAGGGTTTGCGGTTATCTTTTTCGATTTGGTTCGCTTCGCTCGTCCGGAAATTGGCAAATCTTTGTTGTTGCCGCTGGCAATAAACATCGAAATGTTTCTTTCATCTACTTATTCCTCCTTCGTATCCATCCATCTATCTTGGCCTATGTATGTCTTTATTTCACTTGACGTTTGCGCCTCAAATTGAAAATTATAGTGAATTCGTTTTTGAACGATTTGATTTGATGCCATTTTAAGTTTTGATAAGTTGAGTGAATCGAGGCAATCGATTTAGGGTTTCATTCCTAAACTTGTCTTATTATTTTATGTAAATTTTATCTTAATCTTACAGTGGAGTGCAAATCACAGGGCTAAGTGATTACAAAACATAGATAACTGTTCCGCAAGATCAAAATGAAGCTTGTTGTGGTCATTCAGAAATAAAGTCTACTTGAATTTTTATATGAAACTTTTAATTCAAACAACAGAGCCATAAGGAATTGTATTGTACTTAGGCACTATCTTCGGTACTTCGGTAGATGAAAGGATAAAGGTTGCAAATTGTTTTGTTAACCTTTTCCAATGCATTGTCTTTATGATCGAGTCTAAATATAGACTAAGGTATTTTATATAGTTTTCCCATGAAATGCTAATGATGTCAAGTAAAAGGTTGGAACTTGGTAGACTTGCGCTTCTTAGAAAATTATAAAGTACTCGTTTTACTTACATTCAATTTGATCTGTTTTTTATGCATGTGCAGTAGACTAATAGAAACAAAATAAGCACCTGAGGAGTAAATTACAATTGACGCAATGCTCAGAAATTGGTATATCGTGAGTGTAGGACGGGGTTTAGCACAGAGCCTTTGAGTACTCCAGCACTAATATGTTTGATATCTGATTTTTCAGTAAGCAAACATTTAAGAAAGATATTGTCAAATGGAACAATTTAAACCGAAATGATTATTAATGTTTTTATGTTCATCCCTCTTCTCTATGCTTCCCGTTTTTAAGATCTTATACTGAACACTTAAATTAATACCCAATTTGAAAATCCATTTTATATGTATTTTAAATTCACAATAGGAAAAATTCCATTTCGGAAAAATTGCAGAATCAAACAAATTTTTGGGTTCTTTAAGCAAACAAAGCAGATAGTAATCATCTGCGAAACAAATTTGAGCAAGAAGTGCACTTAAATTGGGTTTATACAACTACCAAATAAACAATGATCTTATATAAACAAATATTGGAATTATGAAATTACGCATGAAAAACTTAATTTAATTTATTAACTGCGTACGCACAAGCAACATAGAGTGAGAGAGAGAGAGAGAGAGAGAGAGAGTATAATCAAAACTGGTTAAGTGAAACACCGCTTAATTGCAATTTTTCCCCTAAATGCCTTTTCCTAAATTTTTCAAGTTAAACTTGTTCGATATTCAATGTAATTTTGGCTTAGACGCTTAAAATGAGACAGTAAGTGTTGCAACAGAAACACCCATACAACGCATCGAATGTCTTGATAATAAACGATCACGTTTCAAGGGAAAGAATCGATTTAAAGTTGACGGCATACAATTATAGCTTCAATAAGAACAACAAAAATTAGGCACTAAAAGAACGTCGAAGGCGTAGCAACACGCGCAAGGCAACGCTTTATAAAATAAATAATCAAAAAAAAAAAAAATAGAACTAATAATTTTGATTAAAAAATTCTCTGTAGAATGCCAGCAATTTCAATTTCAAGATGCATAAATATATTTCTTCTAAACCGAAATCTAAGTTCTTTCATTTTCAAATGGCGCCAAAAACCGAAAACAAGAAGTAATAATAAAGATAGGTAAACAACTTCTACTCGTACATCACGCATACGCCATGTATCGCTAGCCAAGTTTTTTGTTGTATTATTGATTGCTGTTATTATTGGTTATTGTTGTTTATTGTGGATCCTGCAAAAATTAGAACAACTGACATCGGAAATTGTAAGCAACCATAAAGTAAACAACAAAGAATCAAAAAAAAAAAAAAAAAAAAAAAACAAATTAGAAATGAAACAAAAACTTTATCACTAACACCACCAAAACCAAAGCATCAACAATAACAACAACATCAAAATAGTGAGAACTCTAAGTACCGAACAACACCAACAAATGCCAAAAACTTGTCCAGTGTTGCGCAATAGCACTAACAACAACTACAACACTAAAAGTAAGCGGTGCGAAATATTTTCTATGTTTTACAAGATACAAATATTGTTGGTTCTATTCGTATTGTTGTTGTTTTTGTTGACATGAAAGGAGCGAACCGCGAAAATAATAAACTGCAACAAAATCAACACAAATAGAACCAAAACAAAAAAATAGGGAAAAAAAGGAAAAATACATAGGAAAAATGATAACAACAAATATTGTTGCATGTTTGGCCACGTTAACTTTATGAACTATTCTAGTAGATACAAATAAACTCACTCGTAAAGCCACGATTTTTCCCATAGTCAGCAATTTAATTTCATTTTTTGTTTTTGTTTTTGTTTCGATATATCAGTAGTTTTGTAGTTATTGTTGCTGCTGTTGTTGCTTTTATTACAATTGTCGATATTGTTGTTTAAAGTTCAGTTTAGTTTTTGATATACTACTACACTACACTGTACTAGTAGTATTTTATCTTTGTATGGAATAGATTTGTTGTTAATTTTGTTGAGTCAAGTTTTTTAGCTGATTGCGAAATAACTCAGTAGAAAAATCGATTTATAAAAATCATTTCATTCATATGACTTCAATAAATTTAATGATTTTAAAGGGATCTTATGCAATTTCTTTTTTGGTGCAATACTAAAAAAAAGTATTCACCATAGAACACCTTTTCGTTTTCAAACTTTTGTTTTCAGCTTACTTTTGTCAGATTTCATTTCATACTTTGGCTTTTGATCTCTGATGTGACTTAAACTGATGAACACATATTTCATCATACGTTAAGATTTTAATCTGATTTCAACCATCAAAAAGCAAAGACCGGTTCACTGGATGTTATTCAATTAAATGGCAACTTTGTCAATTCAGCGCATCTAATGCCATTGCTGGCAACCATAAAAGTGTCAAACTTCTCTCACAAACAGAGTCTCTTTAATAATTGATTGACTCTCGTATATTTTTAATATTATTTTTTAGTCATATGAATTATATTGACCATAAAATATTTCTTTGCTATTTAATCTTTATTTTACATGCTACTATAACCAAAAATTTTATAGATTTAACATATAACTTTCCAGGAATGTTACAATCCAATTAATTCTATTGATTACTTGTAGCACAAAATGATCTCAAGTTTAATATAGTATACAATAACTACAAAAAAAGTTGCAAGTTGTTGCCATGCATTTCGAATTCGATGACCGCACACAGAAAATAAAAAAAAAAAATAAAGCCTTAAGCAGCTCATTAAACCTTTAAATCCCAATATCCTTTTGTCTGTATATTGTTGGTTACAATTAAGAGATACACATTCAGACATGAAACCAATCGAACTCAAAATGAAAGTAATGAACTTTATTAATGAGGCACGATAACGAGAACGACAACAATGTCGACCGAAGCTAACGTTATGAAGAGGTGACAAGCAACATCGCCATAGCTTGGCATAGTTGTTATACAGAAGCGGATATGACAAACGATAACAATAACAACAAGCAAATAAGTTCCCACTGAGATCTGACCATTACATGTGGGTGGGAAATGACAGTTAAAATAACAAAGAATGAAGAAAAATCAATAGATTCAATTGACGGAGAATCAGCATAACATACAACAAACAGGTCAGCATCATTCACAATGCAGAACTCAGCCTGACTCTGCTCAACTCAGTGCAGCTCAGTAGAGTTTGGTTCGGTTTGGTTTGGTTTGGTTTGGTTTGGTTTGGTTTGTTCACATCAGTTCACTTTAGTTGCAACAATGTCAGTTATCCAAGTTAACCAAATTAATATCCGCAATAGTGAAGCAACGACTGACTGTATGTTGTTGTACGTGTAATCCCATTAAAATCCAATAAGTTAAATTATTTCCATTATTATGCAAGTTGTCCATTATCGGTGTTGACCGAAGGTACCGATGAGTGTAGTGTTGCTATTGCTACAACAAAGCATAAAAATACATGTACGAGTACATTTGTACACGTACGACTATGTATGGATATAGGATTCTTGCCATGTCATTTTTCTCTCTATCTATCTCTCTCTCTCTCTCTCTCTTTCTCTCTCTCTCTCTCTCATTCTGTGCTTTCCCTTCTTTTAATTGTTATTTGTTATTTTCATTGCAACACTTGAAATTATTGTCCCTGATGATTAAAACCACCACCACCAGTAGCAACAGCAGCAGCAGCAGCAGTAGGAGCGGTTTCCAACATTTGCTACTGCAACCGTTGTCATAGCAACCGTTATTTTTTGTTGTTGACTTGTTACAACATCATTAAATCGTATTATGGCAACAATAATTATTGTTTTACCTGTAATTTTAATTTCCTTCAGAAAAAGAAAAAATAAAAGAGCTTAATCATCACAACCGCTGTGGCTGGCTTACGAATTTAACTTTAATTGTTTTGCAATACATATTTTAAATACGTAATCCTTATTGCAACGTTCACTTCACCACATATAGGTCAAGTCGGGCATCTTAATGTCATCATATATGTATATAAATGAGAAATATACTTATGCCATGAGAAAGGTACAAAATATGATGAATCAGTTTAAAAATCGAATGAAATGCAAAATTGTTCTTTGAAAGAGAAGAGTGAAAAAACCATTGTATCTTGAACACATGTTTTGTGTGTATGTTGTGTGTTTAGTGCACTTGAAAATGTCGAAAAAATATTCAATAATTTTTTTTTTTCGCAGTGAGTGACATCCTCAGTCTTTAGAACAGAAGATAAAAACACTGCGTATAGTCGCTTTAGATGTTCTTTTTATCCTTCTCTTCAACCGCTCCAAAGATTATTTCCAGCTTCTTGGATATTACAAAAGATAGAAATCTGAGAATCGAAGGCTTGCATTACCGAATCCTATCGATTTGCCACGAAGTTAACATTTAGGGTATGGATGGACTCTCTCAAATTTTCTTATAATTTCTATTAAATTATTTTCAAATTTTTGTCAAATCACCAGCCTTTTTTATGGCAATTTTAAGGCATTTTACTTTAAAATATTGTTTTTTCATTCAACTTCTCCGAAAAGCTTACAATAAAAAACCATCTATGGTTGCAAATGTTATGAATATGCTATTGTCTTGCAATTTTTAGTATATTCAACTTCCTTCTATTGAAATAAAAATCACTTCAACAAATCTTAGAAAAGACAATTTTTTTCTTGTGTTTTTTTTTTTTTTATTTTATTTTTCAATTTAAGTTCCATTTGGTTCAGCATTTTTTCCAATTTTTGTTATTCCTTCCAAATAAAAAGTTTTCTCGAGATCCTCACAATAGGCGTTTGCTTTAGTGACTACCTCTTCAATCGACCCAAATCTTTTAATGCCACGTCATTTGAAACAAAAATGTAGCAGAGGCTAAATTTGGAAAATATGCTGGATGGGGTATCATTTCGTAACTTAATTTATAGATTTATTTTCTCCATAGCGACTACACACGTGTATTGTCATGGTGAAAAAGCACTTTTTTTCACCAAATGCGGTCATTTTTGCTTCAAATCAATGCTGAATCAGTCCAACAGCTGTGAATAACATACGTCGGTGATTGTTTTACCTTTTTTAAGGTATTCGATGTGAATGACAGCGCGTGCGTTCCAAAAAAAAAAAATGTAATAAGTGTGCCTCCCCCTCAAAAGCACAATATGGAAGTGAAACTTCTTTAGCGAAGGGAGGTATATGCAAAAATTATAAAATGAAATGTGACGAAAATCAAAATGATGCTTCAGAGACGTAGTAGCGAGATTCGGGATCATCTGCAGCGTAGAGACTGAATGCTTACTGTGTTTACTTTACGAAAGAAAGTACGAACAAGTGGCCTAATGACCGAAAAATAAAATAACTCTTTTTTATTGAAACAATATAATACTACAACATTCTGTATTATTGCTTGACCATCTAATTCCTTGTTGTAGAGCCTCTCTATTTTCGGGTACGTCCATCGTAGATTGTTCTGTTGACATTCTGTATTCTGATTCCTTGTTTTTTTTAACTTTTTAACTTTATAATTCAATAGATCGAAATTTATGAAAACCAAAAACCAAACAAGAAGGCAGGGTAACTAAATAAGCTTACATTTTGTACGGAAAGAAAATAATTAATTACCTTGTGTTTGGTTTTCATAAATTTAATTTTGATATAAAGCAAAGCAACCACAGTTCAGCATTCCGGGTCTGTTGTAAACAAAATCAAACAGCAGCGACAACAACACCAATAAAGCATAAACAACACAAGCAACTCGTGCACTTCCCTTCTCTACAGATCTCGGTCTTCGGCCACTTGTTCGTACGCTCTTTGTAAAAACACACATCATATTTTTTGGATTTACTCCCCACATCAAAAAATTGTCCCCATAGCCTTGTTGCTTGATAGACCCTCCTTGGCCTTCTTTGGTGGTCGTTCACCCGGAGAAGACCACTGCTTTGTCTTTTACTTGGTCTCTGATGTATTGTGAAGAATCAATATTTCGTCCACAGTGCAAAAACTTGTTGAACATCGCCGAACACACTTTTGAAGAGTGTAAGTTACTCTTATGGTCGAGTGTGAATAATCCCGGCAGCCATCGCGTGGATAGCTTTTTCATTTCCAAAATTTATGTCAAATATGATGTACCTGCTACAGTTAAAATGCGGTACGATATCATTTATTCATCGATTTCTGGAGTGAACACCTCTTTTCGGCAAACTGAACATTCGTCAGCGTCACTTGTCACAAAGAATTCAGTAAACCTCTTTTTCACCATTGTAATTGATGGTGCATAGTCTGCATGGTATTTATTAAACCTTTCTTTGTTGCTTGATGAGCACACGAAATTCACCTTTTCCATTTTTTTAAATACACAAAAGTTTGTTACTTTAATTGACTATATTGAGAATTGAAAAGGAGGTTAGTGACGAACTAAACTTAAAAAATAATATCTGTCAATTGCTACAATATATCAATATTGAAGAAATTATAAATTTACTTAAAAAAAATTATTTTTTTTTTTGGAAGTGGTCATGAAGGCGCCAAGCAATATATATAAATATATATATATATATTTTAACAAATTTAAGAGATTGTTGTATTCAATAGTTGTATAAAATTTGATGTGCTAATACCTAATCATATGATAAGTAAAAGATATTAAAGAACAACAACAAAACTTGTGAACATCAAATGCAAAAATTGGACGTACCCGAAACACATTTTGTAAAACTCATTAACAAGCATCTGTAACCATGCGCATGTTTACTTGCAGAACTATGAATTTTCATTAAACGTAAAACTTTTGACCCAGTCAGAGGCAAACCATAATGCAAACAGGCAGCCAGTACATATTTACATCCGAGTATCTATGTACATAAAGACAGAACCAGTTACTGGAGAAAACTGAGAAAACTGAATGAACAAAAGAATGAATCAAACCAAAAAGACCAACCAACAAACTGCAAACTACGCGCCGCCAACACTTTTTCGCTTTGGCCACAACTTACTAAATGACCACAGAGATGAAGCTTCTGCTGCTGCTGCTGCTGCTGCTGTTGCTGAAACTATACCAGAGCTAACTGACAGTTTGTGTCGGTAGTTGAACAGGATATGTAGACAAGTATCCTGTTCACTAACATACATTCTCACACACCCGCTCATAGATACAATCCCAAAGATACAGATGCGTTCGTTGCCAAGCTAATGTTGCTCGTTATTTTGGTAACTTTTATTGCTGACGAACCTACGCTTCATTTTTCGGCTTAACAAGAAACACAGAATGTTTTTCAAAAAAAAAAAAATAATAATAACAAAAATTATCAACAAAAGAGTGAAGTGAATGATGAAGAGGAAACGGAAACGGTAAAACCAAAACAGACAATCGACATTCATTATCAATATGCCCTTAATTTCTTCACTGTTCTGTGAGAAGTGGAGATGAAGTGAGCCATGTACTCGAATATTAGGGATACTGTATCGATACATGTTAGTCTGACCGCATTTTAGCTTCATTTACAGTTGTTTGCATTTTGTGCTTGTTTATTGTTCTTCATGTCCTTTTCCTTTATTGCCGTTTGTTCTGTTGTTTTTCAACCGATATTTGAAATTGTTACACCTCATTTTGTTGCGTCCATCCAACGTAAATTGTTTTTGGTATTTTTCTTTTTCAAATATTTTATACTCATTGTGTAAAGCCATCTGCTTGCTTTGTCCTTGTTTTGTTTTTGTTTTGGCTTTCATTTTTTTTTTTTTTCGCCCTCCTGTCTTTATTATTGTTCTTGTTTAGGTTAGTTACAAAACATGCCCTGATTGGGTTATACTCATGATTGGGTAGGGGAAGTTGCTACTATTAACCACATTTTCAATTTTGGTTACGCAGTTGCATTCGATGCTTTTGTTGCTTGTTGCCTTTTATGCAATTTATGTCAAGTGTTTGTTGCATGTTTCAACCACTTAACGAACTTTTCCATATATGCGTAGCTGCAGCACTCAATTAATGTAATGCCATCAATTAGGAAATATTACCTTTTTCTGTTTAATTTAACTTCATTTCATTTTTGTTATTTTTGTCCATTCATTCACCCACTCACTGATTCATGTGTACATTGTCTGTTGCATATTTCTTGATGCTCATCATTCAACTAAAATGCATAATTTCTTTTGGAATGTTTCATTTTCATATAAATTTCATGTTCTTCTTCCTTTTCTTTGTGCTTTCAGCAATTCTGTAACTTTTTCTTCACATTTTAAAGTTTTCGTTTTTTAGTCTCTTTCTCTAATCTACAAAGTTAAATGGACAAAAAACTTGAACAAAAGTCATTTTTGCAGGGGAGCGAATCCATGAAATTCAGGAAATAGGATGTAAAACAAGTAAAAAGAAGTTTAAGTTGATAGACATTTCAGGCAACCCCTAGAAACGTTTTTATCTACGCTCTATGATAGAGCATTCAGAAATATTTTATTATGGGTTGACTTTAGGGTAAATTCAGTACACGTAGAGCATTTCAATACTGAAACCGAAATATTTGTATGGGAGCCTTACGTTCCAGTAATCCTAGGGTCTTGAAATCTACATGGCTGTTAATTATGGGTCAAACACTTATACTGTTCAAATTTCAGCTCCATAACACAAAAAAACAAAAAGTTTTTTAATGAAAACCTAAATTTGCGTTTGATTTTTTATGGGAGCTATACGATCCAGTAATCTTAGGATACTGAAATTCTCATATTTCATGAGCATTAATTAGAAAATAATAGTATCTTAATTTAATTCAATAGGACAAAAAAAAAAGTTTTTCTAATAAAAACCTGTATTTAAATTGATGGTTTTTATGGGAGGCATCCCCTCTAGTGGTTTGATTCGGTTGGTTCCGACAAATGTACAGCGCCTATTCTGGAAACTTGAAGTGTCCAAGTTTCAATATATTATTCAATAAGTAAAAAACAAACAAGTTTTTCTAGTAAGAACTTGAATTTTAATGGATGGTTTGTATTGGAAAATTTATAGATGAGGGTACGAATGCTGGACTTCGGGATCGAATGACACCCTAACTAGAATAATGCACATTCCTTACAAAAATAGTGTCAGTATTGCTCTTAATAAACTTCATATATATCAAACCTATTTACTTATTTTATTCGAACTTTGGATCTAATCCTAATAAAGAAAGAAAAGATAACGTAAACGATTTCCGATCGCTTCTACTTCAGGTTAAGATGTGTTGGTATCATACTGATGGTTACTCCTGCAGGGGGCAAAAACTTTTGGGGTCGTCTACCGCTAAAAAATGATATCAACAGAAAACGCACCTTATTCATTAATCCTCTCGCGTTTGCATAAATGATCGATTATTAAGTTATATATAAAAGAATGTAATTGGTTAATTGCCATCATCTTTCAGCATATTTACAAATACTTTATATCACCCTCGCACGCTTATAACATTAATTTATTATTATTTGCTAAGTCTAAGAGCATAAAAATTTTACATTTGTTCAGTTCTGAAATAAAAATAAGTCGTAATAAGCTCTTTGGCCCAGAGGTTTGTGCGCGGGTTCGATTGCCGCTCAAGGCAAGTCTGGTCCTGCACTTTTCTAATTTCCTTCTTAACTTTCTACTGAGCTGAAGGCCTCTGTCGCTATTGCTCATATAAAAACTAGGTTATAATTTGTAATTAATAATTAACAATTAATCTTAGTTCTTTGCAGTAGTAAATAAATGGGTTATTACTGTATCTAAAGGATTGCAGCCGAAGAAGTTGCAATAGTAAAAGCTATTCACATCAATAAATAATTGATATGAATTACGAAATAGCCCTATGATTCAAGCGGACTATGGGAAACTTAGTGCACATATTTCTAATTTGGTCATGTTTGTCAGTCGTATAGTTTAGTGACAATTTTTATCGAAACTTTTTATGGAAAAAATTTTGCAACAACAATATGAAATTTGTTGTAATACGTACCCCGTTTCTCCATTTTACGCGAATACTGGGCGAAAATGACCATCTCATGACCAAAATGATGAACGTGCCCCGTTTCTCCATTCAGAAGAAAAAAATGACCAAAGTGACAAATTTCCTACGATTTGTTTCCTTGATTAAAAAAAATTACATACAAAAGCTAATTGTTGCACAACGAAAAATAAGGGAAATGAATTTTCTTGAAATTGAGCATGTGTTCGAACTTCTCTGGTCATGCGTATGTGGCAAATTAACACGGAAAATTATTTTTCCAACAATCTTTTTTAATTTTTTATTTTATTCATCCGATTTATTTTTTCTATATATGCAAAAATTATTAAATATTTATCATTTTATATTTGTATATACTTATTTATATCATTATATTATATAATAATAATAAAAGCAAAAAATTCTAATTTTGATTTAAATTTCTTGCAGCATACTTTTTGGAGCAGAAGGAAATTACACAGCTTATCATTTTTGTCTCTAGTTGGTCATAAGTCAAATCAAAATTTTTAAATTTATTTGGAAAAACATTCTATAAGATGTGAAACGAGCCGACATACACCCAACAACGACCACTAAGTGTATTCTTGCGGAGGCTGAGTTGCCGGATAAAGCAACCAGAGTAGCCTAAATGACTTACAAACTCATTCCTCGCTTCATCCCTTCTATCGCCAGCACAACTATCGACCAAAGGAATATCACAAAAGCAAACGATACAAACAAACAACAAATCTTCTAACAATAACAAAACGTTAAATTCCGCACCGAATTCTGCTGTCGCTGACAATATAACCGTAAATGCAAAACAAAATGTAACAAACACGAAAACATACTCAAACAAAAAAAGATCTCAGAAACGGTAAACTCTACCTCGCACTCTTCTATCGCTAGCACAGTACACAATCTGTGCGTTAACGCAGGAACAATTGTTGGGACATCTGTTACTAACTCAACTAACCAACCCTTCACCTCTCCTTTCCCCTTCACCTTATCAACAGACAAAGAGCATGTCAATTTCGATTTAACTTCGCTCTCTCAAGATAATATACTCTCAACAAATCTCTTACTCTCTCTGCAAAATTTTACACATACTTCTACAAACAACAACACACATATTAACTCACCCTCTAATTTGCTTGAATTTCATAATGAGTCAACCGACTCAATGGAATTTTACAATTAATTTAATAATAAACCTTCGCAAGTGCATATAATTTTCTGATTTCTCGATTTTTTTTTTTTTACAATGTCTTTCAATATTCTACAGTGGAATATAAATGGTTATTTTAACAACTACCATGAACTATTAATTTTAATTAATGACCTTAATCCGGATATTATATGCATTCAGGAAACCCACTTCAACTTCAACTCCAATAACATATCCCCAACTAAACCATACATTGGACACTTTTACAATCTGAGTTCCAAATTATCCTTATCCTTATTAAGAAAAATATTCCTCATAAAAATCATTAATTTAAATGGATCCACTTGTTCCATTTTCATTGAAATTCTTTCAAGCCCAAACATCACTATAATCAATTCTTACTTCCCCCCTCCCAAAACTTCACCACCAATGATATACTCACATTACTGCAATCTATTAAATCACCTATACTTTTAGTTGGTGACTTTAACTCTTGGAGCCCACTATGGGGTTCCAACTCGAAAAACTGGAAGGGTCGTCAAATCGAAGAAGTCTTACTAAGATCCAACCTACCTATTCTTAATAACTGCTCAGCTACTCACCACTCAACACACAATACTTTTACGCATGTTGATTTATCACTGATCTCAGCAGCTTTGCTACCTTTTTGCAGTTGGAGTGTTGCCTCTTGTTTATATGGTAGCGACCATTTCCCTATCTCCATAATTATCCGTACCCATACCACATCTGATAAAATTAGGTACAACATTAAATACAAAAGTGATCTTGCCAATTGGAACAAATATCAATTAATCTGCAATAGTAATTGTATTTTTCCACAAACGAATGACTAAAACCTTTTCGCGGCAAAACTATTAAAATCTATTAGAATTGCTGCTAATGTGTCAATATCACAAACAAAGCCGTACCACAAATCGAAGAAATTATTCTGATGGAATAACGAGTTAAGTATACTGAAGGATAATAAATAACATCTATGGCACAATTATAAAAGATCGCAATCCATTTTTAATTTGATTGCATACAAGAAAGCCAACGCTTTATTCAAAAAAAGCTGCTAAAAATTCCGAGCGCGAAGCATTCCATAAATTTACGTCTGAAATAACTCTGCTCTCAACTACTAAAAAAGTGTGGTCCGATATAAAATAGTTTGATTGGAAACCCCCCACCCCTATTAAAATAATTAAGATACAAAATTCCGTCATCTCTTCTCCTGCAGAGTTTGTTAACACGTTTGCCAGTATGTGGGCACTGGGGCACTCATATTCCAACACTAGCTTATCCACCGATGCTAAATATCTTGAATCCAATATCACGTCCGTAGAACTAGAATTTGCACTTAAACATGCAACAGGGAAGACAAGTTATTACTTTTATACGACTCAATGTTTGAATCAGGGTCCTATCCTCACACATGGAGATCCTCCGTGGTAGTCCCTATTGTCAAACCCAATAAATCACCCTATGAAATAACAAGCTATCGCCCTATTTCATTACTTTCCTGTTTAGCCAAAACAGTAGAAAAAATTATTGCAAAGCGTTTGATGTGGTTCATCACAAAAAACAAATTTATCAGCCCCAACCAATCCGCTTTTAGACCTAAGCACAGTACGCTTGACTCCTTATTACACATCCATCACCACGCGTCAGACGCTCTTTCGTCTAGAAACCACTTTACCATGTTGGCAATGGACTTTGAAAGATCCTTCGACCGCGTTGGGGTACATACGGTTCTGCTTCAACTCTCCCGTTGGGGTGTGGGTCCCAAAATCTTTAACATAATAAAGGCATTCATGACCAAACGATCGGTTCGGATCAGAGTAAATAACTATCTCTCCAAATTTTACACTCTCCGCAACGGTATCTCCCAAGGGTCTCCTCTCTCCGTAGTGCTTTTCATGATAGCTTTCCAATCTCTTAATGATACAATACTAAGCTTTAAGAAAATTGAACTATCGTTATATGCTGATGATGCGATCATCTTTGCAAAACATAACGATAATAATGTGTTAAACACAATATTCTTAGAAATCCTTGAGGGAATTGAAGAATGGGGTAAGTCCTCTGGGGCTGCTCTATCGAATGAAAAATGCAAAATCCTACACATATGTATAAAAATTAACTGTACATACCTCCACTAATATTTAATAACAAAATAATTGAATGCAAAAATTTTCTTTTTCCTTGTCTTTGATAAGCGACTTACTTTTAAGCAACACTGTAATGATCTCAGAAAAAATATTGACAACCGTCTAAGCATTATTAAGTTCCTCAATTGCAAAAGATCCCTTATTCACATGTCATCACTTATCCAAGTTACCAGATCACAGTTTCTATCTCGCATAGATTATGCTCTTCCAATATATGGTTGGTGTTCCCCGTACACCTTAAAGTCTATTTTCCCTCTCTATCACGCTGCAGTGAGACTAAGCATAGGAGCCTTCCCAACAACGCCCAGTAAGTGTATTCTCGCGGAGACTGGGTTACCGGATATTGCAACCAGAGTAGCCTAAATGACTTACAAACTCATTCCTAAGTTGTATTGCTCTACCAACGACATTCTAACTAAGGATTTTCAACAAGCAAGAAAAAGATGACGTAGATATAAAGTAATGTCCACTATCCGTAGATACGCTCGCTTTTCAATACTATATAACATCTGCGAAACATATCACTGGAATAAAGTGTCCCCAATCCCCCTTGTGCTCTTCATCATTCTTCTTTAAACACTTCACTGAATGGTTTCTCCAAATCTTCAATTTCAAGTTCTATTTTCCGACAATTGCTGGCGGAGGAAACATCTAAATTACGGATGATAGAATGGAACTGGCTATTTACTGACGGCTCCAAAACGGATACAAGTACCTCATTTGCAGTAGTAAATAAATGGGGTATTACTGTATCCAAAGGATTGCTCCCTCACTACTACTCAGTTCTTGCAGCCGAAGCAGTTGCAATAGTAAAAGCTATTCACATAGCGCAAGCACATAAAGGAAAATATATAATATCGTGAACTGAACGCCAATACAGTCTCCGGTAAATCCCCTTTGCTACTTATTTCTGACCAAATCGCAAGGTTAAATGGAGCTAAGTTGTTTTCTTGTTTGGATAAGGCAAGTGGATTTTACCAAATCCCGATACATCCTGATGCGATTGAACGTACGTCTTTCGTTACCCCTGACAGCCAATACGAATGTCGTCCCTAAAAATGCTCCTTCAGTTTTCCAACGAGCAGTAATGAAAGATTTGGCTGAACTTGCACATTCTAACGTAATATTGTAGTTTATATGGACGATATTATGATAGTGGCATGTTCCCTCTCATTTAACATCACGAATTACGTCCCCTTGTGACTTACACTAAAACGTTATACAGAAAATTATGTGAAAATATTGACATCTTCAATTTCTCTTTCTCGGGAAATAGCTGATCAGGGAATATGCTGTGCTAGCACGAATTCTGCTCCTCGCAGAATATAAATTTAATCGCGACTAGGGCGAGTCGAGGTAACAGCCATGTTGAGTGAACAATGAGTACACCAAATTATTTATTGACTGCAGAAGAGTCTAATTATCGGTCGTGGCAGGACGCTTTGGATGAGGTGCAACTAGCCTTGAATAACACAATCAATCGGTTCACTATGGCAAGTCCCTTACAGTTGTTAATAGAGAAAATGGCACAGCTGCTAGGACTAATTCCACCTAGCGACACAAAAATAGAGACTGATTTGGTAAATATGAGAGCTCAAGCAGCTAAAAATATGATAGGTGAAGTTTCTTACGTTAAGATATGGTTCGACAAAAGCAAAGCAAAGTTAGATATGCATAAAGTAGGTGACTATGTTTTACTTAAAAATGAAGAGAGACACCAAACTAAAGCACCATTCTTGAGGTTCACATGATCATTTAAGAAAGTTGCCAGATGAACACATACTCTAATAGCAGTTGATTAGCTGAAATATGTTTGAATTCTAAGACATCAAAGCCATTATAGAAATGTCGCTCACCATCATCATTTCGTCGCCGAGCGGCTCATCAAATAATTTGGAAATTACTGAAGATACGACACATACATATGTAGAGATATGAAAAATAAAAACACCGTCATATCTTTTATTATTTTTGTATATAGCAACAAGTTTATTGAATTTTCTTTCTTTATTTCGTTCTCGACAATCTGTAATCTTTTCTTCCATACACATTCTTTAGCTCTTTAAACCAGCTCAATTCCATTTTATGTGTTTTTGGAGCCATTTTCATTTTTGTGTGAGTTTTTGTTATCAAAACCTTTCTTTTTTTGTGTTGTTTATATGGGTGTATATTGTGCAAATGTGTGTATCTGTGTGTGTGGATATCTGTGTTAATTTTATGTTTGTGTTACATAATTTTTTAAATTACATCACTTGTAATTTTGTATTTATTTTTGTTTTGAATTTCTATTTTTATTATTAAATATTTTTGTGAAAAGATTTTCATTCATCAAGTTATTTCAAAATCTATTCGATCTGATTAATTTTTTTCATTTAATTTCAATAAAATATAAGAAATTTTTATTGATGTTTATTTTACCCAAAAGGAAATAAGTAAGTATACAATTTTTTTTTCTTCATCACCAAATTTATATGGCTTACATGCATAAAATATTATAATGTGTGTGTGTGTGTATGTGTGTGTGTGTGTGTGTGTGTGTTAGTGTAAAATATTTATTTTTTATCTTCTTTTTTTAGTAATAATGTTATTATTAATTATATAAATAATATAATAATTGTGTATATTTTATATTTTTTTTTTTGCTTTAAATAAACTTAAGTTAATTAATTTATTTATTTCAAAAGTTCTTTTTATATTCGGTTTAATTTAATTTAATATAATATAATATAATATAAATAATTAATAATTTAATTTACCTTGACAATAAATCTCAGACTTTAATTTTTAACTAAAGTGCACTACAAGAAAAAGAGTTGATGGAAAAAGAGAAGTGTAAAAACTCTCATAATTAAAATAAAAATCATAAAAATAAATAAATAAAAAAAAGATTAAGACAAATATTGTAATTTGTAGATCTTTTAGTAAAAAATTAAGAATACTTAATTAATTTTTTTTTAAATTAATACTTTTTAAGTTTAAATATTTCAGCTAATTTTTAATTTATTATTATTTTTTGTTTTGTTTATCTTATTTAAAAAATTATCAATTAACGCAAATATTGTATTATGTTACTTTATTGTTATTTATTTTCGCTTTGAAATTTTAAATAATAATATTTTTTATATATATAGTATATATAAATTTATATTCTGTTAAAATAAAAAAAAAACTTACTGTTCATTTTTTAACTTTTGTAATCACAGTTTCTTATTTAAAAGATTTTTTTAAATTTTTTATTAATTCTTTTTCTTTTTTTTTTTAATAAACTCATATCTTTTCATTTAGCTATTAATTATTTTTTTTGTTTTAAGCATTTACTATTTTGTGTTGCTGTGTTCATTGTGTGTGTTCAAAAATAAATTTATATAAAAGAATTTGAAAAAATTCGAAAGAAATATAAAATAAAAGCCACCACCACAAAAACTCACTTTTCTGACTTTTGCATTCATTCCATTTTTCATTTCATTCCATTTCATTACTTTTATGAACTTCTCAATTTACTTTTCTTTATCTCTTTCCAAATTTTTATCCTTTTATGCTATTACGTATGTTTATTTTTTTGTTATTTATTTATTATTCATTTTATTTTCATATTTATGTATATTGCACAAAATGCCAAAAAACTCTAATATTATTTATAATTATTTTAATTTACATTTTAATTCCTGAGTAGTTCATAATCGTTTTTTTTTTTATTTTTATTTTTTAAGTTTATCATTATTTTTGGGTTTGTTTAAAAAATATTTTTAAATAATACTTTTTGTTCTTGTTTTTGTTGGTTTTATTTATTTATTTATTTTTTTTTTGTTAGTGTTGTTATATTCAAACATTATGATCATCATCAACATGATCATCATAATTAATTAAATGCATGTATACATCGTCTCGAGTCTTAATTATGCCCTGAGTTTTCAACTTACGGATTACTTATTTTCTTTTCTTTTTTTTTTTAACTATTTTCTAAATATATTTTTTATTTGTTATTATTAATTTTATTTAATTTTTTTTTTTATGTATGTATTTACCAAATGGACTTTTCTCGCTCTCTTCTGATCTTTCATTCTCCTTCTGCAATATTTATTTTGCTTTTCTATTCATTTAGTTTAATGTGCAGTTCAGAACATATTAATAATTTATTTATCTTTACTTTTTATGTTATGTTAAATATTCTTTATGTGTCAACTCAAGTGTTTAGTTTTTATATTTAAGAAAACAAAATGAATTGTTAGGATTTCTATTTGAATTTCAAGTTTAGTGAATAAGAAATGAATTGAATTTTGTTTTTTGCAGATAAAAATTAAGGATATCAAATGAATTCAAAGTCGTTTGAATATGATTTTTTAATATTGAAATTACAATTCTTGTGTTATAATACAAAAAATATACTTTCGAACTATAAATTCATTCAATCAAATTTAATTTCGAAAAATCTTGAATTTGATTACAAATTTGACTTGAATTTAAAATTAAACTGCATTCGAACACAGTGATGATAATGACCCAATGACCTTAAAGCATTCACTAACGATATGCTCATTGTTCAAACCATATCAAATTGGCAACAATCGGATGACTCTTTCAACCACATTTGTTAGATGAATGATTATAAATTTCTTTAGCCTTATCCAAGTCTAAAGTAAATAGGGATTCTATTGGTGTCACAGGAATTTTCTACACAAAAAACTAATTCAATTTCAATTTCAGTATTATATTTCATATGCTGAAACCATTAAACAAATATTAACTTTGCCAGAAGTCACACTCGCCGCCATATCTTTTAATTTAATTTAAATTTTTCTTTTTTAAATTTTTGCCGAAAAATTTGTACACTTAATTTATTTTTTATCTATTACCATATCATTGATTTCATTTTCCTGAAATTTTGTACTCGTTTTGTTCCAAAAAGTTTTGTTGTTTGTTTTTTTTTTTTTTTTAATTTCATTTAATTTAATTTTTTTATATTTTATGCTTGCATGTGTGACTTATAAATTTAGAAGTTTAAATTTTATTTAATAAAAACAAAGAAACAGAAAATTACGATTGTAAAAAACCAACACTCATGTACACTAAGATTAGTTTGTACTTTTTTAAATTTTAATCCTTACACACATGCCACACTGCGTAGAATAGAATGTGACAATAAATAATGTGTCAAAAACAGGTGTCCCAAAGTTGCCGGAAAATGAAAATTTCCCTCTGATTGCAAGGTGAACTCTAAGTGCCACAAATAGAGCAAAATTTTAATCTATTTTTTTGAATGAATTTCGGGACACATTGTACATAGACACAACATCGATCGATAATATGATTAATATTAAAATTAATTATATATATTATTTTTTTATTTATTTAGTATATTTTCCAAAAATTGTGTTCTGTTCTGAACTGTAATGTGTTTTGGGCTTTTTGTGGGTGAGTCCTTGGACTAAAATACGTTTTTCAATTTATCTTTTAGTATTTTATTTGTTTTTTTTTTTTTAATAAGATTTGCAATAAATTATATAATAATAATTTTTTTGTAGTCACCCACAAGTAGACTCAGTCATACGTACGTTATTTATTATATTTCTTTTTTTTTTTTTAAATAAATAAAAAATATAATTTTGCTTTAATTATGAAAATTTTGTTTAATGCTTTTGAAATAAAAAATATGCCAATTTATTTTTGTTTTAAACATTTATTTATAAATACAAACGTATTAATTTATGGTGTGTTTTGTATTATTTTGTTTTTTGTTTATAGATAATTTTTTCCATATTTTCTTGTTTATTCTTTCCTTTTCTTTTTTCAAATTAACTTAGAGTTTAAAATTAAATGAAAACAAGCCAATGTATTGTATAATCATAATATAATAATTAATTAATTGATTAATATATGTAAACAAAATATAAAGCAAAAACTATTTTGTTGTATTTGTTTTTACAATTTTACATTTGTTTTTAGATCAAAATAATTTTCTGTTTGTTTTATAATAAATGTATTTGCTTATCTCTTTTACAATGAAATCATTCAAAAAATACATAAAAAAGTTTGCTTATAGCAAATTAATTACAAGTTTCATTTAAATTACAAGCTGAAAATTATTGAGTTTAATTTTTTTTCATATAAATTAAAGATATCGTAATTGTGTAAGCGAAGTTATGGAACTTTTAGTTTAGGTAAATAGAATCTGATTTGAGGACTATTAATTTTTAACTATGAATGAACACATATTGTTAGTATCAAGAGAAACTCATTCAAATTTTACCAAGCCTTCTTCATCTATGCATTTTTATATGATTTCATACTATTGTAATTTGTTTGGAAAAACTATTGTACCTGAGTAGTTTCTAATGCTGTGACTAGTTTGAGAATTGAATAATAATATGATTATGTTATTATTAAAACTATTGCGCTATTGTGTTTCTGTCATTTGATATTAAAAAATTATTTGAGCAAAACAGACAAATTTTGTAAGTACTTTGTGTTCCCTACTAAACCTTTTTTTATTTTTTAAATAAAAAAAAAATAAAAAAATGTATAACATATAAAACTAAATTTATTTGCTAACAAAAATAATCAACAAAATATATATTTTAATTTTCTTTCAACACAAAATTCACATAAAATTATATTATTTAATTAAAAATAGGTTTATAGGTTTTAGTAATTAGTTTTTTTTTTTTTTTGTACGATAGACAAAGCAATATATATTTTTATATTTTATTATCTTTATTAAATGAAAAAATAATAATTTTATGGAACAGAAAACATAAAATTAATGAAATGTTCAATTAATTTTGTAATAGTTTTTATTAATTTAATTTTTTTTTTTTATTTTATATTTACATTTTTAATTTAGTTTCAATTTATTTTGCATATATTGTTTCAATGAAATGATTTTCTTTTTTGTTTTTTAGTTAGTAAAACAAATTTATTCAAATCAATTTTCATTTTGAATTTTGCTTTAATTTTTTCTATGTTATATTTTATTTTATTTATTTCCAACGTTAAATGCAAAATGGCGACATTCAATCATCATTATTCTTTCATCAATAGATTTATTTTTATGTATTTTTAAAGTGTTCAAATTTATTTATTTTTTTTTTTTATATTTTTTTTTATGACGATTTCTTTTTATTAAAAGTTATTTTTACAAAGAAATTATTTTCCGCAGCTTAACCGAAAGTTGGGCCTAAAAATATTTTACCTTTATCTTTTTTTCTTTTTTGTTTGTAATTAAAAGTTTTATATTCCTTAATTTATATAAATATTTTAATTTTTAAGTTTTTTTTATTTACTTGTGCAGTATTTCTTTTATTTATTTATTTTTTTTTTAATACAAATACATTAAATGCCTAAATTACAAATATATAAGTATGTTTTTTCGAAAAATTTAATTTAATTGTTTTTATTTTTTATAACCAAAAAGGTTGATTTTTCTACATCAAAGAATTTTATGTTTGCCAAAAAGTTTTATTAAATTCTCTCTATTATTTTTACGTACACAAGAGTTAAGTTTTTACATATATATTTTTATTAAATTTAGATAAATTTTCAATGCTTAAAAATAATTTCTTTGTATTTATTTTGTTTATTTATATATTTACTTTATTGAATATATTCTTTTATTTTTCTTTTTCTTTTTTTTTTACACAAAACACGAGTCACATTCAAGAAAGAAGTGTGTCTTCGGAATACAATGGAAATAGAATAGATTCGTTCGTGTCACTGTCTGTCGTATTATTTTTCATAATAATTTATCGTGTTGCGTTTTTAATGTGAATATTTACAAAAACCTATCTAAATACGCCAAACATAGAATTGTTTTTTTTTTTTTTTTAATTTTTGTATTTTATTTAAATTTTTATTTTGTTTTGTTTAATAATTTAATTACAATGAAAATTTGTCGTTTAATTTAATTGTAATGTTAATTACAAAATTTTCCAACTCTTTTTGTTTTTATTTTTATTTAATTTATTGTAGTTTAATATTTCGTTATGCCTAAAAATCGTATAGCCAAATTATTTATATTATTGTATTATTATTTCAAATTACCATTTATTTAATTTGCCAAACATAATTTTGTATTTTACATCAATAAGTTTTTTGTAAATATTTAAAAAATTTTATCATTTGTTTGTTTTTCATATTGGATCATGACTTTCCTTGTGACAATCCAATATTTAAGCCTAATATAGAAATTATGCCAAAATATACAGTATTCATTACTCATCATTCTATGCGTGTTTATATGTGTTTCTGTTCATATTTCTGTCCGTGTATCTGTTATCTGTGGTCACCATTTTACAGAAGAATATTTATTTAAGAAGAATAAATAAAAAGAAAATAAATAAACTTATAGATTGTGTTTTTATTTTTATTGTATTTGCATTCGCATGTATGTAATACGTCTTCATCATCTATTGCTTATTGAGGTAGTTTCGATTTCTATTGCAGTACATTGTTGTTTGTTTGTTTGATATTGTATTTGATTTACTATTGTATTTTCATTTAAAATTATAAACTTGCTTTTGTTTGTTTGTTTTTATTGATTTTGATTCTTCTTGTTGTTGTTGGCAATTGTAGAATTTCAAAAAAAAAGAAAACTTAAATTAGAAATTGTATTGATTATGATTATAGTAGCATCCATCTTCAACATAATAGAAAAAGGAAAAATTCTATTTGTATTTTTGAAATAAAAACATATATAGTGATTTTTATCTGAGGTATATGAGTTCCTGAGCTTGTTTATTCTATTTTAAATTTATTTACTTTTATTTTTTTATTTTTTGTTTCAACGATTGTTTTTTCCTTTTAACTTAAATACTAAAATTTAAAATTAAATAAAATTATAACAATTAAATTGTGTTAATTTTTTGTTTTCTTTAAATTCTATGTTTATGTGTTTAGAAATAAAATAAACATTATATACATTAGTAGTAAGGTACTTAAATAATAAAAAAAAATCTATTAAAATTATATAGAAGGAAAACTATTAGCCCTTGTTTGGCAAATGACAACGACCAACTGTGCAGTTATCTGAGTTCTCAAGCCATAAGTTCCTCACTAAACAAACAAAACATCTAACGTACTTATAAAATAAATGTAATTCAGACTCCAGAGAACGTCAGAATGTCAGCTTGTTTAGCATGGATTTGGCTTTTGGATAAGACCAGCGTATACATACACAGCCTAAGCAGTTAATCATTTTTATATATATTTCAATATTTTTGTATTGTATTTCTTAAAAAATTAAAATAAAAAATAATTCAAAGTAAAAACACATCATCATCATCATCATCATCATCATCATTACATACACATATTACAGTTGGCTATTGCATTCAATTACAATTACAAATACATTATTATTATTACATATTTATTAGATTTTCATAGAAGGAAAACATAAAATCAAAAAATTATTAGAAAAGTAAAATTGCCATTTGCTGCTTTGCATAAACACGAAGAATTACTAATTCAAGGTTTTTGTTTTTTTATTAAGTTGATTGTTAAAAGAAAAACTGAACTGAACTGTTTTGGTTTTGTATTTGAATTTGAAAATAAATTAATTAGTTTTGCATTTGATTTTAAAATATACAAACATTGATTCATTCACCGATTCAAAACAAAACGAGCGACTTTTGCAGATCACAGAACAAAGTGCTTTCATAACAAGAATCATTATTATGACTGTTATTTGTTTTTTGTTTATATATTCCTTATGTATGTATATACAAAATTTATAATAAATACCTAACACAACGTTTATACTTTTGTGCTTTGGATCATAAAGAAATATTCAGACGATTAGTTTCTGAGGTAAAATTGTGATCAGAAAATTTATCATATTGATCGGAGCACTTTATATTTAACTTTGGTAAAGTTCTCAATGAACTCAATGAAAACTATTCAAACTGAATATCATATCAAGTGCAAGGAAGCAATAATAGAAAAGGTGAGGACAAGTGATTATAAAAACCCATCTAAGTTGAGAGTTTTTCTTTTTTTTTTTGTTTTTTTTTTTTTGTTTTGTTAAACTGGAATTAAATACTATTTTTTAATTATTTATATTATTGTAATTAATTTTTGTTGTATATCACCCTGTATATCATTTATATTACTTTCGATTCTCTTCTCCATTGCATGTATAGATATTGTATGTGTGTGTGTGTCCGTGTGTTCACTTAGGTACATATAAACGACAAAACAAAACTTTAAACTATTGCATTTCAAAACACTTGATTTTCTTAGTAAAACACAAAAGAAAAACAAAAAAACAAAAATCAAAGCAATTAAAAATAAACAACAAAGTATTTAAATCAAATCTGGTTACATATTTTTTTTTTTTTTTTTTTCATATTTTTCCAGATTTTTTTTTTATGTCAACAAAAATATGTAGTATACGTTTTTTCTTTTAATTTTTACATTTTTTTTTAAATTATTTTTTTGTTTTTTTTTTTTCTTTGTTGAATAATAATTATTTAATCTTTTTCTATTTACAAAATCTTTTTTTTTTTTTTATATATATAGATGAATATTTTTATACAGCATTTCTGTCTTTTTGTTTTATTTTATTGAAATCATAATAGCCAAAAAATCTAATTTTGAATTTTGCTTTTCCATTTTCATTTGTTTCTCTTTTGTTATGTATTTAACGGAATAAAAAAAAAAAACTGAATAAAAAAAGAATTGTTACGAAAAATGTTTTCCAAAGGTGTGCCAAAACTTGAATTTTGTTGTTGTTCCTGTTTAAGAAGAGTATCCCAAAATTCACGTAAATTGTCAGATGCCAGATGGATTGGACATAACAATGAATATCTAAAACAATATCTTGTTGCATGAGTCTTCTTGGGACACCCTAAATTTGTTGTTTTTTGTATTGTATTTTCTATATTGTACACCTAATAAACTAACCTCTATCAGTCAGTTATCATTTGTTCTATGATCTATGTGTTGTTGTTTGAAAGTTCCATTTTTTAAATTCTCTCTTCAATATCAACATATCAACATATGTAAGAAATTCTTGTACTGAAAGATTGATAGTATATATAGATGTACATATACAGACATTTATTATTGCTGTAATTTCCTTTTCATTTTTTGTTGTTGTTTTGTTTTTCTCTTTGATTACAGTTTTTGCGAACGTTTTTGAGTGGTTTTTATTTTTCATGTTTTTTGTTTTTTTTTTTAACTTACAACACTTAAAAATATTTCATGCTTTTTGTTGCGCGCTGTAACTGTTCTTGTTTTTTTTTTTTTTGTTTTTTAAATTAAGTTTATGTTTATTTCTTAATAATTTTCTTTTCTTTTCATTAAATATATAATAAAAAATTTTACTAGTAGTTTCACATTTATTTTATATTTTTTAAATTATTTTATAGGCACCCAATTTACCAATTGTTTATTTAAAGTTCTTTCATATTTGTTGTTTTTGTTTTATGTTTTTAAATTAAAGAAAGTATTTTTGATGAAAAGTAGTGTATTGTATTTCTTTTTAACGGAGTTTGATTTTGGACGCCAAAATGTGTTTAAATTGTAATAATAAATGAAAATTAAAAAAAAAAATATATATTAAAAAAGAATAGAAGAGATTTGATTGAATAAATTTTGTGTTCGAAAGTGGTTTGAGATTTTGTAGGTTTTTTTTTTTTTTTTTGTAAAGAAATTTTTAGTTGTCAATGTAATATTGATTAATTGTTGAATTAATTGATTGATTTTATCAACACATTAGAGAGAAGGAGCTTGCATAATAAATTTAATAAAATTATTTACACAAAATTTTGCTCGTATTTCCTTGTGTTGATAATTTACTTAATTATTTTCATTTTATTGTTTTATTTGTTTTAAGTATAATTATTTTATTTTATTTATTTAATTTTTATATATTGTTGCAGGTACTTGTGTTTACTATTTGTTTGTTTTGTAATTTGTTTCTATTGTTTGTTTATTTGTTGTTTGTTGTATTTTTATTGCTTTTGCTTATTTGTTCCTTCTTTTTTTTTTTTGTTTTGTTTAATATGTTTATTTCTTATTTAGTTTTAGATTTCTGTATAAATATTTCAGGCATTTTCAGTTTCATACACATTTTTGTGTGTGTTTTTCTTTTTTTTTTTTGTTAATCAAAACTAAGAAGAAATTAAGACAATCAAAACAAAAATTATTTAAAAAATGTAATGACAAAACATAGTTAAATAATTAAGGCTCTTAATATCTTCTTCACACACAAGTTCCTCTTGGCTTTTTCTGTATTTAATAAATTTTTTATTTAATGTTTTTTATTTTTTTTTTTTTTTTTTTGACCATTCAAAAACGTTCAAACTTTGTAATTTGTTTCTTGTCTTTCATTTCCTTATTTATTTTCATTATTCATTATTAATATTTCCTTTTTCTTCTCTTTCTATTAGCACCCTGAAAACAATTTTTCAGCTGGATTTATTTAAGTATTTCATTTATTTATTTTTTAATTAAGGCTTGCTATGGGGATTTTAATGTAAATTTATTTATTTATTGAATTTCAATTAAAGCGTTTCAACATTTATCAAATGATCATTTTTTTCCTGTTGTTTTGAATTAATCTATCTTTTGTATAGCAAGTGGAACTTAAAATGTGTTGGGGAAGGGGGGGTGGTATACGTATCTGTGTACGTGTGTGCTGAAGGTGTATGTTTAACATACATATGTATGTGTGTTTGTGTGTGTGTGTGTGTGTGCGACAAAGCAGGCAATTAACTTTGTGTTTAAATAAAATATTATAATTTTCTTCAAATTTCTTTCGTTTAGTTTTTCTTGAAAGTTTCTTTTCCTTTCGCTACCCTTTTCATCTTCATCTTCATTTCATTCATTTATCAATGAATTTTTGTTTGTGTGTTTGTTTTAATTTTGTCTTATAATATTTATACGTCCGAGGGCAACAACAGTTGCAACAGTAGTTTATTCTTATAGTATTTAATGATTAGTCCTCTCTATACATCCATTCGATTGGCGTATAAAATGAATCTAATCATCAATTGGAGCGCGCGCGTAAATCACTTCATTGTTATATCTTATATCATATTTCACTTCTTTCCTTATCTTCTTTTACAATAACATCATCATTATTGGAAATTTAATTCAATGTTCTTTTTTAGATTTAAGATTTATTCATCCACCTGCATTGTGGGCGTTGATGTTGACGCAGGTGGAGATGTGGGCATATCGGGCATTGAGGGTGTAACACAACGTTCAGCTTGATCATCGTGAGTTGTAGTTTCTTGTACTTTCTCTTTGTCAATGAACTCATTATCAGTAACAGATTTAAACTTAAATCCTGCTGTTGGTGAAGTTGGTTTCTGAACATCTGGTGATGGTGGTTCAGTTAATTCTTTAGATCCTAATTTCTCTGTTATTTGGGACGGTGGGGATTTCATCATAGCTTTTTCCGATTCAGCGGACGGCATTGTATCTTCTTCATTCATTTCAACATCTTCAGCAACAGTTGTTGTAGTTGTTGCTGTTGAAGTATCATTAGTGGCGGCCGTCGTTGTTGTTGATGTTGATGTCTCTGCCGTTGTTGCTGTGTCAGCTGTTGTATCAAGCAAGGAACTAGGATCATCGCTATGTTCAGCATCGCTTGTAGTATCCATAGCTAATGGTAATGTTAATAATGAGTCATTTTGTATTGGTGCCTGCTTTTCTCTGTTTGCCAGAGAAGATTCCTCTCCTTTGCTCATTGCCTCAATCGCTTTTGCCCTTTGTAATGCCTCTGTCGTGCTTGCGATGACACCAACTGTAGCTGCCCTACTACTGCTGGTGCTTGCTGTCACCACCTCTTTCATTGTGACTGCTGCTTCCTTTACTGATGTTGTTGTTGCTGATGCTGCCGACGTGGTGGTGGCCGCCGCCACAGCATCACGACGCTGCATACATTTCTCCAATGCCATTTTTAGTGATTTACGTTTTCTTTGTTTTAGTGTTTCTTTGTGCGCGCTCATAACTACTGTTGCCGCTGCTGTTGCGGCCGCATCCTATTGTGAATGATGTGCAGCTGCTGCAGCTGCCGCTGTTATGGAAGCTGGAGCGATCGTAGCTCCAGCAGCCAAACCAATTTCCGCCTTGTGTTCGCGTGCAATGTGACGTCTCACGGTGTTGTTACGGGTGAAGGTACGTTCGCAGAATGGACATGGTACACGGATGCCCTGATGACGTTGACGAATGTGTGCACGTAAGTTGGTCTCATAACCGTAGAGTCGATCGCAATATAGACATTTGAGCTTTTTGCCTGCATGTGTGACGGATTAACATATAGTGAAAGGCTTTTTAGATTCATGAAATTCAAAGTTACTTACCATCAGCTGTATTGACACTGTTCTTGTTATTCATTTTGGTCGCATTCCATACATTCAACATATCAGCGGGCGCAATCGATGCGGCCAAATTACCAGAAATTGTGCCATCAGGATTCTTCAAATTCTCGAGCAGAGCATTCGGTGTAGTTGATGACGTATTTGAATTCTGTGGCGGTGGTGAATAGTTGGAGTTCTCCAATTTGACGCGTAAATCTTCAGCACCATTCTATATAACAAAACAACAAAAAAAAGAAGTCAGCTTAGCTTCAGTGACACTTTAAATAAAGTCAAATACTTACGTCGGTCGATTCATCCATCATATCGCGGTCATCATCGTTAGCATCATTTGTACTGCCATTATTGCGTTCTGATTTCACAATGCGATCCAGACTACAAGACAAATTGCTTGGGGCATTGCCATTGCCAGCGGTGGTACTTGGACTGTGGTTCTCATAACGACTGCAAATAATACCCAAATTAGTAAGCTTCTTTAAAACTTGTGTTCTAAAATGTTTCAAAGAGGTTTCTATCTTACCTTGATTGCGGTGAAGCACGCTCTGAGTGCATGGTATCCGCTTCGGTGGGTGCCGTCGATGATGCGCTTGAAGATGGTCTATGATACGGAGCTTTACTAATCGGACTCGGGCAATCGGATGATGTATTCTTTGAGCCATCACGTAAAACACTGCCACGACCCTCTTGCTCAGCATATGGACTACGTAATGCGCGTTTGCGCAATGGTTCAAAGGACATTGGACGATACATGGGCGGCACATATGGCGACATAGCGCCCAGTGTGGATGAACTATTGGGATGCATAAGTGAGTCACATTCCTGTTTCAAACTACCAGTTGATCCGCCTAGATGGTGTGCAGCGCCAGCGCCGCTACCCAAACCAATGGGACCATTGTTACCCAAACCGCCGGCACCAATAACACCAACTCCGCCACCGCTACTTCCACCGCCAAGAGGGCCTCCAGCATTGCCAACGTTGAGCATGCCACCACTACCAGCACTGCCGCAACGGTCCAATGTACCAGCCGCTGCACCAAGTGCACTTAAGCCTCCAGCACCAGACATCGGCATACCGCCTCCTCCATTACCGCCACCAATGCCAGCTGCTCCACTTACGGCACCATGACCCCCAAGTGGTCCACCAAGTGGTCCACTCAGAGGTGCACCAAGATTATTGCCAGCACCAGGACCGCTAAGACTATTTCGCATACTACGACGGCCAGTTGGTGAATCGAGTAGCGGTGAAGAGTCTCCCATGTGCTGGTGTTGCGCTTGTTGAGCGGCCAAACGCCCGGTTTCGGTAGAGAGGCCTTTCACCTGTAAGTTTTCGGCGGATTTGAGAAAACTATTGAGTGCCTCTTGTGAGACATGCACTTCGCCTTTGTACATAAACTCAAGCAACGCAGCCATATTGTCTGATGTGGTAGCCTCCAATATGATGACACATTGGCCATTTGTGGGTGTATTTTCAAAGAGATCGGCGAATTTCTTTGAGCATGCAGCAAGTATGAGTTTGTGTGCTTTAAAAATGGCGCCTATAATAGAAATAAAAATGAAAATAGAAGTGAACAGAAAGAAATTACATTAAATAGAAATTCATTTAGGAAAATTTGCGACTTCCGGCTGCCGGAAATGGTTTATAACTTCATTTTTTAAAGCATATGACATGCTACTTATACATATGTATATAAAAATAAAATATTAAAACTGTTACTGAGACAACTGAGTTTCATTGGAAGACCTTGAACTCATAAAATACATAAGAATACAAAGAAAATAAACGAACACACACACACACACACACACACACACTTTTTAATAAAACCTTCCTTTACATTTTACTTTCTCTTCGGAAAATAAGGCCAAATAAGTCAAGGCAATGATTTTCTTGCACAAGGTAACAAGTACAAGGACCTAAGTTAAATCGCTTCTACCCAAAAGTACTGCTGCTATTGTATTTTGTCTTCACTCGCATTTCATGAGCTATTTTGCTGCGCTCGCATTTCACTATATAATATCGTGTATACCTGATGTGACAGACGTACACAAAGCCGGCGGAAGCACCATCACCACAGTAAAATATTGTAATATCAAAATATCCCTTTTACCATCAACAAAAGCGCGCCTTGCCGTCGCATACTTTCTTTGCTCGTTTTCCATACTATGCTTGCCGCCATTTGCCATTTTCCTTCACTCATAACATCATCATCATCTATATGCACATCATTATCATCATTATTATCTCTCGTCTGTCGTTTAATATATTTTTATGTATTTTGTATGGCAACGCAAAGAAAGCTTACCAAGAAAGTTGGGTGTTGGGTTGGCAGCTGGCTTTTGGTTCTTAGTGTTTGTTGCTCGTGTTTACTTTCACTTGACTTGCATCGAATAACGCGCCAAAATATATATATATTTTCCTTCCTCTAACCGCTCAATCGTTATGTAGAGCGCAGAAGTCGCCGCATTTTACTTTGTTTTTTTTTTTTTTTTTCTGTTTGTTCTTTATAGATATTTTTCCGTCATTATTTTTTTTCTTCATTCTTTGTATTTTCACTTGCTAAGCGCACGGATAACTTCTCAAATGTCCTTGTGCGATGTCTATCGCTGTCTGTTTATGAGTGTGGTAGTATTTCTATGTGTTACACAATTTGAAATGTTTTCTTTTCTTCTTTTGATTTCTCACAAACTTTGTATTTGTTTTTCCTCATTTTTCTTTATGGGGCACTTGTTGTATTTATTGTATATGCTACTTAACTGAAATTGAAATGACAGCGATCAACAGTGTGTGGCACCTGTCTACTAACAAATAAACAGCATCATAATGGGAAGACACTTTCTCACCCTAGCACTACGACATCACTCCCACCCAGAAATACTTCTTGCCTATCCTATCCTTTTAAATAAAGAAAGAATGATGATGATGAGAAAAACAAAATGATGATATTACAGTTTGTATGTAGAAAGTTCTTCTATATGAAGTCGTAGGTCAAATTGACAGACAACCAAGTCAGGAAAATTAGTACAAAAAACGCTTAAGAATATTTAATATTGGGAAGTGTATCTAAAGGATGTTTAAGTATCTTCCTAATGTGTTGCAATAGTTCCAATTAGACAGATTAATACTGCTTTTAAATTTTTAAATAAGAAATAATCTGACTCATTGTTTTTCCTTTAACAAAAATAATAACAAATTTGATAAGATTTCATAGTTTTATTATATATTTTTGCAAAACTGATGTGACAGAAACTTTGAAGAAAAACAAAAATTATTTGTTGATATGCATGTGACTAATAAAAATGTATACTCTCTTTCAGTTTTTAGTCTGACAATTTCTCTCTACTATCTCTCAGAAGGTTATAGTCGTACAAAAAAAAAAAAATAAAATTGAAATGAAGGCAATAAATTTAAAAGGGTAAAACAGACGAAAAATATATACATAAAGAATAATGATGATGATAATAGCAAAAACAATAACAAAAATACTATACTATATGTATATTTTCGTTATTTATTTACATATATTTGTTTATCAGAAATTGCGATTTGTTTTTTTCGCATTTGCTATTGTGACCTAATTTTTGTTGTATCAATTGTTAGAAAAAATAAAATTTAAAAATGAAAGCAAAATAAAAATAAAACGAATTTAATTGTTGTTGAAATGAAAAATGAATGAAATGAAACAGTTTTCGTTTCTTTTTATTATTTAAATAACCCAAATGTTTTTCATTTCTTATTTAAATATTATGCATTATTATTATGGTTTTTTTTTTTTTATGAATAACTAAATAGAAGTAATTGTTATTTATCGAATATTTTATTTTTTTCTTTACAAAAAACTGTTCTTATGTACTATGTCTCTTCGTTTAACTAGTAAATAGTAAATTATTAGTATTATCTCATTCAAGACCATTTGTCAATAATTTGCATATCAACAGGCACATAAGCCATAAGTTTAGTTTATTCTTAACACATCAATCTTATAACAAGACATTGCAACTACTATTGTATATAAATATAAGTAGTATTGTACTTTATTTGTCTTCCATAAACTCAAAACAAGAGGAGTGGTTCTAAGGCGAAACTTATAATCAATTTGTATTATCATTCATTTTTTGTATGTCATAATATTCTTTTATATTTCTATTTATTTATGTTGCAATGTTGACACTATTATCTAATAATGAATGAATGAATGACAATAAATAAGTCGGAAATACCAAAGTTACGATTTTTTTTATTTTCGTCTTTGTATGTGTTTCGACAACGAAACATTTGCGTTGAACTTCCGCAGTTTGGAATTTTTCTCTTCTTTAATAAGTATTGTATAAAAACAAAATAATATGTACATACTCGTATGTATGTATACAATTATTTGGACTACTTTCAAGTGCGATTTAAGAGATTGAATTGTATGGAGGAGGCAAAGAGAGGCAGGCGCACGTGCAATGTTGTTTATTATTGTTATTATGAAGAAGTATACAAAAATTTGAAAATGAAGAAAACCTTGAAAACGCAAGTAAAAATACAATATGTACTATCAAAAAAAAAATAATAATAATAAAATTAAACGAATTTCAGACGAGTAAATTCTTATTTAGATGCTTTTCAAATGATTTTCTTATCATAATCAAAAATTGTGCTCACTTAGTATGAATCGGTATTTTTACTTTATCATGAAGTTTGTAACGAATTGAAGAGAATAAACTCATCTTATGCCCAAAAATATTGATCGAACTGATATTTCATATAAAATCAAACGATACTCGATCTGTCAGTTCTTCCCATGTTTAAAAAGTAAAAACTAAAAACGATTTCTTTCATTACAGTTCATAAAGATTTTCACATGTAAACAAGTGAGTTATGTCTGAAGTCAGTTCCCTTGAAAATCTGGCACAGGTTCAGGATCATGAATTTGTTGTCGATTTCACAAAAACTTATATATAGTGAATCTAGAAACTGCACTGGGGACTGATAAAGGATCTTTAGTGTATTCAAAAACTAGATAGATTTTTATACAGCTGTTCTCAATACTATAGATTTTTATATGCACAACTCCTTTATTTTTAAGGCTTATGGATGATAAACTTAATGGACATTTAATACCGAAATATACTGAAAAGTATAGAGACTTTGATGGAACTGAAAGTATTGTTTTTATGTTTTTGAGATCTGCAAAATAAACATACGCTTGACACAAGTTTTATTGACAGATGGGGTAACATCACCTTGATTTATATGAAATTCTAGCTTGAATATCTTTCTTATCACAGCTCATGAACTTTTTACAAAACATAATCTTTAATGCAGTTTATATGGTTGCTATTTTATTAATTGTAGATATGGATGAACTGATTATGCTTTACTAAACCTTCATCAGACGCTAATCATAATCATGTCTACGTTATACTTATTGAAAACGATTCCACGCACCCCTAGAAAACGTGTATGCCTATGCTTCAGTGATTGAGTAGAACAGAGTCAGTACACATTCAGCATTTCAACACTCAGACCGAAATATTTGTATAGGAGCTATACGATCCATTAATCCAAGGATCTTAAAAATTACATGGTTGTTGAATATGGGTCAGGCATTATATTGTAGTATCCAAATTTCAGTTCGTCAACACAAAAAAACAAAAAAAAAAAAGTTTTTCTAAATTGGTATTTGGGTTTTGTATCCAGTAACTCTAGGGTCTTGAAATTGACGCATTTCATGGACAAATATCAGAAACTTTTATTTTAGTATAATAGTACCAAAACCAAAATGTTTTTCTTATTAGAACCAGAATGAATGGATGGTTTGTATAGGAGGTACCCTCCCCAGTTGTTCGATTCGGCTGGTCCCGACAAATGTGCAGCCCATCCCGAAAAGAAAGGCAGATGCACATGCCTTTACCAACTAGTCTCTCCAAGCTGGTATATTCTTGATATATACAATCCGCGCCACTTGAATAGGACACCCTGCAAATTGTCAGTTTAAGTGCAAATCCCTCAAAAATTAACATTAAAAGTACCGGTTTTTTCTTGAATGTGCGTTCAATGACTATTTAAAAATTGATGGCTGGCAAAAAACCGTTATATTTTTGTTTTTTTCTATTTTCTTTTGATAACAATCTTAAAGCATGACCAAATTTTTGTGCCACTTGGCATGTAATATCGAAAGCTGCATATTTAGACCACCTTACTCACCGGATTTAAACAACATCAAAAATATTTGGGGATGATTAACACGGAAACTATATGGAGCCGGACAGTAGTATGGAAACATACCTGAACTAATAGAAGCCATCAAACTAGCTTGGAGTTCAATACCACTCAATAATTTAGCACAGTTGTATGAATCAATACCAAGAAGGATCTGTGAAGTTTTGGAGCAAGAAGTAGCACAACAAGCCACTACTAAAAAAAATTCAAATGCATTTGACAATAATTAAATGAACTCCAAAAGAAGAATTGCACATGTTTGAAACATAAAAATTTAATAAACGGCTTTTTTGAGGAGGTGTGTTATTCAAGTGGCGCATAAATCTGTGTTTCTTTTTGTAATTAATTTAGCAAAAAATATGTAATTTGTATATTTTCTGGATCTGCAAAATCAAGCTTCAAAAAAATTTGTTACATGTCCTATTCAAGTGGCGCGGAGTGTATACTCCTCTCTCTTTCTGTGTGTTGCAAACTTCATGACAAACCGATTATACTCTTCACGCAGTGAATAAAAAAGTGCAATGATGAGGATATGTTGATTTTTTTCTTCGAAAAATAAATTTATTGATAAAATGCCTTTGGGTAAAACTTATAATTATGTATCCGAGAGATACATAGATGACTAGAAAGAGCCAACAAAAGCTTAGCTTGATAGTCACAACCATTTAACGTTTTCATACATCTTGCATTAATATTGTACAAAATAGGTACGAAACACAGTTGTATGTAAACATACCTAAGATAGCCAAAGGCCAACCATGTGTTCACTTTGCTATATTAGAATGGAACCCTTTTCATTTGTAGATATGAATATTAAAAACAGACGCGTTTTGTATTGCTTCATTTGAACAGCAGCATATACACAAATGTGTAATGTAAGATTCAATATTTTTTTAAGATTCTTTTATTTTTGAAAATAAAATAAAATCATTGCCTTGATATTTTCATATAGACCCCCCTCCACAAAACATATTGTCATAACAAACAACAGGATATGTTGCCAACGAATATAGACCCTAAGATGACATTGGAGAGAGTGAGTTTTTCGTTTGGGATGGTTTTTGTTTTTGTAAATTTTAATCAAAAGTAGTACTTTGTCGATTGATGGTGGCTGCTATCTAACCGTTAATGATGATGAGGTTAGACCAAAAATATTTCTTTAAACATTCTATTGTATTACACAAACCGCAAAAAAAAAAAAAATTAAAGTTTTATTATCCAAGTACGTACCTCTCTGTTGGCTGCTTAGACCTATCACCCTTTTCATAAGTATCACCATATTTGTGATTTTTTTTTTCACGCTTTTTTTTTATTTGTTCATCATAATACAAAACAGTACCCACAAAATAATATGCACAAAAGAATTGAATTGAGACCGAAGCTTAACGTCGCTAGGAAAATTATGGTTTGTAGTCCAGAGGTACTACGTAGTCCGACTACTCAACATCCAGTCTCCGACCATCCTCACTCTGTGCCTCAAAATTTTGGCAATTTTTTCAATAACTGCAAATATTCATATTCTCCATGCGTGTGTCTACAAACTTTAGACAAAAAAATTTTCCCTAACTGTTTGCAAGGCTAGATGACTGTTTGGTTGGTTGGCTAACTGAAGAGCCTTTTAGAGATTCCTCTTTCCACAATTTACGAATATATATTTTTCATTGTTCTTTGTTGTTTTCATTTTGATTTGGCTTGGGTAAAATACACACATATATTTTTATTTTTTTATGTCACTTTCCATATTTATATATGAACTGAACTGATTGGTAAAGTATACCAACATGAGCAAGGTAAGTACCATTAGGGTATCAAAAGAGTTTCAGAATATAGGTGCTCACTACCAGTGGGGCTTATTAAGGAAGCCATGTGTTTTTCTTTTTTTTACCATTTGTAACTAACTTTAAGTAACTTAATTTATGGAATAAGATTTTGAGTCGAATGTACTTAAGATAATGATTATATTAGATTCAAATCCATCTTTTGCAATATATTCATAGGAATAATAAGGCAATAACTGATATGAAATGTCATTTGATTGAACGTGATCGCATGTCATGGAAGACTTAAAAATACTGTTCCATGCACATGGATTGATAAACGTAATTAACGTCCCCTTGGATATATATCCTCAGGTACCAAATAAGAGTCTATATATTTTGGTAAATATGGATTCCCTACTTGGTGAGAAGCGAGACCCATCCGAAACCTCTGCTGCTGTTAGGTCTAAGCACCCGGTTGGTTAACGCAACTGTTCGTTGAATTAAAGACTATACCCACAAGGGGGCCATACCAGCTGGCCAGGACGGAATAAGATGTCCCGTGTGTTAAATGTGTTTTGTGTTTGCTCAATAATCCTTAGACAAAAGCTTATAAGTATCTAGGTGTTGTTTATATTGTAATATCAACTTAAAAACCAATTGAAGAAGGCAGTTTCAGAAAGTTTGCTTTTCATAGTTGACTAACTAAACAATCAGTGCCGCGTTTTGACTAGTGTGGGCAGCAAAGCATTAAAACGTAAAAGTTGATCAACATTTAGCTACCATATTCTCTAAGACGAGACTGATATTGTATCCTGGGATTTACAATAGTGAAATTTGTGAAATTTATGGGATACTGAAAATTGTAATGTCGGTTCCCTTTTTCTTCTAAAAATGTCGCTTACTATGAACAAAATTTTTCGAACAATTTTTAAAGACAGGAGTCAAGAAGCTTAATAAAATCAATTTCCATTCTGTTTAACTGTAATAGTATGTAGATACTTCAACTTATCGCTCTTTAACACTCATCATCATCTTTTTGTGACGTCGCGCCCCTCATCCAAACGAGAACAAGAACATTGATTTTTCCTTAAACGGCACACAATTTTATATGTAAGAACGTGTGCTTCTCATAATGTCCTTTCTATACCTTTCTTCTTATTTCTTCATTTTATATTCTTTTTATTGTTCGCGACGCGCTGTTGTTGTGTCTGTGACTTGTTGACTTGGTGGTGACGGTGGTGACGGCGGCGTTGTCTTCATTGCCTTCTTCACTATTTCATTTACAGCTTTGCAACAGTTTTATGAGGCTTATTAAATGAATATAAATGAGGAAAGTATTTACGAGTGTTGAATGTAGAACGTAACACAAAATACAAAAAAAGAATAAAAAAATGGAGAATAGGGATGATGCGAATTCCTTCCTATATAAATTGTACATAAACATATAGATAGTCAGTCAGTTAGTAAGTCGGTGATATTTACTAAAACGACCAAAGATTCAGTTGTTGCTCATCAAGAAGGGAGATTAAGACTCACCATCAGACACGGTCTTGTATTTAGATAAAATATTTATTTTGCTCATTGACTCAGGTCAGGTTTTTCTAATTTTTTTTTTTTTTGCGTAAAAATTTCTTTAAGGGATTTTCTATTCTCCTTTTTTTATGTATGTAAGTATTTTGTTTTGGACTTAAAAACTTTCGCAAGTATGTGTGCGTGTGCGTTCCTTTGGTTTATATAATTTTTGGTGTTTTTTTATGTATAATATTTTATTAGATGTTTTGTCGTGCCTTTGCACTTTGCTTTCATTTCTGAATAAATTATTACTTCTAACCGGGTTAGCAGCAACTGTTTTTAATATATAGGGTGTACAAGAAAATTTTAAGGGATTCTCAACAAATGGAGGCATGGAATGTTGGAACTAATACCCAATTTGCAGTGTAGAAAATATAGAAAATCTATTAGTTGTTGTTGTAGTCGAGAATGTAAATTCTTGAAAAAATGTACATGGCCTTTTTAGGTGATTCTTGATACTCTACCTCTTTATTGTTGCATGCCATCATTAAATGACACAAAACAATTGTAAGTATTGTAAATTTTAAATTTCTGATAAAATTTAATTAAAATACGAAGCAGAAATGAAAATGGAAGCTGCAATAATTATGTGCATATACTGTAAATCATGTATTTCCCATAAATTTTCAATTTTAATTTCTCACAATTAACCAAAACAAAAACTAGAAAGAACGTTATCTTCGACTATGCCGAGGATGAAATACTCTTCACGCAGTAAATGTTTCATTGTAGTATTCAAATGGGTGGTTTGTATGGGAGGTACCCCGCCTAGTAGCCTAGTACTGCGTATGATAACAAGAAAGGTTCATGCAAAATTTCAGCTCTCTAGCTCAAAAACTGAGAGACTAGTTTGCACACATACGGACGGACAGACGGACATGGCTTAATCAATTCTAAGTCTAATCGAACTGATCAAGACCTTATGTGGTCTCTTTTGTGTCCTGCTGCCTGTTACAAACTTCATGAGAAACTCCCGTGAAGAGTATAAACAGATGTGACAGGCTCGTTGGCTCAGATGTTAGTACGCTGGGCTGATATCCCAAGAGTCGCGGGTTCGATTCCCGCTCAAGGCAATTGTGGTCCTGCACTTTTGTAATTTCCTCCTTTCCTTTGTAACTTTCCCATGAGCTGAAGGCCTCTGTCACTATTGCTCATATCAAATACTAGGTACTTGTAATTATAATCTTAGTTCTAATAAATTAAATTAAAAAACAGATATTTGCAATTCGAAGGCGTTATTTCCCCAAAAATGTTCATTTCGACTGCTCTATAAGAAGGATATGACTTTATGTTAATATTTGTCAATATGATATTATTTGCTTCAAAAATAAATGTAAAATTTTCTTCATAGAAAAATCAATTGGACGCACTGGCGTTGGGACTTCATTTTGGGCCTTCTTTTTTCTCGGATCTCATGTTGATTTAAAGATTGGAATTCTTTAAATCCTTAAAAGTGTGGGTGGCCCTCCTTAAATATTACTTGTACACCCCCAGTAGTTGATTTTATATAAAAATTCATAAATATTGTAAACTTACCATCACAAGATAGTGTAACATCGGCCAGCAAATCTGATTTGAAGAGATTTGAAAATGTTATTGCCAAATTTGACGAATAACTGTTCCATTTCAGACAGAACTGCTGTTGTGGATCCATTTTTGTGTTCTTATAATGATTGTATTTTCTATTTTTGAAGCCAAAGGTTTTTTTTTTTCTCAAAATATGTTTTTTTGTTTTTGTATTTTTAGAAAATTTCGCTGCCTGAAGGTTTTTCTTTATGTTTGGATTTAAATTTTAGATATCAAGCCATGCGGGGTATTCGCACAGAATTTTTCTTTGCTTGATGTTGCAAATTTGATGTTGCACTTCCTTTGTAATCGTAGACGCCGTCTTCGTCGAAATCCTCGTAGTATTTTTTATTATTATTTTGGTTATGTAAGCCGAAATAGAATTTTTGATAATTTTGTTGCATAAAAATGTGTTTAATTTTTGTGGTTTTTCGATTTGTTCGAAAGTTCACCTTTTTACGCGATTCGTCGAAAAAATGCCAAAGGGAATTTTTTAGTTTATAATTTGTTATTCGGTTATCCGTTTTTTGCATTTAGAAGGCAATTTGCCGTTATTCTGTTTGTGTAATCCTTGTGTTTCTTATGCGAAATAAAGATCACGCGAAGCGATTGAATGTTAAAATTTGTATCAATTTTGTTTTTCCAATTTGTAAGAGAATATTTTTTTAATTTTTCCAATCGCCCGGAAAGATTCAATTTTATGTAAGCTTTCGATGTGATCTCTTTGAATGCTGCAACGAGAATGAAAAAAAATTAGATTATTTTGATTAGAATGACATTTCATATGTTCGTAAATGTCAACAAGTCAATGCCTGCTTGAGGTTGATTTTCATATTGAACTTGCATTTGCACTCACTAAAAAAAAAAAAGAAAACAAAAAAAAAGGTTTTTTCTAGGAAATTGTTCGGCTTCAATACACGTTCAGCTTCAAATTTCAAAGTGACGCGCCCCAGAAACAAAAATTAAAACAATAAGAAAAAAAAAAAAAGAAAAGTAAACACAAGAATCAAGCCTTCATGGGGCCGAGGAGCTCAGAAAAAATATTTGTATTGCAGTCATAGTAATTCTATCTTTGCTGCAGCATTTCCGTTGCTGATGCCTTGAAGCAGCAGCAAAGTCAATTTATTAGAAATTAATCGAGCATTTAGCCAAAAAGCTAATAAAAGTCAAAGAAAACAAAAAAAAAGAGACTCTTTTTGCTACTCTGCGCCACAAACTAAAGATATACGATTTAATTCCTGGAATTATGCTCTTCAACATTTTGCCGACTTTCAATAAAAGCCTTTAACCACCACAAGCAGAGTAAAGCACAAAAAAAAGCATAAAGAGAATGCAACTATGCGTGCTTTCAAGCGTTTGCTTTCTTTCTTTTTCACTCACTCGTTCATTGAGTCATTTTAGGATACATAGATACAAATGTATCTTTATATCATAGCATAGCGTGTCTTGCAGCTAACCTTGAATTCTGTGAAAATTCCAGGAAACTGCAGGTGACTCGCTGCTTCTTTTGAGACATCAACAGTAGTAGTAGCATATTGCAACTTTAACATTGACTTTTGACTCTGCTCCGTGTCGCCCTAAATTCATATCTGAACGAAGAATATGGGGATGCGTTTCCGCGAATTTGTTTAATCGTTAGAAAAATGTGCCAACGCAACATGTCTTTTACTTTTGCTCAAGTCAACAAGGCTTAAAGATGTTTTTGATATTCTTACCAATGTTTTTTGTATGTTCTAACTGTGTAAAATAGATGGACAGAAATGAACACAACAACAACAACAACAGAAAGGAGGGAAGAAGAACAACAGAAATCAACGGTTCTACAGATATCGGTAAAAAGCTATTAAGAAATTCTTTGGAAGTTTTCTGCTTTAGCAAACTTGCTCCTCTTTCGAATGATGAATATAAAACTGATAGTGAGTCAGTTGGAGGGGTAAGGAGTTTCATCTTGCATATTTTTGCCCTTTTTTCTGCTTCTGATTCTGATTCTTCTAATTCAAGGTTGCAGTTAGAGTTGAAAGCGTGCTTGGCATACTTAAGTATAAATATTTGTTTCCCTTTGATTCGCGATGAAATAAGAACAAACGAAAATTTCAACTGCAAGAGAAAAAAATGCTATGCAATAATTGAAGAATTTTGTAAATATTTATAAAAGCATATTTTACTGAGTATTGTTTTGTATTGTAGATTGATTTCAAGTAGTCAAACTCAAATGCTGCACTGATGAAAAGCACGCTTAATAATTATTTATTCCATTGAAAAGTTTCCAATAAATATTATTTTTGTTTTTGTGGATTGTCAAATTCATTGAAAAAACTATACTGCAACTTAAGAATAAATTCTTAAATAAACAAATATTTTTTGTTTACACATTGATAAAAGTCGTCGAATCAAACCCACACATCTACTCACTACACCACCACAATCATGAATATGCGAAAATGAATCGTCATTCAAATAAAAACAAATTAGTATGAAATTAACGAAAGTAAAGATGATGATGATGATGATGTTGAGGCGCGTTTTATAGAAAGATACAATAAACAAGACACATAGATACTATTGTATACTAAATGTCAAAACACCAGCAAATTCTTATTTAATATTTCGCTTGTTATTGCGGATGCACTCAAGTGAATCACGACTTCAAAGTATTTGAAAAGAAGCAACTAAAAAAAATGTAAATACAAAATTATAGAGATACCACATATAGGTATGTGTGTAGTTATTGTAGACAGAAAGATAGAGTAAGAGCGCAATACAAAAAGCAAAGTAGGAAAAATAATATACAATAAAATTAATCAGTCAAAATAGTGCACAAGGTCAATTAAGTTGAAATACCAGAAAAATATAGCAATTAAATATATTGTACATATTTGTATTTCTATTCTTTTTGTTTTTCGGTGATATTTTCTAGTCTCTGATTTTTAATTTTATATCTGAAACTAAGTATCTGTGAGCATTGTTTATGCTTGGTGCATTCAATCAACTTTTGCGTCATAATAATAATAATAATAAATGGATAATGAATTCGATTTGAAATTTTATCTTTGAAACGCAATGAAACAACTGCGTTTCTAAATTTTATACTACATAAATCAGTTACAACATACAATTACAATAAATAAAAATAAAAGGAAAATCTATCTATCTAATCTACACAATATTTGAGTAATTCAAAACGAGTTAATAGTTTTCTTATATTCTTTTTACTTATTCTTTCAATTCTATTATTGTATTTTCTTTTATTTCTATACTCATTGCGTATGTGACGAGAAGGCAAGACATTTGAGGAGGAACCAAAACATTTAAATGCGCAGCAGCAGGATGAAGGAATCCCCAGTGCTGAAGCAACTAGTAGTTCTTGTTGTTAAGCGTACAAACATGCGTACATACTCACTCATAGGTACCTGAAAAACACAGCTCAACTCAACAATATTGTATTGTAGTTTGTAATGCGATGTAGAATGTCTTACAGTGGCGTTTTAGCTTTTCTACATATACCTACATATGTATTAAAGCATTAGAGGAGGCTTACTTTACACACCACTGAAATATTCATGGTTTGTCCTAGTTTCATTTTGGGTAAGCACACAGTCAATGATTTTCTTTTGTTGCTGTTGCTGCTGCTGTTATTCGTACCTTTGCGAAATCAAATGATGATGATGATGAATAGAATTATTTCGTTGAAAGGACTTTTTTAAGAAAAACAGATAATGATGGAGGTACAGTCAGTCATGCTTGAGAAGAGATGTTGACGTAGCAAGGGAATTTTCTTACTATAAACGGATTTTCTTATTACTTATATACATCCAAATACAACTAGTTCCTTGTATTAAAATATAAAAACTACATAGAATAACATAAACTTACCTAAAACCACAAAGAATGAAAAAGAATATTTTTTTCAAATCTAAATGGTTTGCCACACAAAAGTCTCATCCAGTTCCATTAGTCTTTAAGGCACGCGGTTTACCACACTCACTGGGCTTAAGTTGCGTCTAAACTTTTCCAACGCAGCCCCGAAATTCTTTGTCTTTTATTTCGTTGTTCACAGAAAACTTTCAAGTTGCAGGCAAAAAATAAAAATATGTAAATCCAGTAAGATGGAAAAAAATTACAAAGAAAATTCTCCAATAAAAACTATTCTCAAATAATTTTTATTTTGACTTGTGCTCTGCGACTGACTGCAATCTAATCTATGCGTTGACAGTAAAAACGCAGCTACTTAGTTCATGTACGAGTAACTAATTTTCGAAACGCTGGGAATGAATTTTTGTAAGTACTTGTATGTGTTTGGCAGGGTGGCATTTTAGAGGTGTAAAGGTGTGAAAATCAAATAACGCCAAAAGATGAATTAACAGTAAAGAAAAAATACAAGAACATATATACAATAAATAACCAAGTATATAAATTTACCCAGATACACTTGCAAAAAGGAAGAAGTTATTGCCTTTCTTCTTTTTCAAAAATACAACTAGCCAACATTAAAGTTTTGTACAAGACTTTCTTGTCTTCCAAATTGTCTTTTATTTTCGTTTTTGGTTCAGCATTTACCATTTTCGTGGATGGCATCATCCGGTTGCAAGTTCTACTGTTGCCATAGTGTTGTGGTTAAATATTGTGCGGTGTTTTCAGTAAGTTTTAATCTCCGTTTTAAGATTCTATCTTTCGGGTTGCTGATTTTGAATTGAAAATATTTGGCAGTGTAATATTGCGACGCGAGAAAAATAAAGGCGAAATTTATTCGAAAACGCGATGCCATTGTAAGTATGAGTTTCTCTCAATTTCTTTGAACTATAAACTTGAGTATGCATAGTAGTTTTTGAGTGCATAATTTTTTATTAAATTCATAATAATATGCATTTGTCATAGTTTCAAGTCATTTTATTATACACAACTGACTGCCAACTGTTGACTACAGACACTCAGTCAATCATACCTATTATGCAAAGTAAAAATCCCTTTAAATAGAATGAATGTAATAGTTGAATCGAGTTCCTAGTTAATCATATTGTAACTGGCATGACATATGCAGGAAATACATTCGCCAAGTTTCTTCTATTTCCTTCTATTTTTTTCTTTAATACTTTTTCAAGTTTCACAAAGGAAATAATAAAAACCACACAGATGTGCAACATTCCAAAAATGTGGGGAAAAATCATATAACATAATCAAAAATGGAAAAAATCACAATGGTTTGCTCAGCTGGTGATCACATCAAAGACAACAACATTGACAGATGTGTATGATATAATTTCTCAGATTTCTCGACGAGAACATATTTTTCCTTCTATTTCTTCTCCAAGGATTTAGAGTGGAATATTTTCAAATAAGAAAGATATGCAAAAGCAGATTAGTCTGAGCTGACATAAGTTGCAGCACAGCAGGTTGTTATTCTACGAGATAAGCACATCATCTAAGAAAAAACATGTGACTCTAAAAAAAGTTTAATTTTGTTTTGATAGATAAATAATTTATACTAACGCTAATATTGATCCCCAAATAAAGAATGTATCACAAATGGACAGTTGAAAGAAACAAAAACACAAATCGATTAAAATAAATGAAAATAAAACAATTGCAAAAATATTTAAGCTTCCTGATTTGTGAATCGGAAAATTCAATAGTTTTTTTTTTCTTTTTTTTTTTTTTGAATTGTATAACTAGTATAACGAGCATTGGTATTATCATGACATTTTATTGTAAATTAGATATGACAGCACTTACTAATTGTAATTGTTTTGTAGTATGTATTGTATCTTCTCTTGATTGCTGTCACTTAACCTCAAATGATAATTACCTAAAAATATGAAAAAAGAAAGACAAATTCATTAGATCAATAGAAAAAGCGGATATTAGCTTAAAATTATAGTATTAGATTATGAAACATGTCACTGGCATATCATCATTATTATAATGAGGACTACGCGGGTTGCAGAAATGTTAAACTTCAATGTTTTTTAATTGAACTTTTTCAAAATGAAATAAGTAAAAAGAACAAACGTTAACTTCGCCTATACCGAAGTTGTTATACTCTTAACGCACCCCTAAAAATGTTTTTGACTACGAAAGGGTTAAGTCGGAACACATACAGCATTTCAACACTGAGACCGAAACATATGTATGGGATTTTTACGATCCAGTATAGGATAACTGAACTTTACACCGTTGGTGAATATGGGTCAGGCACTTATAGTATCCAAATTCCAGTTCGAAGCCACAAAAAACAAAAAGGTTTTAAAATAGGAACATAAATTTGGATTTGGGTTTGTATGGGAGCTATACGATTGAGTAACTCTGGGGTCCTGAAATTTACACGTTTCATGGACATTGATTAGAAACTTATAGTGTACAAATTTCAGTTGCATAGTACAAAAAACAAAAAATTTTTCTTTTAAGAACCAGAATTTTAATGGATGGTTTGTATGGGAGGTATCCCCCTAGTAGTCCGATTGAGTTGGTTCCACCCATAAAGACAAAAGCTCGTTCAAAATTTCAGCTCTCTTGCTCCAAAACTCAGGAACTAGTTTGCATACATACAGACGGACAAACGAACACACGGACATGGCTTAATCAACTCGTCTCGTCGCGCTGATCAAGAATTTAAGTATATACTTTATGGGGTCCCCGGTGTCTCTTTGTGACTGTTACAAACTTCATGACAAACTTAAAATACTATTCACTGGGTGAAGAGTACAATAAAACACCAAATCTTTTTTATTTTTATCTTTACTACACCTGACAAGGACAATCGAACACGATGAAACGCATTTTTTATGGGTTTTCTTTTTTATATTGCAACTTTGACAGAAGAAGTCAAATGAACTGACAAACAGAAAATTTAAAATGACAATTTTAGCTGTCACATGCAGTAAAAAAAAAAAGAAGAGGCCAACGACAAGCACAGCGTGTTTTCCTAAAACAATATTTTGTATTGTAAATTCTAGACGAAAAACTACAAAGCAGAAAGAAGAGTTTACCACATCTGATGGCATGATTTCTACTTCTTTTCGGAAGAGAAACAAAACAAAAAAAAACGCATACGCAGCAAGCACGAAATGAAGGAAGGAAGGAAAAAATGAAGAAAGAAGAATTGATAGGTGGAATGATGGTGTAATGTCACACAAAATGATGACTTCCCAACACATATATGCACCCCGCCCCTCACTCACTGACTCACCCACACAGTCCTGGGCCAATGAAGCGAGAAACGAAGCAAAAAATTCAATGGTGGCAGATGATGTAAGGTTCGTTTGGTGGTGGTGATGGTGGTGGCGATGAAAATTGTAACATTACAACATGTCTGTCTGTTACCTTTTTGACATTTGATTGAGATTTGTTATCGGCGAATTCATCAATGATATATACCAAGAGTACAACATCTAGAGTAGAGGCGAGAAGAGGAAGTCCTAACGGCTTGAAATAATGGAAAGGTAGCTAGATATTACTGCTTCTGCTGCTACAAGTTTCACGCAGTTTATATCTAAAGGTATTGGTCCTGCCTGCGCTCACTATGATAAAAGTATGGAGATGTTGCTGTATGAGTATGAATTTTCACTCTCCTAACGTTGGAACTCTTGTCCATTCTAGAAAACCTACAAAGTGCTTTTTTCGCCTTTTGTGTCGTTTCAGTATTCCAAAGTTATCAGCGCAGTCAAGCAGGCGGCACAGCACAGCTAGGCACAGAAATCTGCTGCTCTATATGACATTTTAGGCATTTGTTCAGTAGATTTCTTTTTTTTTTTTTTTTTTTTCAAATTCATTTTTCTCTCATTTCATTTTCTGTATTTTCTTTTATTTTCTTTTTTTTTTTTGCGACATGTTTTTGTACGATGCCCTTGCGTTGCTTCTATTAAATTTTTGTGTCTACTGAAGCGCTTTCATTGGGAGAGAGAAACAAACGAGGACACACAAAAAAATCATCCATTTCAATTCCAAGGCAAGCTGCTGTACTATAGATTTTTGCAATAAAGCAACGTCCTCCTCCTTAACTTCGTCATCGTAGACTGACCATGTATGCGTATAGATGTTGCTATGTATGGTATACAACACTACCTAGGTATGTTTGATACAGACTTTTGGTCGAGTTGTCAGTTAGTCAGAGGTGGGTTACGGGTAACGATGACGATGACGGTAGCAGCAATCCAATGACATTTGAATTCAGTTACGTTCGTCGCGTGTTTGTGTTAAATTTTCTTTTATAGATCACTTTTTTCTATTGTATTGTATTATATTTTTGTTTTTCTTTTCCTGCGTATCTATTTTTTAATTTTGCTGACGAGGCTCAACTAAAGTTTGTGCCTCTTATCAAATGCTTGGGGTTCGGTATTTGGTGTTCATATTTTAACAATACAAAGTGGCATTAGTTGGTGGGTGGGTTGAGTTGGATTGGGTATTTGGTTGCCGCCTGACATGTGTGTGCCTCATGTCTCATGCTGATAAGCAGCAGGGACTGTAGTTGGCAAAAGCGTAGATGCACAGGATGTCGCGCGAAATACAATTTTTGCAGCGTGTAAAGTTATTTCCATTTGACGAATGTATCTCAAACTCATAAAAGGTATAAAGGACTGACTGTATCTCTGAATGTATGTGAGTGCGTGCGTACCGTGTGATGAATATTTACTGCGTTTGCTAACTGCTAACTACAGGTATTCCTCCCCTTTCCCCATCACTCTTTTGTTCCTCATTTCTGTTGTCGTTTTTTGACATTTTTAATTGGGTTTGAGATATGCACGAATGACAGTTTTCAGTTAGCAGCATTCGCTCTTTTGTTGCTATTGCTATTTTTTAACCTTTTCTCTTTAGTGTAGATATTTTTGTTTCTGACAAGGCGAATCTTTTTTAACACCATCAGTTCAGTTCTTTTGTGGTTTTAAATTTTTGCTTCTATTTGAGAGCTTTAAATGAACTTAACTTTTGTGGTTAAGAACTGTCAACGCTTGAAGTTCATTAGGATGAGTGATGAATTTATTCAAAGGACATCATTGAATTGGATTTGTACAATTAGTAAAATAACGAATGAGACCTTTTACGCAGCTTAATATGCAATTATTTTCAGGCCACATTTATTTATAGAAACTATGTTAATCATTCAAAATATCTAAATGAACTCTTTGAGACTAACTGAAAATAGTTTCACAAGATTAAGATAAAATGGAAGAGTTTTCCCTTCGATTTTCTCTAAGCTTATCTTGCCCCTCATTTCTTTAAATATTTTAATTAATTTTCTAGAATTGATTCTTTGCTATACACCACTTACCGGACTCCAAAATCAACACAACTCTTTTTATAGACTCTCTACTCTTCATTAAGAGTCTGTAAAGTACTTAATAAAGAGAAAAAATATTTAAAATTCTTAAAAAAGTCCTAATAAAACTCATTAGCAAAGCATTTAAGCCTTTAGCATATTTAACTCCTACCTTTCCTATACCATTTACACAACTCAAAAACAATTGACTTTAAAAACTCATCTGATATTCGTTCGTTTGTCCCTGCGTCGGTTGATTTGTTCTGTCGCCATACTAATTGACAGCAAAGCAAAAATATTTGCCTAATACGAGTCAAAACATACTAATCAATGCCAGTAGAGAAAGAAGAAATCGGAATAGTAGACATGGATTCAGGGAATAGGGGAATCCAAATCAATATACAAAGTAGTATAACAAAACGTAGCTAACGAATGAAATTTTTGCTAAAAAGTGTGAGAAAATCACAAATGAAGCATTTGAAAAAACAAAAAATGAGGCTCATACACACATATGAAAATAGGCTAGCCAGGGCCAGACAATCCTTTCAAACAAACCAATGAAGGAACGCAAGCAAGAACAACAATTCAAATGCACCGTCTAGGTCGTCATTCATTCATATACACATCTATCCATTCATCCATCCGTCCGTCCATACATCGATTCATTCATTCATTCATTTACTCAATCAAAGAGTTTGGCAGGCCATCATCATTGAGCTGCGTCTACAATCGAATCGAATGCGTACCATACAATATAGAAAATACAATACACTCCTCGTATATGCCACATCTATGGTTTGAATGTCTCACTGGTAGAACTGTCAAAATCCGTCCAAGCGAACATCATTGGATTTGTGATTGAACAGAACATAACAAAATTTCCATACATTGACTTCTTACATACAAAATTCATGCAATGAATTTCATCCAAACTCAACTCCAACCAATTCTTGAATTCCAAACAAGATAACGAGTATCCAGGAAGCGGGGAACGGACACTTAAAACTCAAACTGTGAATGTTTCATTTACACAAACCCCCATCACACACCCTACCATATACATATTTAGGTATACCGGGAGTAATAACATTCTACTTAATATATATGGTATGGAGTCATACGCAGGAGTTCCCTACTCATCGCTCTACCCTCGCATGCGTATCGTTTGAGCAAAATTTATATTTACGGAATTGTAAGTTATGCAGTCGACTGATTCCAGAAAAATATTAGCAAAATGGAATGAAACTTTTCTAACAAAAAAAATATTTACAATTTTTATAAGGGTTTTTGGTGTACGATTAAACAGTTGGACACCATCTCCATACTTATCTAACTACAGTTAGATAAACAGACATCCATCGTTGTAGTCGTCGTCATATCGATTGTTATTTGATGAAGAGAAGCACATTGAAAACATTTGCTCTAACTCGACCTCACTCCTCCACTTATCTATCCACTGCATACATGATGATGTCCAACATCAACATCACCACTCTGCTCAGTATCATCATAGTCCGTCATCTATACATAATTGTATAAAACGTTTTCAGTTTTACATTTCAATCTTAATTTAGTTTTACCATACCGTTTACGAAGCTCATGAAATGGTCAACAACAACCTTGATGGACAATACATACGAGTATATGGAGTGAAATTGGTTTGATGTGGTTGATTTATACATCATTGATGGGTTTAGAGTGGTTCTTCTTCTCTGTTGGTTTGGCGTATATTCTGTAACCATTTTATCATACAAATACTTAAAGCAACTAAGAAATTGTTAAACTAATTTTCATTCTATGAGATGACTTTAGCTCTAATCAAGTTTGTCATGTGGTTTAATTGATTTGCAATTGACTCTTACAGTTGTGATGCAGTTAGTGTTGTCATTGGCAAATTTGATCACATGATTTCTTGGAAGTGACTAATAAAAAGTCATAAAGTTTGCTTTTAAAAAGACAAATAAGTATGCATCAACCATTTTCTCTTACGGCAATATCCAATCCAAACCGCTGATCCCAATATTTTGTCAACAAGATTCTATTAGTTGTAGATTTTTTAAAAATTGCTTTCATTAAATGATTAAATTCAAATTGAAAAGATAGTTTTTAAAATCATTCAGGAAATCTTTGACACAGAATTCCTTTTGATGTCTTTAAAACATTAAATTGATTGTATATTCTTTGTGCATAGAGTAAAGTTGATACTGAAGCATGTTCGTCTAAAATTCACAAGAAACGAGAACCTTAAGTGGAGAGTCAAGAATAAAATACCAAAAACCATACCTCAGTTGAAATGTGTAGTAAATTTTAATTCTTTTAATAATACTTTTGTAAAAGTTTATGAACAAATAATTAATTTTTGGTTTTAAAAAAAAATTGTTTTCTTCAGCACTTACAGGATTTAATCATCCTTAATCGGAGCCGAATGGCTTCAAACAGGATTCAAACAAAAGCATTCAACTCTCTTTTAAATTCATATTCAAAGTTATTAATTACAAAACCCTTTTTGCATATTAATTCCTTGCATGCGTGCACATAAAACCAAACAAAGTGTCCTTTGTTTTATGTCTTCCTCTACGCATTGCGTTAATCAAATTTCCGTAGAAATAAAAAAAAAAAAACATAATAATAAACAATGGAGAAAACGATTAACTAAGAAACAAAAGGAGTATTGCATTGAATTCAATACACTGGAAAACGTTAAGGAGACAAGTTCAAACTCCTTTAGAAATTTTGAAAGCTTATAAAACAAAAAACAAAAAAAAATTCATTGATTTACATACTTGATTTTTTTCAGTGTCTGTGGGCAAACAAAAACCAAAACAGAGCTCGCTGAATACGCACGCATTACTGCATTAATGCGTATAGAATCATTTTCTTTTCTTTTTTTTTTTTTTGTTTTAATACGAAAAAATAATAAATTTATTATTTAGGGTTGCAGTCAAAGAATTTCATTTTATTTATTATATGTTTTTTGTGGGTGGCCCGGGTGGGGTTGGCCGGGTAGGGGCGTGGAGCACTTCGTTTTCATTTCATTTGTTCGAAGCAGCACTTGCGTGTCTAAGTTGACGCAAAAGCCAAAAAAAGGGTTCGCGACTTTTAGGCGTTCGGCGGTCCAGATCCAAAACAAGTCGTGAGGGTCAGAAACATGTGCCAACAACTCAAAATTTCATTACAGTCATGCGATTTTTTTTTTTAAAACCCAATTGTATTTGCGTGGAAGTTAGGCAGACAGATATACCTTATAACATACTATGTATGTATTGTACAATAGATAAATGCGTACGAGTATATTTCAAATAATTTTAATGAAAAGCTAAAGATATTATCTGTTTGGTAGGTTGATACCAAGGGCGTAATGGATCAGTAAGTAAGTGAGAGAAACAAATTCAAGGAGGCGTTGTCTACATATGAATAAGAACTAATTACATTGAAAGGTTTAAGGCGAACATAGAGCCAATGATTTGAAAAAAACATAAAACAGAAACAATAACAGGATCAGAATTCAGTACATTTCATCAGAAACCAGATTAGAATAGAAACAGAACCAGGAAACAGTGCTGCCAGGTTGTATTAATAATTAGAAAAGAACTCAGTACATTTTATCAGGAACAGAATCAAGTACTTCTGGGTTCCTTCCGTTACAGAGGCAATGGGAATGCCAGTTTATTTGTCGGCTAATATTTGTCAAATTTATCAATACTTTTCTCATACAATACTATACTATTACTACTGCTTTTGAATTAAATCAAAACAATAAAACAAAAAATTTGTTTCTGTTCTATGTTGCACACCTCAAAAGAACAGAAATAGAAACAGTTTCAGAATTCTTCTTTCTGATTCTGATCTGTTCCTGTTATATGCAACACGCAGCCTTAAGGACTCAAATTGAATTCATTTCTTACTACAAGTATTTGGATGAAGGATAGTTTGGCATTAAGGAAAATCAATATAAAAACTTAAAATTGATAAAAAGCCAAAACCCAACCAAAAAAATTTGTATATATTTTTTTACTTGAAATATTTATTGAAAAATCCTGATATGAATGAAAATTGTTTTAATTGAGAATGGAGAATGAATGGAGAGGAGAACAGAGAGTCTGGAAAGAATCTCTAGAGTGATATGACAGGTTGACTGAACTATGAGCGAAACAGAAAAAATCGCATTTGAGTATCGTGCGGTTAAAGAGGAAATATCAAGTTCTTCATGGAAGGAGACTTTGCTCAACGTTAAGGGAAGTTGCTGCAAATCTATGAGACAAAAACATAAACGACGAAGTATTCCTGGTCCAGAATTTATCCCTCTCCCTCTGTTCATAGGTACAGCAATGTTTCTGATTGACGTGCTTTTTATTGATGCTCTTGATTGGTTTTTACCTTTTACAACCTGAAAAAGAGCTGACTCCATGCTCGAGCCACGCACAACATATGCGGGCATCATAGCCACCATCACTACCATCGCTGGAAAATAGGCAGGGTAAAAAGTCAAGCCATTCAAAAACCAAAAAATCTCAAACTTCTCCGAGCAGATATAAAAATAAAACCAAGTATGATATGGTAAGGCACAAAAAATGTTCGTTAGTCGTTAGTTCAATATGTGCGTGAATTTTGTATGTTACCAGCAATAGCAACAAAAATAGCAACAGCAATAACAATAATAACATAAAAGTGAAAAAATTTTGAAGAGAAAAAACATTACTTGACTCTTCCATTGTTTTAGTTGGTTGCAAGCTTTTCAATAGACGACGGCGGCATTTTGTTTTCCTTCCTTGTTCCCACAAGACACATGCAAATTCATACAAGTCCAGAGACGTCAGAGTTATGATTTTATTACAACAATGGGGCCATTGAAAAATAGAAAGAGTTAAGTTGGGTGACTCGGTCTAGCCTGATGAATTGTGTATATTTGTATTAGGAGACGACCGACGACGATGATGATGGCGATTTTAATTTTTCATGTACGAGTATAGTATACATAGTTTATACTATGTACATGTATCTATATTGTATGCACACCCAACCCCTTCACGGCTTGCTAACTATGAAGCCGGCTTTTTCAGGTGTTTCGCCTTTACCTTCCCTTGAATCGAATTGGCCTTGGCTGAGGGCATCATTTTTGACTGTTAAAGTGCGCACATTTGGTGAATGTTTGTGTTTTTAATCAAATCTACATATTGACATGATGCCAATAGGTTTTTCTTTTTTTTTTTTTTTGTTTTTTGCGAAGGAAGTTACACTTTTACTTTTTGTAATGTTTCCGCGTTTTCAACTTTTTATATCGTAATTGCATATCGCGTTCGCACAAGCAAACAAACAAACAAACGAACGAACCGAGCACCCGAATTAACAATCCAACAAACTAATCAAATGTCTGCAATCGTTCAAACGAACGCCTCAAAGTAGGCAGCAGTAGTGTATCTCATACTCATACAAATTCAAAGAGATACTTCCGTATCTATGTTTTCGTTCGTTTCGTTTGTTTTGTTTAAAGTATCATTTTTGCTAGGCAAACAAAGTTCATTCAAGCGAGCACAAAACAGGCTAATGCTTTAATCCATCAATGGCCGGTTTGGGTTGGATTGAATTGAATTGAACTGGCTTGGGTACGTAGATATGTCTGAGTGTTTATGTCCCACCTCAGTGGTGGCTCTCCCCTCTGTTGATGATGCGCGTTTTATATCGATGAAGTATTAATGACTTAATTGCATGTTTGTTAACAGTTTTTTCAATGTTTTATTTTGTTTAATCTTTGGCTTTCTGTTATTCTATTTGAGTTTGTTGTTCGTTTTATCGAAATAAGTTTTTTAATAAAATTTATCAAAAAAACATAAGGTTAGGCTTACAAAGTAATTTGATTCTCCTGAGCTTAACAGGGTGTTAAGTATTGCACAATATAATCTGATTAGTGGAAGATATGGTACGACTAAGTCAAGACATTGAATTCATTTCATTTCATTTATATTTGGCTATGAAAAATCATTATTCTAATCATGGAAGCCAAAGGACGAGAAATCAATTCACTATAAAAGTAGCAGCAATCAATCAAATAAGTAACAGGAAAATCTATGAAAATTAATTTAATATATCTACAGAATCTGTAGAACAAATATGACTATTGTCTTTGAATGAAATCAAAATATTTAACTTACTTAAAATTCACTTTAATATTTAGTCGGTCCGTAATTTTACTGAAGCTTACCTGTAAAGATCAAGAAGGAAAACGAAATTTAGATAAATTTGCTGTTAAATTAATATATTTGCTTTCAATTACTAAACATAATATTGGGAAAATTGAAAAATATCTACAATAAAACAACTAAAATATTTGACATGTGTACGCATAAAACTGAAGTTAATTTCATTTTTGCTTGGTAAAGTACGTAAGCTATGGAGAAGTGTCAAATCAAGACATCCGCTGTAGACAACCAACATAAAGGCAACCGCAACCATAGCCAAAACTCCTCACTCACTTCAGACTCGTAAGGCAAGTTTAATTATGCTTGGGCAGACACCATAGTGTAAAGAATGAAAGAACCCGAAGGATAAAGAGAACCAAAATAGAAAGCAATTTTCTTGTAGAGAATAAACTGCAGCAAAAAATCAATTTTTCCTTTTATCCTATTCTCAACTTCAGTTGATTTGAATGGCAAATATAACAATCAGTTTAAGGGTGAGTTTTATTCTCCTCAAGGGGGTTGCATTCATTTACTATGTTCTGTCAAAATTCGAAAGGACACATGTGACACTTTGAGTATAAACTCTTGTTTTACACAAAAGAAACACTTGCCTGACACTGACTCTCTCACCTATTAGTTTTGGATTCTTATAGGTATATTTTATATATGAATCCCTTCATTTTTCTAAGTATTTATGAGATTTTTAGTTAGCCGAATATGTCATGTAGGTATATACTTATAATACAATGTGTAAAAAGTTGAAAGGAAATTCATTTTTTGTTTTGTCTTTTAATTTCGTTGCTTTTGCAGTCTTTTAGGCGATTTGGTATGTTCGACTTTGAAGTGCAAAGTGCAATAAAAAATGTCGCTAATGCAATTAGGCAATTATTCTGCCATAAAAGTGCTACGGCCAGAAAATGAAAGTAAAATCAACTCATAGACAAGGGGACACAAATCCAAACTCACAATACAACAAAAAAGAAACTCATAATTAAGCCAAAGAAAATTTGTAAAATTATTTGAAGTTGAAGGTGGTTGAATGCCTTGATGGTGTTTGGGAGGTTATCATTTAGGATTTAAGGTACGTTATCGTACTACCTTCTACTTATGTATGTGTGTGCGTGTCTTGTATGCGTTCGCTAATTACTTGTGAAGCGCACTCAGGCGTATACACAATAATTTGCTCTAATAAACGAGAACGACGTGCATTGAATTTTGAAGCACTAGGCCTCATTTCATTGAAGAAATTTTGTTTCATAATTCCATATTCTTTTGTTTTTGAACCTCAAGTAACATTAATAAGCAATATGTGACAGGATAACGATTGTTGCAAGTAGCGCCAAGAGCAATATAAGTTAACAAAAGTATATAGAGGCAAAAGGACTCCTTGTTAAACTTGCAACGAATTTTATTTCTTTATGAAATTAGGTGGCAAAATATATTTGAAATGACGTAAGCAACAAAATAACTTTAGTAATAGTATGCGTTGAGGGCCAAGGCACACAGGTTGGTCAAGCTATGTAATAAAACCACAAAAAAAGAGAGAAATACAGAAAAGGGAAAATTACACAAATGAGCTACCATGAAAAAATGTTATTAGAAACATAGCAACAAGAAGAATAAGGTTTAAGCTGTCACGACGTAACGCCCCAAAGAGCCACCAATGCATACACATAGATACTCTTTTACACAAACAAACACGACACATCATTTACTGTAGCAGTGGTAGTGGTATGAAGGAAAAAGTTGCAATACGCCCGCATATGCCAACGATAAAATGTGCGTAACTTTCTTTCTCTCTCTCTCTCTCTCTTTATGGAACTTTCTTTTGTTCTTATTATGTGTATATATACAATAGTATACAGATATACGAATGTATAGGTATATTTTCGTGGGGTTGGTTGAGTGGTTGGGTTGACTAGGCTGAGTGCTGGCGCCCAAATGGAGTACATCATTGTCAGTCACTCAAGTATGAAGTGTATTTTCGCCATCTCATCCGCCTACCCCTTTATATTGTGGTTCTTAGTGATTTAGTAAGTGAGTGAGTGAGTGAGTGAGTGCAGATCAAATATTGAACAAACTTGTGTTCGCTTTAAACATCTTAATTTCATACTCTTTTTTCATTACTCAAAACCATTTATGTTATCAAGAATTTCAATGCAATTGGCAGTTCATGTTTCTTACACTTTTAATATTTAATTGGATAGACCAAATTAGATTTACCAATTGAAACATATCTACAATTTCTTTTCAGACACATTATTAGATCAAATTAGCTAAATAAATAGATCACATGGTAAGCTTGAAAATTTTAAGAGTGTTGCTGATACTTTATATGTGTGTATACATATTTTCATGTTTGTTATGCAAATTCTTCTATGTATGTTCAGTGCCCTACTTTAAGAACTTATTTGCTGAAGAGGGTGGCGGCATTCAATCTTTGAAGTTAGATATACTAAGTACTTCAAACTTCTTTTGACAAACAGTGTGCAAAAAGGAAAATATGATTTGTACTCTTGACGGAGGTACTTCAAAAGTGTTAAAATATATAATGAAGTGTTTTGTTGGTTTGAAAATAGACAGAAAGTCTTTGAAAGAAACTACATGCCGCTCAAGCTTCTTATACCTATATAAAATTCTCAACTGCAATTAGCAAAAATGACACATCAAAGCTTATATAAGGGCTTATATAGAGGCTAATAATACACTAACTAACTTCTTTGACAGAACAACCCTTATAAAAATGCAACCTCGCGCGGAAACACAAGAAAAACTGCAATTTGTTTTATTAAATCCGTGAAAAGTGCTTTAAAGTAAAAATATCTAAAAGGGGAGTGACAAAGGATTTACTTAGTACCAAGAGAGCCTTTTGCTTTATACGGAGAACCCCTTAATGCAATGCATGGCAATATGTTTAATGTCAGTCATGCATCATCCAAAAAAAAAAAAAAAGCAATAACAACAGCAACAAAAATGAAAATAGCACTTGGGTGCTGCACCATGCATCATTCCGCACGTGCTGCAAATGCGTTGCAGTAGCGCACCACTACTCAAACTCAACTTGTTTGATGACTTTTCTTTTGAGTCACAATTAGAGGACCTTATATGCTACACTAACCACCATCATCATCATCATTGTCGTCGTCGTCGTCGTCATCGTCATCGTCATCGTCATCGTCATCATTCACGTCGGTCGATGAGTTCGTGCCAAAGGGCATTGCAAGTTACTAAGGGTTGTTGCAGTTGTTCTGATTGCGGCATTTGCGCCTTCACTTTAATCCCTTTCTATCATTTTGTATATCTGTGTGTGAGTGTGTGTGCATGTGTTTGTATGAGATATGTGCAATTATAAATCGTTGCATGGTACTGCATCATCTCCAACTCACTCAACAGCTTTTCTTTTGCTTTACTTTAGCAACATTCCCAGTATCTTCAATCTCATTTTCATCATGAGGAAAATCCACCCCACTTGGCAGCAACGGTGTTTATTGTATGTGGTAAGTGCAACTTATGTGCTTATCAAAGTGTACCGCCTTTTTAAAATAAAATTAAAAAAAGAAAAAAACACAAAACGCTTTTCCGCAGCTGGGAAAAATTCATGTCGAGTTAATTAAAGCACATACAGAAAAAACGTCAACAGCAAGAGAAGCTAGAAAAACGCGTTGCCATTGTTGCAAGCATGCCATGTTTGTGAGTTTAGCGTGTATCTTTCATTCATTCATGAAGCCACAACACAACACACTGCAAATACCCCTTTCCTTAATTGGCTTTCTGACTGTTTCCTTTTGTCACTATAACAAGTACTTACATATATAAAAACTGAGATGCGAGCAAGTCACAAAAAGGAATAAGAATTGCATTTTGAATGCATGTAAGTCATTGGTTTTTTAAAGGTTCCCAACCCAAAGCGGGGTACCAAACGGAACCCTATTACTAAAGCTACGTCGTCCGTCCGTCCGTCCTCGGGTCATATCTCATGAACCGTAATAGATAGAAAGTTTAAATTTTCACAGAATGTATAGTTATATCCGGGCAACAGCGACAAATACTAAAACTAAAATGTTTTCAATAATTTAAAGGGGTCTCCATACAAGAAACATATGGGTTTGTATGGATGGGAGCTATACTTGGTTGGTGAAAGTGGATTAGAAACTAATAATATAGGTGCTGTACATATTTTTGTAATCAGCCAAATTGAGTCACTAGGCACTAGGTATCTCCCATACAAACCCAATTAGGTACGGAACCCTCTGCGTGCGAGTCTGACTTGCACTTGGTCGATTTTTTTCTTTCTCTTGCATTGGGTTTTTTTTTTTTTCTTTTAAGGGATTATTTGTTTTGTTTACTTGTCAAAATTTTTTTAAGTCACACAAACGTGTGTCATTCGTTGACTAATTGATGTTTATCATAGTTTGTTATGGAATATTGTATCTAATGGTTTTTTTTTTACGATCTTTGGGAAAGGATTTAATTTTTTTTTTTTGTTTTTTTAATTATGAGGTGAAATATATAATTTTAATAAAAGACTGTAGAATGAAAGCAATAAAGGCATTTACAAAATATTCGTTGATTTGCGACATGTCAGCACAGCTAAGCGCAAGCGGAAAAGCAATAACGCGATTCAAAATTGTTGTTACTGGAATCATTTTCAAATGATTGTTACTGGGATTGTTAGTGTGTTCTTATTGTTTTATATCGCTTTGATTTTATTACTTAGTAGTTTCAAAATTTAGAAATGACTAGGCTCCTGCTTCCTAAAGCTGGATAATATCCACATTCTGCCATTTTGTTATGGAATGTCTATATGTATCTTTGATTCTTGTTGGGGAAACTTTGATTTTCAAAGCGCACTGCATTTATGATATTGTGAATGACCACCGACACAATACAAAATAAATATTTTTAAATTTTAATTTAATTAATTTAATTTTATTTTAATCGATCATTGGTGTTTATAAAACGCGCCGGAAGCATTCTATTTCTAACTATGTGTGTTGCTTCCTGAATTATATGAATGTCATCATGTAAAATCCTAATGCAATATTTACTATGTATCCTCAAAGGATTATATAGGGGAGGGCTTATCCTGGACTTATAAATTGAGTTAAATTCAAACGTTTTTGTTTAAATACAAGACTAAAATTACTTTAAAGTTGAATAGAAAATAAATTTTAAAGGATAAATGGAGATAGGAGCCAAAGCCAACTTTGCTTTCCGTTTTTGGTATTTTCTTATCGATTGCGGAGGTGATCCATCACCTCCAATAATTTCTGTGTCATTACCAGGTGGCCCAACTTTACCTGAAGAACTGGGTCTTTTTCGATTCATGCTTCATGGCCGCACTGGATATTTCATTGCTCACAATTGATTCATGCCCAACACTTTATAGATTTGATGGCAATACATCGCAAGATTATTGAGATGACATTGACTGTTGTAATTATAAAACCTGAGACTGCAGCCTCCATTTAACGACGCATGCCATGACCAGCGATATAGGATTACCATGACTGAGCACGCTGACAGAGATCCCGCAATATACCTACGTATGACCATAACACATTTTGGTAAGCCAGTGGCATGAACCTGGAACCATTAGCATGATGAAGATTACCTTAAGCCTTAAGATATGATCCGCGTGTCAATGATGCATTGTCAGCAGTATAAGCAGCTTTTGGTTTATCTCCTAGTTTGCATTACTAACAGCCATAAGATTACGCATCAGTGGCCACAAATATTGCAGGCTCTTCAACAGTATAATCAAATTTATAGTCAATCAGAGCTTCACCTGCAATTACTTTTCATTTTTCTAACAAAACTTCGGTCACACGATATTACAAATAATAGACTAAAACTTTCAGTTTTCAATTTGATTCCAATTTTACTCATACATTTATTTGTCAAGTTCTAGTTCTTTTACTCCATTTTAGTTCCATCTATTTTTTGCAATTTCGAAACGCCATTTTCACGCAAAATAATGAGAAGCCAATACAATATTGCAATTGTTAAAACTCTCTTACTTAGGTAATCCATACATGACATCCGCTCTCTCATTCACTCATTCGCCCAATAAGCAACTAAAGTATATGCACTTGTTTTGTTGTTGTTACAGTTTTTCCCATTCTCTCGGAACTACATCAGAAGCATATTAACTTTATGCAAGTGTAAATGAGTGAACGGTATGTTGCATTTTTTTCTCCTTCTATTCTTTTTGAACGGTCTCATTTTTTTTGTTTTTTTTTTTTGCAATGCGTCCGCCGATTGTAAACCGAAGCTTTTTCGTTATTTTTGCTTGGTTTTTATTTGTGTGTGCATTTGGCATATTGGCTGCGATCGGGTGCTCTTCGTAATTTCACGATCTTTGCATTCGTTGCATTTGCATTTGCAATCGGGTTACATCGTTTCGCATTCGTGTTCATCTACATTTTAATTCGTTGCTGCTTTTAATGAATTTATGAAGACCTTAACCAATCAATGAGCGACAGATTCAATTTTATTTTAAATTAAATTATTAGTCATTGAGTGAGTAAGTTTCTTTTAGTGCAAAAACTATTGCATAATTTGTATTCATTTTACAATAAATAAATGTACAAAAATAATAAACAGACACTTGCTGCTTCTATTGATAAAGATACTATATCTGCGACCACACAAATGTACACACTCACACGAATCACACACAAACTCATTTAGGTTTTTAAAGCGATTTAACTTTGTTTTTTTTTTGGTTTTTTCCTTATTATTTCCGTAAATTTAACCTACATTTCTTTGTAGATATAAAAAGTATATAATATACTCGCATGTATATAGATATTTTTTAAATTTCATTTTGTAATCAAAAAGAACTGACCAAGAACAACAAAATAACAGCACCAGATACACGACAGCCAACAACAAATGAACTAACTATAAAAAGCAAACTAATACAAAAAAAAATCTACATTTATATCGTTCATTTCATTTCTTCATTATCATCTTTGCTTTTCCGCATATCTTGTACCCGTTTACAATTCACAGAATAAGAAATGGAATAAGAAAGGGGAGAGACTACCTGCAACGAGCTTAGAATAAACGCCGTTGACGCATGCGTTTCATTCTATTGTACTTTTTTGGAAAACGAACCGAAACAAACAAAAAGAAAGGAAACGAAATTAAGAACTAAATTCGCAACCGAAATGAAGAAACAAAATCTAGAACCGGCAATGCAAAGAACCACGCAAAACAACTCAACTCAACTCAACTTAATACAACTCAACTCAAAAAACAGCGGCGCACTATACACAGATACATATACACTGCTGCGCTATAGATACGCAGATACTTGTTTATTTCGCGAATAATAACAAACTAATACAAATGCCGCACGAAACAAGGTCAAATGCAGTTATTTGTTAAAGTGAATACACAAAACAACAAAACGAAACAAAACCAACAACAACAACTGTTTATTACTCGTCTTTTTGTTGTTGTTGTCGTTTTTTTTTTTTTTTGTTTTGCGCGCATTTTTATCGCATACATAATACACACACATACATATGTCTATCTATCCATGGTATATACTACACTTCTAAATACTCACACATAAACGTGTTTCAAATATAGGCGAGGTGTCATTATAAAATAATGAATTCGAAGAAGAACTTAGCATGCACGAAAGTCGTCATATCACCCACAGTTAAATAATATGGGACCTTCCTTTATGGATTTCCATACCTCTTGTGAATATTATGAAATAGTAAGTCTAAACATTTAAATAGAGTAACCAATTGACATATGAAACTAAGAACTACAAACTTCAGGTGAACTTTTATTACAAAGCTAGAAGCCCGAGCCCTTGGATGACCTTCATTTGCATTTAACTGAGTTCGACGACTTATGTCAGCACATCCTCTCTTTGGCAATCAATTGAACAATGTAAAACGACACGGACTTGTTTATCTTAAGAAATTTACAATATCCTCAATATATCATAAGTTCTCGAGTCTCGCTAAAACACATCTAAATGAAATTTTATTCATGTCTCAGCCTGCAAAGTCAATTTCACTTAATATTGTAGAAAAGTTGATCAAAAAGAATTTTTGCAAAATGTAATTTAATTCGTTTAAACCAAATCTATTCTCAGAATCTACACAATTCAAATTTATAAAGAAATGTTTGACAAAGACAACTTCTACGCGTCACTTTTTAGAGTTCCGGACCCAAAGGGTACCAAAAGGAACCCTATTGCAGGGTCTTCGTTGTCCATCCGTCCGTCCGTCCTCGGGTCATATCTCATAACCCGCAATAGCTAGAGAGTTGAAATGTGTAGATCCATCCGGACATCAGCAACAAATACTATAACTAAAATATTTTCAAAAACTTAAAGGGGTCCCCATACAAGAAACATTTTGGTTTTTATGGCAGCTATACGATCCAGTAATCCCATAATCTTGAAATTTGGATGGTTTGTGACTACACATCAGAAACTTATATTGCCGAAATTTCAGTTTGATCGGCTTGCTAGCGGGGGCACCTGCCATACAAACCCCCCTTAAAATTCTGGTTCTTATGAGAAAAACTTTTTGGGTTTTCGTTCTATCAAACTGGAATTTATAAACTATAAGTTTCTAATATAGACGAGGTACATCTGCTGGAATCAACGAAATCGGCTACCTAGGAAGGGTACCTCCCATACAAATCCACAATTAAAAGTCAGGTTCTTATTAGAAAAATTTTTTTGTGTTTTGCACTATCGAACTGAAATTAAGACACTATCGTCGTCTAGACGTCTGACTCGCACTTGGCCCATTTTTTCTATTTTTCGGCTGTTCCATTAGCCTTCTTTTTTTTCTCCTTAACCACTCACAGTATTAAGGAGAATAAGACAACTAAATAATATGCAAATCGATCGAGCTATTCTCGACATATTGCGAGACTAATTCAAAGCAATTGGTTTTTATTAATATATATAATAATTATTTATATAGAAATAAATGGGGATTTGTGAGTGATTTTTAAGAAGTCAGAACATTGTAAATGGTGACGCCTTTACGCCTTTGTATTTATACTATAGGATTTGACATAGAAATTATATAGCTAGAAAGCAAGAATTGTTGTCTTTCATTAAGCATAAGCATAATATTCCAGTCTTAGATCATAGCCTGCACTATGTTCCCCATAGTCCAATCTGCATTATAAAAATATAGGTTCCTAGACCATTAAAAGTGTGAACCCAAAAAAATAGGCTCACTGCCTATGTTTCGAACAATTGAAATTCACATGAAGCTTTTCCTTTTTATTATTTTATAATCATACCTCGTTGATTCTTATATATTATTTGTTTGTATGTTTTGTTCTTGTTGTTTTTTTTTTTTTTTGTGTTTGTGCTTTTTGGTTACTTTTTGAATTATCTTTTCCGTTCGCGCTTGCAGCGCACACAAAATGTACACATCTTCTTCTTTGTCATCTTCATCATCATCATCATCATCACCACTACCATTATCATCATCTTCAGAATCGTCATCGACTTAATTTTGCTTTCATTTTCAAGGATATTCATTCTTGTAGATACATTTTGTATGTGCATGCCCCGTATGGATGTGTATGTGCTTCGGTGTTTTGTGCATGTGATTTTATAGAAAGATTGAGAAGCTTGCGTAGTTAGAAGAAACCTGTCGGAGCAAAGCGTGCAAAAATTTCCTGGAATCAATTTGAAAAGGTGAGAATTTCTGAAATCACACACACAAAATACACATACACTGAAACTCACATATTGTACTTATGGTAGAAAACTAAGCGGAGAATGAATAAGGTAAATACTTCATACAAGTGATGTAAGTATGTGCAACACAGTACTCAGATGGAGCGATATTTTTTTTTTTTTTTTTGTTTTTTTTTTAAAGAAATTTCTGCTCTAAACAAATATAATTATGATTGTTATTATTTTCTTCTTACTTATTAAATTTAATTGAATTTATTCGGAACCATTCGCTTGCTCATGTAGCTCAATTCCCTTTATTTTTCTATTGAAGCCGTTGTTACTTAGCAGCAATTATAAATTTATATTTTATTTTATTTTTTTTTTTTTGTTTGTATTTAATAAATTCAACAAAATATACAATAAAAATTTTTTATACATAACAGCAGCGGTAACAACGGCGCATTCGTCATTGCTGACCTTGGTTGCAATCTTGTTCGTATTTGCTTGCTCTGTTGAGTTGTGGTTTATTTTATATCTTTTCTGAATTTATCCATACATTTTTTTAAATGTTTTATTCGATATGCACAAATGATTTGAGTTGTCATGCTAAATTATTGTATAACAATGACTAAAACAAAGAACGGAATATTAAAAAAAAAAAAAAACATTTAGAAAATAAATTAATTAATTTATAGCATTTGGATTTTGCATTGTTAGTTTTCGGCATTTCAATTCGATGACAAAATTACTTTTTATTATATGTATTACAAAATTCAAAATAAAATATAAAATTTAAACAAATTCAAACAGACTGCATTTCTAGTAAGTGTATAATGAATAAAACTGATTGATCGAAGTTTGGAATGTCATTCAAAGATTCAACACTTTGGCACCGCATTGCATAAGTTTCCCTCGTAAACAAATACAAATATAAAAACAATAAAAATTCATCTAAAAATTAAATTTTCGTCTGACATTGAATGACACGCGCAATGGCAAAGCAACAGCGTCAGAAATGACAGTGGCAGCCAAAAAAGTATCTGGAAACCCACAAAAAGAAGCAAAACAAGAAATGCAAAAATGAAACAAATAAAACTTTGCACATTTGCACTCAAACACAAAGCCAAACAACAACAAAGTTAAAATTACTCACTTAAAATTCGTTTGAATGACATACAATATAGAAATATTGAAGTCGCTGTAGATGAAAATAAACAATGATGGTGGGGGATGATGATATTGATAATGAAAAAGTATATAAACAAATGTATCTACTTACAAATTATGTATGTATATAGACTACTTCCCGGCTTTTTGTTACATTCTCTATATATTTTACTGTCACTGTCTGCTTGTTTGTCGATCTGTTTTTAATAATGTAACACACAGATACAAAAATACATATTATATATTCTAATATTATAAGCACAGCACATTCACTATGAGGAGAAAGATGTGAAATAGAAAGCCCAGACAAGCACGTAGATAAAAAATGGCAGCAAATAATGAAACAACAACATAAAGAGAATACGCAAAACAAAAAAAAAGTAATGAGAAATGTGAAAAGATAGAGCATACACTGCACACAAGTGTCCCACTTCCACGAATCTTTCATTCTACGCTGCTTCTAGTGAGTGAGTGGCTTTTTTCGGTTTATTCATTCGTTCGTTCGTACGTTCTGTCTGTCTAACTGTCTGTCTGTCTGTTTGTTAATCTATCTATCTATCTATCTGACTTTTTGTTTGCTTGCCATTTTTCGGCAATACTTTTCTGCAATTCAGTTATATTTTGTTGATTTGTATCTCACAGATACACTCATAACACAAAACGTAGTGCGATTTATAAAATTTATATACACAGTATATACCTACACATTTTTAAATAAATAAATACTATAAATTCGATTTTATAAATATTGGCATTTGTTATTGCTTTCTGTTTGCTTAATATACTTTTTTAATTTTTGTTTTTGCTGTTTTTAAGCTTGAGGCGTTTTGTAGATTGATAAAGCAACGAAGGGTGACGAGAGGAACAGACTTTTGTGTGCATTTTTATTTTTGTTTTAATAATTATTTTCGTTTTCTTCTAATAATTTTATTACCTTTTTTTTCATTTTTGCAACGGATTTTATATATTTGTTTATATTTATCTTTTTATATTCTTTTTTTTCTTTTCTTTTGTTTTTTTTTTAATTGTATTTCAAATTTTTATTTACGGAAGCATTCGTTGGCGACGTGTTTAATTTTTTTTTTTTTTTTTTTTTTTTTGACATTTTATTTTGGTGTCAATTTGTTGTCGCTAAAAACAAAATTTAGGTTAAAGTTATAAATTTACCATGCTAATGCTGGATTTTGTAAAGGAAAAATGTAATAAAAACTAAAATTTCTAAGCACTTTGTTGACATATGAAAAAGTGTTGAGGAAAATTTTGAAATTTATGAAAATAATTAAAATCTTTTATTAACTCGATGATGAAAATATGTTCTGCTTGAATTATTTTTACAAAATTTTTGGAATATAATTTGATTTGAAAACTCTCATTAATTTTGGGCTTAGCATTTGATTTACTTAGTTAATAATGAGATTGATAATTTAGTCCAGCTTAGTTAATTCTTAGTTTTGAAGTTATTAACATTGATGGCTACGGCGAAATTTAGTGACGATCTAGAGATATTGTAAAGAGGAGTACGAGTTCTTCAAAACATTTATTTAAATAGATTTTTTCTTGTATTAAATATTTATTGTGTATCAATTTTGCATATCAATCAATACTACATGAATCTAAATATCTGACTTTTCAGGCGGTGGCACTAAATACTTTCAAGTTCCTGCATGGAGTATGAAACATTGACTGGTAATCCAATATTGCTTGTTTTCTTTTCTTCATTTGGGTTAATATTTCCATCAAACTCTCCTAAAAATATTGGAGGATCCGGGAAAATGGAAATGGTAAGTGACTTGAATACAGTCGTCTTGCGTCTTAATCATAAGGAAAACAAGGCTAAGCCATAACCTTAGTCTTCATAGCAAGCATACTGGGGCCCACTCAACAATTCGGTACTTCAATGCACTCTGCATTCTGCTGATATTCATTTACAAAGTCTCATCTTTAAAGAATTAACGTTCCTACAGTAAGTAAGACAGTGTAAGTAGGGAGTAGAACTTTAATTAATCTTAGTCAATTTGAAGCGTTGTAACAGCAGAAAAAAAAAACATTACAATAATCCAATTATCCTCCTGAGAACAGTGTCTCATTCCTAAAAATCTATCCTCCTACAAAGTTTTTGAATAATTTTGTTAATTACAAATTTAATGTAGACTTTTGTAACATTGACTAGATTTAAGCCTTCATAATTTCTTATTGGTCCATGGTTTTACAGCCATGTTTCTTCCTTGGATAATTTAAATGTAAATACGCTAATGTAAATAATCAATTAAACCAAAATTTATAATGTCTCAGATGCACAGTATTTATGGTAAGTCTATTGCAATAAATATTAAATTCTAAATTTCTTATAAGATCTTTTTGAATTAGCTTTCAAGTTGCTGTTGCTATTGCTGTTGCTGTTGCTGTGACAGTAGAGTTTATTTCTTAAACTATTTCTTCCTTGGATTGATACGAAAACTTGTTTCGCAATTGTATGTATTATTATTTTCATTGCAATTTATTAAATTAATAGGAAGCATTTACTAAATTATATACTCTATTTTATGTTATGTTAATTTTATAAAAAATAAGGAAATTGATTTCAATACAGTGGAGTTCAACTTATTTACAAATATGATATAATCATCATTCATTCATCTAAATTTAATCGCAAACAAATGCGCAGCACATCAATTTATTTTGTATTTACAGCAACAACAAATGCTAGATGTTTATTGCATTAGCGAAATACTGTTGCTTTAGTTAATAAAGGTAAGTAAGTTTCTATAAACTGAATGAGATATGTATGTATGAAGATCTTATTAAAGTATTGTATGTACATACATACATACGAATGTGCCTGTATGCATTCATGTGTTACACATATGCAAGTTGCCATTTTTAATTTAGTAAATTACTAAATTTAGCAAACAATTTCTCATTCATATTATGTATATTTAAGTATACATGAATATACTGAAAAAGCTTTCTAGTCTTTGTCAATAATTGCGCTGCTGTTGTTGTTGTTGTTGTTTTAAGTATCCGCTGTGTGCATTTGTAGATATAAAATTGTATTTGCTAAACTAAAACGAAGAAACAGAAGTAAATTATACAACAAACACAAAAAAAAATATTGTATTTATATACAAGTATTTTTTATTTAGCGATTAGCTCATTTAAATACATTTTTGTGCATACAATTTTATTCTCTCTCTTTGTTTTTGTATTTGCAAGAGTTGTGAGATACACATATGTGTGTATGTTTGTATATTATAACCAATGACAAAATGTCATTATTTGCCAACCAAATGTTAGTATTTTTTTTTTTTTTTTTTTTTGTATGTGTAGGAATTTGTATTCAAGTTTTGAAACAACAACAAATGCGACAACTGAGTGCGATTGGAACGCAACAAATAACTGAATGCGATTTGTCGTCGTACTGACTCAACCCAACTGACGACTGTCACTGTCACTGGCACTGGTACTTAGCTTGGCAGCCATTTAATGTTAAATTTATTTTAATTTTTTTCTGCAGCTGTCTCAAACTTTATGCAGGCAATGAAAACGAGACATAACAAAAAAACCAAACCAAACCAAACTAGTACAAAAAAAAAAAAAAACAAATAAAATCGCAATTTGCTATGATGACTTTGATGATGACATTCGAAATTGAATTAATTGCAAATTGCATTTTTCACCTACAAAACAAAATATCAAATGCATTGTAATAAATATTAATTACAAATTTATAATAAATAATAATCAACTTTTTGAAAATATGGATCATATTTAAACAGATACATAATTCTTTTCATCTTCCACTAAATTTTGTAATAGAATTTTCAAGTTTAACATTGAGCTTATTTTGCGTGTAAATGCATTTTGTTTTCCCTTTTCGGTTCGACACTTGATAAAAATTCCATAAATTATTTCTGTTAGCGTACGTGATGCTTATAAAAAGTCAAAAGAAAAACGACCCAAAGACACCGAATGAATGAATGAATGAATGAATGAACAACTGGCAGACATATAAACACAAGTAGATATTGACAAAGATAACGCCAACAACAACAACAACAACAATAACAGCAAAAGTAATGCTCATAATGTTTACGAATATTTAATATGCCACAAAACGAATAAAGGAAAAATCGTAAAACAAGAAAACATCAACAGAAGCGACTCACGCCCAATAAACGGAATACATACATATTGTATCTAATAGCAAGCAACACACGAACCAACATCACCATCAATATCATCATCATCATCATCATCATCATCATCATCATCATATCATTATTGCCAAAGACAGTGAAGATATAATAGCAACAAAAACAACGAAAACAACAATAACAATAAAGACTTCGGTCGTGTCTTCATTTCAAGTTCAAGTTCAAGATAAATTTTATTTTATTTTATTTTTTCATTTCTTTTCTTTTGGTTTCATTTTATTTCTTCAATATGCCGTTTCTTTTTACATACACAAAACTTATACAAATATGTGTGTACATTTTTACAAGCCACATGAATCTGTAACATTTTCATTCATTGTCAAATAGTAAAATAAACAAAATAGCAAATGGTAGTAAATAAATAGCAAAGAAAGGGTCAAATTATGTGTTTCATCTGTGTGAGATGAGAAAGTAGAGTGATAAATATGTTTGAAAGAAAGAGATTTTTGTGTACAAATAGAAGAAAATTTAAATCAAAAAGGCAAAGCACAATGAAACATAAAAATTAAAAACAAAGTTATTATGCGCTCTTTTGAAACTTCCTTCCTGACTGAGTAAAGCAAAAAAGAAAAAGAAAGAAAATTGAAACAAAACACCGAAATTAGCTAAAGAAATTTATGGTATTTTGTTTCCGTTTTTTATTTCATTTACTTTATTTTATGTATTGTATATTATTCACTTGGGGTACCGACAGAAGAAGCCTTTGCAGCCATCAACACAAAATAAAAACTTTCAATTTTTTCTTTTTTTTTTCTTCCTTGTTTTTTTGTTTTCTTATGAGTCTTTACTGACTTTTACAACAAAGGAGTTTTGTTTTGTTCTTTTTGATGCCACTTTAACAATTATAAAAAATAAATTCAATCTCTGAACAATGCAAGTAAAAATCCAAAAAATAAAATATTGTATGACAAACAAAAAAAAAAAAAATAATAATAATAATAATAATAATAATAAAAATCTTATAATCATGAAATGAAAGAAAAATTGTTCTTTTTTTCCGTTTTTACTTAGAACAAATTATATACGTAATGCAATTTGAAATGAAATTAATAAAAGCAATTGAAAGTTGGAAGAATACATAAATAGATGCAATCAGGATAAAAGATAATTAGATGCGTCTGGAATGAATTTTCCCATGGAAATGTAATGGAAACTTCATAAAACTTCTTATTGAATAACGGACACGTGCATAATTTCTTTATGAGAATAATTTGAATGATGGATAATCATTTTATGAAATGAAAATTTTTAAAATGTTTCCATGGTTTTCATTCAATTTTTCTTTATGAAAAACTTATGAACATTGAATTTACAATTTATATTTTAATCCCATGGTAACCATTTTGTTATAGAGAAGAAAATATCGTAAAAATTATAAACAATTTCTAAGAAGATTGAAGTTCAATGGTTGTGATCAGATCTTAAGTAAAACAATAATCATACAAATAAAAATAACAACAATATCCTTTATAGTCACACATTAAATGCATCCTTCATTTTGGATTCTGTCCTCATATCAACCTTCTATTGAGAATTGAAATTTTCATTACTCAACTCAATCATTTTCTCACCTTTGCTCAGTTTATTGTTGCGATTATCATGACTCATGTCTTTTTCAATAACACCAACAAGAGCCACAATACAATCCACAGCAACCCACCACAGATTTACTCATAGTAAAACTAAGACCTCTCCACTCTACATAAAATATTATTAAAACTCGTACGAGTACAATAAAATCTCACCCCACCCACGTTATTTTGCTATTTGGCGCACTCATAGATACAAACATACTTAGTTAGTTGTCTTCATCAAAGACTTAAATAACATTTGTCTTTCTTTCTTACCATTTTTTTGATTTGTCGCATGCAATTTACGATAAATTGTGCCAAAAGCAACAACAAAAAAGCCAAACCAACCATCATTTACTTTACTTTACTTAAATTCAATTCACTTCACTTCAGTTTACTTTTGTATTTCCCTGGCACAACAAAACATACAAATAGCTAGAAATATACTTATATTTCTTTGGTTTTTGTTTGCGTGCACATTTGGCAAAAGAGACAAGACGACGCGAGACTCAAATCGAAAGCGAAAGTTGCAAACGCGCATTTGCCAAATAAAGTACATATGTATCTGTGTGTCTGTCTGCGTGTAGGTGTGTGGGTATTCTTTTTTTGATTTTTGTCGTGGCTTTTGTATCTTTAATAAAGTGGTAAATACCACAGATGTTTATCAACAAATTGCAGTTATTGTATTGTTGTCATCGCGTGAAAGTGTTTTTTGTTTGTCTGAAATGAGCCGCAACGTCAACACTGCCTCCTTGTATGGCGAAAAGACCGGCGAATAAATAAATTGGTAAAACAATAATAAAATACAACAAATATTATACTTATACTATATGAATATAACGACGTTGCATGTATGATAATTTGCCGCATTGTCTTCGTTAAAAACTTGGCTTTTGTACTTGTTATTATTTTTGTATTTTTTGGTCAAAGATAAAATGATTCATACTAACAACTAACAACTAAAATTAAATATTTAATATTTATTTTAAATTATTTGACCATGTTTATAGCATTGCATGCTTTTATGCGTAACTTTTATAAGCAAGCGTGGCGTAATCTAACTGCGACTGACTTATTCTAGCGGGGTTCCACGGCCTCTGTTTCTTTTTAAAAAATTGTCATGTCGCCGCCAACTCTCTCAGACTAATTGCTAATCAAAGATGTCCATTAAAAAAGTCAGAACAATAACCTATACAAATAAAAACGGAAAAGAAATTAAACTTTATTTCTTCTTCAACCAGGAAAACAACTTTATGCAAAATGAAAATGAATGAATTGAGGGGGAAAAATTCTTGACGCCAGTCGCACTAAATCTAAAAAATTAACTGCACACAAAAACGCCTACAGCTAAAGCTATAAGAAAAAACAAAAAAAAAAAAGAAGAAAAATCTATCTACCGGCAACTAGAAATTGCTACTCAAACCAAACAAAAATGTGACTAATACAACAAAAAAAAAAAAAAAACAAAAAACAACAAACAACTTTTATCTGCAATATATAAATTTTTCAAGTGCATACAGAACATGAACATCACTGAAGAAAAACTAAACAAGTAACGAGTAAAACTTCACAAGGACAACAAAAGAGAGAAATCCTGTGCAGGCAAATGAAGCCGCCGCCACCACCATCACACACACATCCACAGAGTCTCATTCTTTATTTTTCTCAGAATGAAAAAGGGATGAAGATGAGGAGGAGCAATAGTACAAACATACATTAGATGAAAGCAAACGATAAAAATGCAGAGAAAAATTGCGAAAAAAGAAAGTTGCAATAGCAATATGACATAGAGTGAGCAACAAAAGCCGCCAAGAAAGGAACACAGACAATGCATTCAAAACAACGGTGAGCGAAGAAAACAGGGAAACAGGCATCGAAACAATTTGACTATGACATTTTTCTTTAATAAAAGAAAAAGTATCTACTACGATGTCGACATACAAATTTACTACGAAATACGGTTGAGTACTCATCATAGTAGCAGTTGTACAACTAGTAGTACTAGTAGTGAAGATAATACAATATTATGGGTAGGCGGTTTGATATTAAGGACTAAAGTGTGGTTTCGATTCGGTGAGGCAACGATGAGTAAAAATGAATTTTGCACTCATTTCCTTATCGTCTGTGATTTCCTTGCCAGACGCCAGTCAGCCATACGAATACGACAACATATACAATACAGTTGAACTGAATAAAACCAAGAACCAAGTTGCAAATATATTGTAGAATGCCTTTTGTTGTTGTCTAGATACAAGTTTGCAAGGGGGTGTGGGCTGGTTTGGTTTGGTTGGTTCTGAATGATTGTTAAGGGGCGCCTGTCTGTGTCGGCCGGTCGGCTAAAGGAAAAAACACTAGCATTTTTAAATGAATTTTCGTTACTATGCAGTCAAAGACCAAAAAAAAACAAGCCTTTGGACGAGAGAAAATGAAAATGAAGGAAACAGTTGACTGCGCCAAAATGCAGCAACAGCAAAAAATGAAAAAAAAAAAAAAAACATACTCTGATGAACGAAAGAGATACATAAAAGAAGGAATGAATGAATGAAAATAAATAGAGAACAAATACAAAAACAGATAGGAAGAAAATCAATAGAAAAATGCCACATACTATGATGAAAGATGGAAACATAAAGGAGAATGAAGCAACGCAAACGAAGCTGTTATAGTAGTAACAACAATGAAGGCGACGGAATGGCAATGGCGCTTAAAGTTGGGGCAAAATACAGGAAGTATACATGTGCAATGACGAACAACAACAACAACAACAACAACAGCAATAATAACAAAAACATCATCGTCATCATAAAAGGAGAATCAAGCAGCAGCAACAACCCTCATAGTCGGGTGGTGGCTGCAGCAGTAGCAGCAGCAGCAACCCCCAGAACCCCCACTCAATTCCAAGAGTTGAGCTGCTATACTTGTACAACATAAAAGGATATAGAGACGCAGAGAAGTAGAAAGTATGCAAGAGCAATGCTGTCATGCTTGGCATGCTTTTGGGTAGCGACGACAAAACTTGCAGACATGCATTGCTTCAAGGAGGATGAGTTTAAATAGGAAAGGGAGACAGAATCGTGTGAAGTAACGTGATGGGTTTCGCCCCCCAAAAACGAGCAGCAAAAACTTTCACTTTTGCATGCGCAGCATACACAGAATGACACACACAGATACAAACAAATATATGTGTCTATATATGGATAGGCAAACAGACATGGACAGACAATTTGAACAAACCCAAAAAGGATGTTGAATGTACATTGAGATAGCCGAGTCAACCATCCATCCATCCACCCACCCACTCACATGCTTTTACATACAATAACAAATGACTGTGTTATACCATTGCGTCATGCGACACAGCAACGTACTTGTACTAATGCAGCACTGCGCCAAAAAGTAGACAATAGAATATAGTAGTAGTAGTAGTAGTAGTCATAGTAGTAGTAGTACAGGGGATGATGATTGCAGCAGGAGGCAAAGAAGGGTTGCTGTTGCTGCTACTTCATTGAAATAATGCCATAATATTTTAAATATTTCACAAAATGCAACTCTTGAAATAGTTGTACGACGAACATATTTAGTGGCAAAGAAAAAGGGTTGTGCACCGAAAGAGATGAAGAGACAGCAGCAAGCGTTAAGGGCTGCTAAAGGGAATTTACTTTACACTGCAGTAGTAGTAGCTGTGCACAGTGACGCCTGCCGGCTGTTTCTGATGTTCACGACGGGAAAGGGTCTGCTGGCAAAGACTGCATGCAGCATAGCACTGTACGGGAAAAGCCGGAAAAAGTTTTTCACTTCATTGTGTCTGCATATTTGTTTGTATATGTCTGTGGGTATGTGTATCGTATATGTATGTATGTTCGTACTCACATTTGTTTGTTTGCTCATGCATTAGTGTTGGGGTGGATTACAGGCAGGCAAGCAGGCAGAACTCTGTGTTTGCCTTTGCTTGCGCATCACTGTGTGTGTCGAGATAAAATATTTTAATTTATTTTACTTTTGTTGCCTCTTCGACATTCACATTCACAACAAAAGCAGCGCCCCTCAAATTGCACATGTGTGGAACTTACTTTTATATGGGGCTACCCAAAAAGCTAAAACTAACGAGTTATGTTTATCTTTCATATGTGTATCTTGATGTACATACGAGTAGTATATGCAGATGCATATATTCCCCATACTTCTTTCTTACTCTCTCTCACTCTTTCTCTTTCTTTCTGTCTCTTTCCATCTTTTCACTATTCTCGTTTCTTTACTAAACTCAATTGCATTTGTCGCATGCACATCAAATTTTGGGGGTTTTTTTTTTTTGTTTTTCTTTTGTTTCTTGCATCATAGTCAGTCCCTTTTTCCATATCCTTGTTTGCCTTTGTTTATTTTTGTTAAAAGGTTTTAGTTTGGCACTTCAACAATTGACAGACAGACAGACGACTTTGTCTAAATGGATTTTAGTTTGTTGCATTTTGATTATTATTTTTTTCAAGATATTTTTCCATTTTTGCTTTATTTACATTGCAGAGATTTTACTTTATCTTTCTTGTTGCACCAGTGAAAATGAATATTTCATATTCAAAGTAATCAATATTATGTATTTGTCAATATCAGCAAATATCCATATACTCGTATAAATAAAAGATACTAAGATGTTTTTCATAAGTTAAAGATTTGCCAAACATCCAAATTTTAGAATGATAGAGATACTAAGTTGTTCAAATATTTCCAATTCCTTGATAATTTAACTACCTTGAAGGATAAAAATGAAAAAAATGAAAAACATATTTCATTTACTTCCTTACTTTCTTAAAAAATTCGTGGAAGTTTCCTATTCTAGACTTGCCTACAACTTATACGATTATAAATTCAGACAAAAGGATGTCATCACTAACTTGAGAAACGTGACAACCATCAACATGCGGCCACTGTCTTCCAACGCTAATGACAACACAATTTCCCCAACAGTGTAAACTCTGCAGACTCGATATTATCCCATCATACAAGAATGTCAAATTGCTTTCGCAGTTCCAATCACCATACACCAGGCGTATCTACGGACGTCACATAACCGGATTTTGCAAGCAAAAACAGGAGGAAAGTACGAAAGCAATATTACGTACTCATACTCAACGCCATAATAAGGTAAAATTTCAATTGATTCCACATACGGGTTACCCAGCTACCGGAGTCTGTTGCAAATTTGGTCGTCACAGTGGCTTACTAAATCTTCTTCTCCATTGCATAGTCTATTAATCATTAAGATTGATCTGCATATTATTTAAATAATTCATCTCTCTGAAATGTCCAGTTAAAAACCTGAGCCTCTACGAATACCTTTCCATGCCAGTCCCAGTAATTTTTTTGTTCTTTGAGAGATCTAGTTGGTATGATGATGTTTGTTACCCTACTATGTTTTTGTGTCTGACCAATAGAGATGTGATTTGTCCTCAAACAATTGTTTCAGTTTACATTTTGTAGAACAAAATTTATCTTATTGTTATGAGTAATAAGGTTTCACACAAATTAAAGATTAATTCCAATTGTATATATCTATAAATGTTTTTGTATATTTATCTTAATCATAATTTCCATTATATTTTTTACTCAAATTACAAACAAAAATCTCATGAAAGTTAACCTTCTTATAAATATTATTGTTTTATTGTTATTGTTATATTGAGTGGAGACCATAAAAATGATCTGATGTATCTCAATTTATTATCAATATCAATTCATAAGAACCAATATTCATTAGTTTTGTTTATTTCACATTTGTTTTTTTTTTTTTTTTTATTTTTTGTATTTATTTATTTATGAATACGTAGAAATTGACTGCATGACTGCAAATCTGCAAGTCTGGCAGTCAACTGCAAAACAATGCAATTCATAAAATAAATTTATTTATTCAACAAACTCACAAAAATAGAAATAACAAACTTAGGAACAATGCCAGCTTAACAAAAAGCATAACTCAGTTCATAAAGTGAACAAAGAGCACTTCAGAAGATGAAAAAGTATCGCATTTGGTTTTACTGCAAAGCACAATAAAAATATTGTTGAATTGAATTGAATTTTTTATATTACTGTATTTTATGCCGTTGGTGCACTTTTTCGATTTCCGGCCCTGAAAAAAAGGCGTTGAATGCATCAGGAACAGCTTAGAGGCGTGTCTATCGAAAATGCCGCAGTCCAAAAAGCAACAGCAACAGTAAAATAAATGAATTTAAAAAAAGGAATAAAACATATGCAAAGATAGCGCATACGCCATGTGTGGTGGATTGGGTGAGAAAGGAAAAAAAACTTGGATAGAAATAGAAAAATAGTGAGAGAGAGAGGCAACATATTGCAGCATTGCATATTGCAATATTGCCTTTATATAATATACTTATACAGCATATAAATATATGTATGTATAAAGAAAGATATATTCGTATGTAGATACATTTAGATTAGCTAGAGCTAGCATTCTACACACGATGAGACCGGACTAGTATGAAGCGGAAGCCCGAATTTAAAAGCTGAAGCAAAAAAGTCACCGGAAATAAAACCAGTTGGTGCAACAAAAAAAAAACATAGATGCTTTCGTTAATAATATTTTTCAAAGCGAACGAAAGGCAGGACGGAAAGGACGATAACAAATGAAAACTAAAAGTGCAGAAACATTTTTTTGTATACAAAAACATTTTTTTGTCCTGCTTGATGGTGCATGCAATAAAAAGCTGTGGAGGATTTCAAGCACCAGCAGGAGGAGGTTAAATGAGAATCAGTGAGTGCGCTCAAATCAAGGTGGCGGATGCAAAGTTATATGGGTGTTACTACGATTCCGCCCGCCCCCCGTTATTCTCATTCCAAGGAACTTTCATTGCTTTGAGCGCTTTGCGAAATGCTTAGACACGAAGTCTAAATTAAACTTCATCATCATCGCCAGACAGCAAAATAAGTACAATCATACAGGAGGTTTGGGCACAGAAATCATAGTGAAGTCCACGATGTTCAAAAATATAAGAGTAGAAAGTAAAAAGAAAAAAAGTGGAGAACAGAATAGAAGGAAAAAGACAAAATAGTAGTAGTAGAAATGTGAAAAATTTGTAAAAATTGCATTTTTTTACTTGTTTCACTGGCTCATCTGTATGTACTATCTATCTGTCTCTGTCTCACTCTCACTGCTATGCCGTAGCAAAAATTGGCATTTTTGTTCTATATAGTGTAGTTGGTAGCTGATTGTATGTTTGTATTAGGTAGTATTGGGCTGAATATTGAGAGAAAGTGGCAAGAGGCAAAAACAAGGTAAAAATTATTGTACTAGATTGCATAAGCAACCAGCAGACCGTACAGAACAGGAACCAACGAAGCGCCCTATGCACAAGGATTTGCATGCAGGCGACGACCCAGACTGAGGTTCAGGCTTGAATGGAGGTTTTGAGAATGGAGTTGATGAATGGGGGGCAGGGCAGGGAGGCTCCTAATACCAAACACTTGCCCTGAGTCAGCCATGCAAGTGGCAGCAATAGCAACAGCAACAGCCAGCTTCAAGTGGGCGTTTGGTTTGCCCATTGCCGGTTCTACTCTACCGTGGCAAGTGAAGTGCATAAATGGATTTTATACTCGTTCGTACAACACTTAATTTTTTTTCCTTTCTTTCTTTCCTCTTGCCTCTTTTATTATTTCATTCTTTATATTTTCTCTTTACATTTAGTATAGCGTAAAGCAAATTTATGTTTTTAATGCAATTGCAAACAGTCTGGCTTGGCTTGGCTTGGCTTGGCTTGGTTCGGTTTGGTTCAGTTTGGTTTGGTTTGGCTTTGACAGGACTCACTATGAGCTAATATACAATATATATACACATACTTGTATATATGAAGGATGTCTAGCTATGTGTTTGTTAAATACTTTATGTGTGAGGATGTGTGTATAAAGGGTTGTGTTGCTGCATTTACTTGATCACAGACTGCTGCTTCAGGCTGCCGACAAAGTGACATTTGTCGTTAATTGCAAAAATTTATAGTCATAAAAATAAGAAAATAATAAGGGAAATTATAAGCAAAAGAAAGAAAAGTTATTATAAAAATAATTTATAAGCCACTCACATTGATGGGCCTAGGCATTTATATCATCATCATCATCATCATCACCAACAACATAATGAGGTCTAATTAGTATTGCAAAGATGTCGTTATTTGCTTACCTGCAAAGAAGAGAAATAAAATAAATTAATTTATTAGATTATTTTTCTTTTTTTTATAGAATTAAGTTAAGGCAGAATAAGTTTTAAAAATTGTAGAAAACAATTTAAAAGAAAAGCATTTTTTTTTTCAAACCTTTCTCTGTTTAACATTTTCTTATACTAAATATTTCTGAAATAATAATTTATTAATGATGTCATTATGATGTAAACTAAAATTGTTTTATTCTCTTGCATTACAAAATTCCCTGTTGCATGCGTTCATACAAGATGTGTCCCAAAAGTATCCGAAATTCGTTTATAAATCCACGCTGCCATTCTTCTTCTTCTTCTTCTTCTACATTTGGCTCGTAACATACTTTACAGTAATCTACGTTGTGTATGAACTAAGACGTTCTCTATACTACAAATGGTGGTCGTGAGTTCGTTAGAGTCACTAGTAACGCTCGTATCCAACACTGACAAAGGTCTCAACAATATTGTTGCAGGTCTGATACTTTTGAGACACGTCTCTTTCACAAAAATAACATCGAAGATAACTTAACAACAAGTCAAAATGCATTTAATTTATATGATGATGGTAGGAATAATTAAGAAGATGATGGCCACCCTACTAACAAAAGAAGCCAAAGAAGTTACCAATATTTGGAGGAGTTCAGTTCAGTTCAGTTGAGTCGAATTGAATTGATAACAATTTGACTGCTTTTGTCTTCTATTGTAATACGCTTCGTTGCCTGATTTGGTTGCAAGTCACACTCTTTGAAGTACACAAAATAAGGCAACAATACAACAATAAAAACCAAACCATACAAAGCAATGCATTTTTTTTTTTTTTTTGTTTCTTTCAAATGGTTTTCGTCTTTTCGTTTTGTATTGTGAAATTAAGTCTAAAACGTCACAAACACTTCATTTTTCAAAGTCTAATTTTTTAATTTATGCATTTTCTCAAGCATATTTACGTCATGTCGTGCGTGGGCGTTGGTGCGTATTTTGTTATTCAAATTTTATGGAATGCGATACTTTGATTGCAATGAGATACTTGAATTTAATGTTTGCATTACAATGAGCTTCCAACTCAATCACCTGTTGGCTACATTATTTGGGATGAGTAAAAATGTTTTTTTTTTCTTTTTCTAAAAAACAACTCACACTTCAAATTAACTTAAATTGAATTTAACAAAATCTGTAAGTCTAATCCTATATAGTCTGACAAAGACCATGAACTTAGCCAGTCAAACCATATGTGCTGAAGTGCACTTCAGGATCTTAACAAGGAGCGCAACAAAGCACAACAATGATGAGGTTCATCAACAACAGCAGTCGACGAGTCTATCGAAGTGATTTACTCTTCTAGTACGAAAAAAGAATGTATCATGAAGGGAGACAAAGTGTGGAATCCACATATAAGCTAAAGGAGTCGTCGTAATATATGAGAAAGAAAAGCGTAGTCGGTGGATATTGTGGTAACCATGAAATTGAATTGCTACTTTGAAGTGCACTCAATTCATATCACAAGAAAGAAAAAGGAAAACGAAACGGAATGAACGAAAAAATTGAATCGCAGCTACAAACAGATTGAAAGAGGGTATCACATCCCAACCAACCAACCAACCAACCCGTTACCAGTTAACCAAGTTACCACGCTACATTATTGCAACAACCAGGAGGCAATGATAGCAACTCATTGGAAAACACACCATTCCATTTTTTCTTGTTCGTCGGTCTTAATTAGAAATGCAAACTTATGGAAGTGGCAATCATACCATGTTATACTAGGTGTATCTTTCAATTGCCCCATCTGTACTCCACTGTTGATTATATTACTGAAGAAATTCAAAGGGAGAAAGGCGGGAGAATGACAGTAAATGTATGCATGCATGCATGCATGACATCAGATTGTTTTAAAGTCATTAGAATCATGTAAAACTAAACTGTAGACTAGAAGTATCTATTAGTAATGAACACTAGTAGTCAATACAACCATACGTAGCTTTACTTTAGTAGACAATTATTACTGCAGCATTTCTGATTTATGTCTCAAAGCAATGTTTCTTTTTTCCCCCTTACAAGTATTTCTTCATTTGCAATGTCAGTTCTTCTTATCGCTATTGAGATCTACCTATGCCCACAATTTCTGGCATTAAATGCGCTACGCATGTCTGTGCGTCTTTTTTAACCCTTTTTTTTCTCTACTCTTATTTACCGCTATAAAACGATTTTTCATTACGGAAGTTGCCTTATTTGCCGTTTCTTTTTGGGTTCATTCATTTGAGTCTTCAAGTGCACTTCATCTACTTACAATCTTTCTTTCGCTTGTTGCCTCTTCATATTAAAAATCCATAAACATACTCGTACTAAAACAACAGCCAAGAAGCTGCAACAAACAAACAAACAAACATAAATGGGTCGAATGTCATTTGCTGATGATGATGATGATGATGACGACGACAATACCAACAACATCAACAACATGAAAACGTATGTTCTTAAGATACTTTTGTTGTTGTTGTTGTTGTTGTTGTTGTTGTTGTGACAACGCTTCAAGTGGCGCTTCGTTGAGTTAAGTTGAGTTGTGTTGAGTTCTTTTCAGGCAATTTACGAAAATCGTTTGTTTTTCTTGCTGTTCCATTCTTTATCTGTGAATATTTTGAATATGCCTTATGAAGTGTGTGGATGTGTGTGTGTGTGTGTGTTTGTATTTCTTGAGTTAATTAGCTATTATTAAAATGGAATTATATACACGAAAATAATTATGCGTCGATTATAATTAAAGTATTTAAGAAATATACACAATTTCATCTCTGATATTTTTCTATTATTTTCGGAATATAAAAATATACAATATTTGGAAAATGATCTTTCAGAGATTTTCTAAAAAAAAGAATAACAAAACATTAAATTGTGGTAAGAAACCAAGTAGAATGGATGATGACAAGAAAAAAAAAAAGGAAGTACTTTTGTGATCAAGGTGGTCCAAATTATTGTAGTATCATTTAAAAATCTAATTTTTAATTAAATGCGAAAAATTCTTATAAAATTTAATTTCAGAATCAGATTCTTAAGAAAGTAATGAGTAAAAAAAAGATATATCCAAGCAAGGGATAATTTCATCCCAAGTCAAATCTATTCATCGATTGAACTACAAAATTAAGTCTCTTAAAAACATCAATAGCGGAAATATTCCTTATAAAGACATTACTTTTAGAATATATTTAGTATTGATGGTGGCCAATTGGAGGGGAGAACATTTTCTAATATGAAAATTATTAAAAATATGCTGCGTACGCAGATGGCGCAAAAACGTCTATCATATCTGTCATTGCGCAGTAGAAAGAGTAATTTGCTTCGAGAAATAGACTTCGGAGAAATCATTAATGATTTTGATTGTAAAAAAGCACGTTAAGTGTTTTTCCCTTAAATCTATGAAGCCTTTTAACTGTTCCTCATTGCTCATCTCTCTCACACAAACTCTCGCTCACTCTCTGTTTCTCTCTCTCTCTCTCTCTCACTTTCTCTCCTTCTCTCACTCTCTCGTCAGAAAAGTAAATAAGATTTTTTTAAAAAATTACAAAACAAGAAAATAGAAGGTTAACTTCGGCTATTCCGGAAATGTTTTTTACTACGCTTCTGTGCTAGAGCATACAGAGTCAGTCAGCTATACGATGAAGTAATCCTACGGTCTTGATATTTACATGGTTGTTGAATAAGAATCAGGTACTTGTAGTAACCAAAATTCAGTTCAATATTGCAAAAAGCAAAAAAGTTTTTCTAATAAAACATCAATTGGAATTGGGATTTATATTGTTGCTATACGTTTCAGTAATCCTAGTCTTAAAATTTACGTTGTTGGTTAGAAACTTATAGTCCAAATAGTACAAAAAACAAAAAGTTTTTCTAATAAGAACCTGAATTTTAATGTGGGGCTTGTATGATTGGTGGGCCCCATAGAGGCCCGATTCTTTTGTTTTCGGTAAATATGCAGCGTTTTATCCAAAATTTCATACAGTCGGACAGACGGGAATGGCTTAATTAACTCATCTCGTCGAGCTAATCAGGAATATAAATATGTATGAAAATACTTTATGGGGTCTCCGATGTCTCCTTCTGCCTGTTATAAACTTCATGACAAATTTATTATTATAAAGCTTCTTACAACAGCAGAAATAATATGTAAAATTTCTTACAACAAAGAACTTCATAATTATGATGATGATTATGGTGGTGATGATCTTCATTTCATTCAATTCGCTCTCTGCTTAGTTTGCTTAATGATCATCACAGTGAGTAGATGTAAGTTTGACCTGGCCTACAATGAAATTAGCTTAAAGTGCGTTCAAAAAAAAAAAAAACTGATACCAAATAGAGAAAATAGGTCCAATCGGTGGAAGTGGGGCCACACGCGCAGTCGTCAACGTTGTCGTTGTCATCTGCACAGTAACAACTTGAAATGAATTTGATATAAAATGAATAAACGAACGAATCAAAAAAAAAAAAAACCTTGAGCTCGCACAACATAATTAAAAATGTGTGTGAGCGACGTAAAAAAAGCTTTTCCTGCTTTAAATGACATTCACGCGCGCGCCTCTCGGTCCATACGCACTGTGCTCTCCACTCTAAGCACTCTACGCACTCGCTTATCTGTTTGTAAGAACCAGCAACAACAAGAAAAACTATTAAAACATAAAGCTCAATTGCTGCAGACACACGATTGCGTTTGTTTCTTCTGTCTGTCGCAGCTAACGCAAACGTAGAAAAGAAAAAAAAAACGAAAATGAAATCGCTGAAAAAGTGTGAAATGCATTTGTGTGTGCGCGATAAGCTTTAGAAATATGCTTACATCATTGTGTGTGTGTGTGTGTGTGTGTGTGCGTTGATTTGAAAGCTTTTGCAGCATAGAAACTGCAAAAAATGCGTGAGTAACTTCGACATGCGTGCAAAAAGCTTACATTTGTTTTTTGTATATTTTGTTTTAATAAGCAATGATCTCATATTGTTCTCAAGGCTCTCTCTCTCTTCTCTCTCTCTCTATCTTTTACGAAATATTTAGTACTCTCGTTCTAACTTACATTGTTGTAATTGTTAAAGATATTAGTTCTCCTATCAGAATTCATCACATGTCAAACGAGTTAACAGATAAAGCGACAAAATCAAGTTGTCCAAGGGTTGGGAAGGTGGACAGAGAGGGAGAAAGAGAGGGATAATGAGGGCCTGATAGAGATTGAGAGACATATGTTTTAATTTTAAACAATAAATTTTGATTTGCTTATGTTTAATTCATGATAGCATTTGTCCAAGTAAAGTACATCAAGAGAACAAAAAATAGCAGATAAAATACATTTTAAGATATGAATTTATGCGTTTAAAGTTTAGTTAGTTGGCGATCTTTCCTTTTTTTAATCATTCCGATCAATAATAACAAATGATTTCTCCTAATATCATATCTTGAGCTTGGCTGACAAAGTCACTAAAGAAGCTGCTATCTCACCACTCCTATCAACCATGAATTATTCCTTAAAAGACACCGTTAAAGTCTAAAGTTTAGACGCCAACACACAATATTATATCACACAACATAAAATTGTTACAAATATGACAACCAATTTTCCTTTTAGTTCTACCTGATGAATTTTGAAATGTGAACATTATGTAGAATCTGTTGATTGAAATCCAACATTAATTCAATATTTGGAAATAATCCCATATTTCTAATATTTCAGTTTCCACAACTAATTTCTTTGGTCTTATCTACAATATGCACTCCAATCTTTTGCCACAATTTTATTTGATATAACATTAAAAACCACGAAATTCTCTTTTTATGTCTGATATATTTTCATTTGATAAGGCTAAGTCGAATGATTTCATCAATGCCCAGTCCAACAGAACACTATTTCAAACTTCAAGCATTTCTCTACGACGAAACCTGACCTTGTCTGCAACAATTCTCTTTCTCATAATACGCACATTGAAGATTCATTAGACATTAACAACTGCAGCTCATCTGAGTGGATTCACTACTAGTTCTGCTCTATAGAAAACAATCACTTTGATATTATGTTTCATTGAAAATACACCACAAAAACAACACTAAAAAGCAAGCATAAAACAAAAACACAAACAATATAATATTGTTTATTCTTCGCAGATCTCATTTAAATATCTTCCATTGTTTCAATAAATAACTGATTAAGTATTAGGAAAATAACACGGCTTCTAAAACTAAATATGACTTCTAGTTTAAACACCTTGTGGCAATACTTTAAAGAAGATGGAGAAAAAAAAAATGGCGATTCCAACCACTGTGCACTGGGCAATGTTTGACAGAATCTTACTAAGTACAATGTGTTCGCAACACTTTAATCTCGATGCATAGACTTTGAGTGGTCAAATTAGTGGAATCAAATCATCTAGCCTCCACAGAATATTTCACTTTAAGTATGGAACTAATTATTCTATCTTCATTTAGATGAAATTAATCAAAAATAATAATTGTTTACCTGTTTGCATGTATTGATGTGTTCTTATCTATATTATACTTTGAAAAGTTTTTATATGCAGAAACGAAAAGATTTCTTAGTTAATTTTACACAATATGCACAATATATTTACGAGTAGATAATATGAAATTAGTCAATCAACACTACAAGCAAGAAAGAAAATGGCATCAAAGCTTTAAAAATAGACGAACATTGGGAAGCAAACATCGAAACCAATCGCATATGCACTGCTCAACCCTACCGATTATTTTCAGCTATTTAAATCTTATCTTATGCTCAACTTTAAGATTTAAACAAAGGAAATGTCAACCCGCTTGGTACGTTTCGTGGGCATTTCTTGGTAATCAAATAGAACAAACTTTATATTTTATATCTTTTTGTTTTCAATGTACTTACATACGTATGTATTTGCTTGGTGTGAAATAAAAACTATCTTTGGAATTGAAGATCTTGTAATAGTAGTTTTTGTTCATGTTCTTTGTTTTTGTTTTAGATTTGTTAATAATATAAATTTATATTATTTTAAGAACAATGAAAACTAAACAACAATGGTAAGTTGAACAATTAAAGTACAAACCTGTAACTGCCAGTCACACACACATCAGAAGTACATATCTATCGCACAACTATAATATGTATATATATATATGTATTTTTACTATACTTAGAGATACTCACACTGATAGATACCATACTTCATGGTTAACAAATCTACGTATATGCATAGCGCCATTTTTTATGTAGGCCTAGGCCTAGGCCTATTGTGCGAGCGCATAGATACACTCAATACTCAACTGAGAGACACAAACAAACACATATAAACAAACATAGATGGATAGATAGATAGATACGCATATATGTATGTATATATGCATGTATAGATACGCAGACGCTTTTGCAAAGTTGTTGTTGTTAGTTAGTGCTGTTTTTTCCATTTGTTGTTGATATTGTTGGTGTTGTTGTTGTTGTTATTGTTATTGTATTTTATGGTTGCTGGTGTTTCTAATTGTTATGTAGTTTTGCTCATTCTTCATTTACTTATTCGCTCATTCGCTCGTTCACTCTTTCGTTCGTTCATTTGCTCGCATTTTGCGATATTTTTGCCTTAAATTTTTTTCTTTTTTTTTTTTTTTTTGCTTTCATTTCATCATTTGTGGACTGTGCTCTGTTTCAATGCTTTGCAACTATGAGATTTGTTGGTTTCTTTTTTCATTTCATTAACAAAAATGGGCGCGGCGGCAGCGTAGGCCGGCCAAGGGACAGAAAACGGCATATAGTGTATCTGTGTATCTGTTGTAGCAAAACTTTTGCATGCGTGCAAGTGCTGACGACGACAACGACTGCGCCCACATACAAACGCTCACACACTCACACACTCAGACCAGCATATCTATGTATTTCTCTATGCATGCGTATTTGTATCTATAGCTGGGAATATCACTGCTTGACTACGCTTGTATTTGTATGCGCTTGTATGCAAAGCTTTATTGGTAATAGTTTGCACAAATAGAAAACGCATTTCATACATATGGATTTTTATTTTCATTTTGTTTTCTTTCTCTATCTTTTAGATACAATTTGGGTTTGGGTTTGGGTTTGGGTTTTCTTTTTTTATCCACTATGTAGTGCTTGCAATAAATGACTTTAGTGCGGCTGCCTGGGGACGATCAAATTGAACATTGTCTGATTGTGTGTGTGTGTGTGTGAGTGTGTGTGCTGTAGATTGCTTATTTTTTTTTTTGTTTTTGTGTGTTGATTTCCAAGTAACTTGCGCATATTTGTCATTATTGCATTTGTATGTTGTGCAAATATTTGTTTGTATATAAATCAACAAAAAAAAAAAAAAAAAAAACATGCCCAAGTATAGAAAATAAAAAATGAACCGATACTTTTTTTTCAAGGGGCAATGATGTTCAGTTTTGTCAATATGCAATATGGCTGCATTTTTATTTGAAATTGATGAAAAGATTACATTTTTGAAATTGAAAGACTTTTAATTAAAGCTTCAGTAAATTAAAAAAAAAAAAAAGATCTTTGACATTCATGTTATTAACTAGTAGATGCAAAAGATGCATTAGTTGTCACATTTTCAGAATGAAAATACAATTTCTTGTGTTCATTTTAAATTAGATGTGAAAACTACTGTTCTTGTCACATTTGTGAAAAATGGAAGCAACTCATTGCTTAAGATTTTTTTTTTTTTGTGAATTTTTCTTTAAGTTTATTAACAAGTAAATGCATTTTTTGTTAGATATTTTGTAATATGGATACATAATACAATTTATGAGAATTTCTTAAAGTTTCTTATTAAAATTATTCCCCAAACAAAATTCTACTTGAACTAAAACTCAAGTCAGCTTTTCTATTTTCTTTAACTTCGTTCCCTTCATTTGGACTTTAACTACTTGGCTTTACGCTCTAATTAAGATGCATGCAAGTGTTGCATGTCATAAAAATGAAAACAAACCAACAAGAAAAAAAGGAAAAAAAAAAGAAAACCCAATAAAGAAAGAAACCACAACGATGACGATTTTTTTAAAGCTCAATTTTGTTTTTAAATAAAATGAAATTTTGTTTCTTTTCCTATGAAATACAATTGCATACAAGCACGTTGGTCACCCCTCCCCCATGCCCCTTTTCCGACTTGATTTTTTTTTTTTTTTTTTATTGTAGACATCGAGACTAGCAACTAGCAACAAATGCTTAAAACTATTCCGGGAAAACAAACAACAAACACAATTGTTGTGAAAAATGCACGTGCAGTGTGAGGTTGAAGAGAGTTTTCTTTCTTTATTTAAGATACTTTTAGTTATAGTATGAAAAAGGTGTGTATGTGTGTGTGTGTGACACAACAACAAACAACAACAATAACTTCCGACAAGTGTCTTTAGTAATACATAATACAATATCTCATTGTTTTAGTTGCTGTTGTTGTTGTTGTTGTTGTTGTTGTTGTTGTTGTTATCATTATGCACGCAAACTAAAAAGTTTTTGGTCGCTGATTCTCAGTTTTAGTCTTTCTTCTTTACTTTTTTGTGTGCATTTAATTGTTATAGTCAATACGAAAGACCTTTGAAAACACTACCACTACCACCACCACCACCACCACCACCAGCACCATCAACTTATAATGAGGCTAGAAACGCACAGTGAAGCAAATGCTGTAATGCATGAACAACAGCAACAAAAATATTTGGAATTTGTAAGTAGGTCAAAGTATCTGCGTCGAATATTCGTTTGCGGCATTTGACTTTGCTTTATGTTTTGCTTTACGTTGCGCTGCGTTGCGTTGCGTTGCGTTTGGTTTCGTCGTTGTGCGTTTCTCATTTATTCCGATTTGTTCAGTTTGCGATAATGAGGCAAAGTACATACAGTAACAATAATAACAACAACAACAACAACAAAATAAAGTAATAGCAATCAAGCAAACGACAATAATGACGAACGCAGCGGGGCAACTACAATTCAACTGCAAGTAAAAAATTAAATGAAGAAGGGAAGGAAGCAATGTCTAACAAGAGTAGACTAAGGTAAGACGTAATGCCAAAGAGAGGGGTGTGTTGTATGTATACGCAAAGTGCGTAAAAATTACAACAAAGCAACACAAAAACAAAATACAAAAGAAATAAAGCAACAACGAAGAAAAGAAGAAGTTTTCAACAATATAAAGGTTGAAAACTCTACGCATAATTATTTATTATTATTTCTATTATTTTTTATTAATTTTTGCCTTTATGCGCAATGTCATCATAAGTGTTGATAAAAAAAACAAAAAAAGAAATTAAAAAACATTAAATAGAAAAATTTGCATAAATATTTTTTAAATAAATTTTTTTTTCTCAATTTTTTTTTTTTGTTTTGTTTTGTTTTAAACAGATTTTAAAATTCTTTAGAAAGTAATAATTTTGTTTGCATTTTTGAGTTTTAAAAATATTAAATTATTTCAGCTATTGATTGATTGATTGATAGATGATACAAAATAAAGATCTAACACTGGAACTAGAAGATTTTGAAATTGTTCTTATAAATAAAATAAAGATTAGTTGGAAAATGTAAAATACCCTGCCTAACAAGACTCTGTTTAACAACATGATATTAAAAGATAATGTCTGCATCTATGAGTTTCTATATCCAATTCTGATTGATAGATTCTGAAAAAAAAAAATGTAAATAATATTGTACTTCCGAGTTCAGAGATCTCAATTTTATAATCTACAAAAAAAGAATGTCAAAATATATCTGAAGATTCATCAGTAATATGTTTGACCTCGCCAAACTCATGCGGAATTCAATAGAGTAAACCCCTCCAAATCAAGAAGAATCTTTCTCCAGACTCTATAATTTTTTATATTTATTATTATTTATATTTGTTTCATCCACTTTTATGCCAGTTTCCTTCATTAAAATTCTTCAATAATCTCTCAAAATTTGCCTAGGAAATAAATTTCTTTTTTAGTTTCCCCTCTTTGGAGTCTCCCAAGCTTAATGCGTCAATGATATAAGTTTATACGATATATTCTACCCTAAGTGAGTTCTCATATGGAAATTATCAACTTCAAATTTTGATACAAGAATAAATTACATTTTTCTGGATGAGTCTAATTTCAATAATATTGAGGGAAAAAGTGGATAATGTACAATATTTGAACACAAATCGGAAAAGATCTGAAGGTAAATGCTAAACTGTGAAGTAAAAAAGAAGGTTAACTTCGGATATTCGGAATTAATACAAAATGCAAAAAACTCTTTCTAATAACATAAATTTGAATTTGGGTTTGAATTGGAGCTATACGATCCAGTAATCCAAGAATGTCGAATATACATGATTGGTGGAGAAGGATTAGAAACTTATGGTGTCAAACTTTTAGTTCAGTAGTACTAAAATCAAAAAAATTATTCTAAGAAAAGACTAAACTTTAAGGCAAAGTTTGTATGGGAGGTACGGTCCCTAGTGATCTGTTTTCGACTTTTTTAAAATTTCATGTCTCCATACATACATACCCACAGATGAACATGGCTTCATCCACTCATCTCGTCGAACTGATCAAGAATATGTATATGTATATACTTTATGGGGTCTGTTACGAACCTCATGACAATCTTATAGTACTATTCACTGCGTGAAAGGTATACAGAAGCAGCACAAGAGTTGGCCTTACTCCGCCACAGATAAGGATTTTAAGCGCAAATCTAAAGGAAACTGAACTAAATTCTCGCAAGAAGTTCTCACATTTTGTTCAGCTGAAAAACATTGTAGTGATGTACAAGTACCGATAACACAATAAAGAATCACAACAGTCACCGATAAAATCATGAACGTTTTGGTTAGAAAGATGGACGTGAAAATGAATTTCCCTTCGACACAAAAAAAAAAAAAGAAACGTAAGAACAAAGGAATAAATACTTCGACTTGTTGAGATAAAAAGCTCGCCCCAAGGTTAAAAAGAGTTTCCAAGACAACCGGCTGGCAACATTAACATTTATTACAAGCAAGAGCAAGAGGTGCTATCATCTGGACAAATGATAAGGATCGGGATAACCGAATATAAGAAAATTTAGTGAGTGAAAGCTGATTACTCTATGTAGTGGGTGAATGCCAATTGAAGAAAAGGAGTAGCTGTGTCAGCAGGTAAATGACGAAGAGGAAGTAGCAAGACGGTGTGTGGAGAAGAGTTGGAAGAAGTGAAGGTGACAAGACGAAGATGTAAGACATCTTACATAGAGTGTTGAAAATTAAGGTATCTTTTTAAATGTGATTATATTTCACACAATTTATATTTCTAATTTAAAAGAAGATTTAAGATGCCTCAAATTTAAACATCCTTCTAAATAGGATTATAATATTTAAATCGATTTTTGATTGTCGTAATCATGTTCTACGGTTCGATAGTCTAGGGGGATTGTGCGATTACGCATGTAAATAAACTACAAATGCCACAAAATGAACTTCTAAAGTTAATATATGATCTACCCATTTAATTTTCCACTGTTGGCCTGCACAAAGAAACGTGGAATTTTGAAAATAATTGATAAAAACAATAATTTTTCTCCACCTAAATACTCCTTCTTAACCATAGAGCCTAACTTCGCTTAAGTCATCTACTGACATAAGTGCATGTAATTAAAAAGAAAAAAAAAAATTAAATATTGCAATATAACCGACTATTCAACCAAATTTATTTTCAACTTTACCAGTCTTTAAGTTTTATTTTCAACACTTGTCAAAGGATTTTTCTCTCCCATTTTCCTAAGCTTATCAGATGTTCATTTTCTTACAACAATAATTTTATATCCTTACATCAAATATCTCAGCAGTGAATTTTACATTAAGTTATAATTAAACTCTATATACATAAATATCATCTACAATATTAAGTTATATGAATGATTTGGGAAATATAGATGAAATTGAATTGAATTGAATTGAATAAATAAATAAATATTCGATTATTATTACAAATTATTAAAATTAGAAGAAATGCCTCAAAAATTTTAGTAATGAAAATGGAAGATATAAAAGAATTGATTTTTTATCTCTTAAACAATGCAACTATTGGAGTATCTAGAATGTATGAGGATGGATGAGTATCCAAAAGTCTTTTTAACATTTTCTATAAAAAAAGGAAGAATGACATTACCTTAAGTCATAAAATTTGTTATCCTTGTTGTTGCAGTTGATATATAAAATACTTAAATGTTTTTTTATATAAAAAATTTATTATTTTTTACACTTCACTACATAGAAAATTTTTAGTTCTCGGTTCTCAAGATCAGTTCTTTTGAATTAAAAATGTTTATTTTGTTTTTTCTTTTTTTTCTTATTTTTTGATATATTGAAATGTTTATTTAATTATATTTTATATTATAATAGTTTTATTTGTATATATAATAATTTATATTTTTTTTTTTTTTTTTTATTCTTTATCGAAACGAAATTTTTATGCAAACTAACACACACGATTTTCTTTATTTTTCTTCTTTTATTTTTCTTAATTTTTTCATATATAAATATATATCTTTATTGATTTTTTTTTTTTATTTATTTATATAGAGATAAAGAGATTTATTATTGTAACTTGCTATTGTTGTTATTATTGCGTTGTTGTTGTTCTAGTTGTTGTTGCTGCTGTTGTTGTTGCTGTTGTGTTGGTGTAGTATTGCTGTATGTCCAAACCAATAATTTTGAAGAAGTGACCAATTTTGTTGTGACTTAAATTTTGTCGGGTTTTTTTTTTCTCTTTTTAATCGAACGTTTGTTGTTGTTGTTGTTTTTTTTTTTGTTTTAGGGGGAAAGGGGCTTTTTTTTACACTTATTGGAGTTTTGTGTTGCTGTTGTTGTTGTTCTTGTTGTTTACATTAAATATGCTATTGTTGTTTCTTTTGTTTAATATAAATTATTTGCACATTTTTTGAATTCGATTTTTCCTCTAAATTCTATTTAGCCAAATATGTTTTTTTTTTTTTTCTTATTTATTTTACATAATTTTTAATTTTACATAATTTTAAGTTTTACATAATTTCAAAATTTATGAATTATGTTTTTCGAAATGTTTGTTTATAATTTTTATTTTCCAAAAATTTTTATTTTTTTAATATTTAAGTAGTTTTTTTTTAGCCGAAAATTATATCTTTTGTTTTGTTTGTATAATTTATTTTATTATTATATTTCTAGTTCATTTTATAAAATTATGAAAATCGTTTGTTTCTTTAATTTTGTCAATAAAGTTTAAATTTAATTTTTGCACAAATTTTAATTTGTTGCACATTTTGTTGTTGTTGTTGTTGTTGTTGTTGATGTTACATTTTATGTTGATGTTGTTAATTTGGTTTTTGTTTTTTCCATGCATTTTCTTTATCATGTCACATTGTATTTGTAGATTTCTCAAATCTGAAAAAGGAATCAAAAAATATATAAATTAAATTATTATTTTATATGAAAGTTCTTATTTTTTTTTTTTTTATTTTCGCCCTAATATTTTTTATTTCTTTCTTATCAACTATTTTGACACAAATTCTTGTTGTCACTAAAATTCGTGACTCGTGCGATTTCATGACTTATCAGTGGCAATTTTGGTTAGACTATTTTATTTATTAATTTTTTTTGTGCTTTCTTTATTTTTCTTTCCGGGGGTAGAAATGTTAATACAAAACAAAAAAGTGTATTTTATGAATGAAATCAGTAAGTTTTAAGTGACATCAGATTACTTCAACAAAAATTGTTTTAAATTGAAGTGATAAACCGAAACTCTTTTTTTATTTCAAATATTTTAAACTTGTCTAGATTTCATTGAATGTATTAATTCTGAAGTTAGAGTTATGCAGGAATGTACTGATGAATGTACAAATACACAAATGTAATGAACTCTAAGTCTACTCATTGCACAATGTACAATGTGTGCGAATGAATGCTATGAATATTGTTACTGACTTTAAATGAATGCCATGTCTATTGTTCGAAATAAAACGATGAGTATAGTAAAAATTAATGGAATGAATAAAGTGAGGGCATAGTGAACATTGTGTCGAACAGACACATAACAAAAATACTACATTGCAAAATCAAGGAATCATGTTGACTGGACTATCCGTGAGCAAAATGTGTTATGAACACTTTGTTGCAGTTTTCCTTATTTTCTGAATTTTAATCAAAGACTATTAAACATATGCATATGTACATAAACAGTGGCGAGTATAATTGAGTAAATGCAGGGCGCCACTATAGACTGGACAAATTTCAATGTTTTCATTCACAGTACAGTGAGTATATTAACTCAAATTCATAAATTGTAAATTTTGTATTCAAAACAAATTTCGAATTGGGATTAATTGCCATTCCTATAAGGAATTCTGGCTATAAAATGTATCAAATGTGTATATATTTTTTTAGCAGTCACTGTAATTTTATGCACTATGGTTGTTGTTCGCTTCATGTACTTTATTTTTGTTGTGGTTGTCACCTTTTATGGACTCAATTGTGCAAAGTCATTTATTCCTTTTTTAACTGTGTGCACTGCATATTACTTCATGCACACATACACACACGCACCACGCACATATACAACACCACAAGCGCAATGAAGGTGATGATGAGCGAGTAAGTGAGAAAGTAAGTAAGTAGTGAAAGAAGAAGACGATCATAGCAACAGAAGATGCAAATTTTTGTTGTTTGCTGATTTTCATTTATGTTGTTTTGTTTGGCCCAAACTTATTTGAACGTTTATATATTTTTTTTTTATCTTGGCAATGATAAAGTTGATAATTTTTTAATGTAAAGTATTTCAAAACAGTCACATGCAATCCACCCTGATGGACACTTACAAATTTTTTTACACAAACGCAAAATGAAAGCAAAAGGGATACAAAATTTAAGGAAATCAGAAATTGAGATGGGAATATTTTAATTCTTTTTTTTTTTTTTTTATTATTTTTATTAAATTTTATTTTTTACCTTAATTTATTTCTTATATGTCACAAAACACATGCAGCCTTTGATGATGGATGGTTGTTTGGTTGTGAATTTATAAACTAAAAATTCATAATTTTCATTTGTTTTTTTACTTATAAAAAAATGTCATCGAAATGCAATTTTGGTGTTTCTTTTGTCAGCAGACGACATTTGATTTCGCACACAATTTTACACAATAAATCTTCATTTCAATTGTAATTTATTAATTTAATAATAATAAATATTCATTGCATTGCAATTTTTATTCCTTCATTTTTTATTTTTTTTTTTTTCTTATTTTTTTTATATAAAAATTTATTTTTAGCGGTTTATTCCTTTGTTGTTATTGTTGTTGTTATGTTGCCGTACCGTTTAGCTCTCGATTGATTTTTGTTTTATGTTTTTAATAAATTTTTTTGTATTTTGGAATTTTGTAGTCAAAAGGTTTAATTTTTAAATAATTTTTTTGTTTAAAAAACTTTACGAGAGACGAAAATGCACACCGCTGCTGCTGCGAAGCTGCGAGCTCCTCCGTTTCGTTTTCTAAGGCCGAATAAAATTCATTTAAAAAATATTGCGTTTCCGTACGAAAATTCATCCGCAGCGCAGCGCAGCAGTAGCAGCAGCAAAAAGCTGCAACCACCAGTCAAGCAACAAAAAAAGAGAGAACAGAGAGATAAATAGACAGGAGAGCGAAAACGCAGTGAGAGCAAGTGCTTGTACACCAAACCGACACAAACAAACACGCGAATGAAACCAGTAGTGAACGCAACTACACAAACCAAAATACCCAGCTGCTTTAACTCTTGCAAAGTAGAGAAAGATCAAAACCATTTGGATAGAGACGCGTCTTTTCTGTGACTGTAAGTTTGCGTTTGATTTTGCTTTTGCTTTTGCAATTTTAATTTTTTTCTTTTTTTGACTCGTAATGTGCCTACAAAATCTGTTTTCTCACTGAGTTGAGTCTTTTCTTATAAGAAAAAGAGTGCAAAAATGTTTTGTTAGCTTCTCTCTTTTATTGGGATTTCTGCCGCTCTCTGTGTTTTATGTTGCGTTACCTCAGGTTAATCTAGTTGGAATGCATGCGCCTTGCAATTTTATCCCTTTTTCAGAAATCCAAAAAAAAATGTACCTAACAAAAATTGAATATTACAAAAAAATATTTAAACATTTTCCATTGATTTGTAAACAATTTCTTTGACTTCCTTATGGGCTTCAAATAATGCATTGCATTATTGGATGGATACATTTTATTTATATTGAATTTATTTATTTCGAGAATCCCTGATTTGTGTATGCACTGCTGCTGCGCCTCTTTTGGGGTGGGTTTATTGGTTTCCTTGTGTGTCCTAAAACTCTCTTCTTTCAATGTGTTTCTTTTCTGTTTTCTCCATTCATCATCATCATCTGCATTGCGCTCGATTTGGATTTTATGCAAATTGCATAAGATTTTAATAATAGAATGAAAATGTGTATACAAATAGAAAATGAAAATAAAATTTGTCCTTCAAAAGGGTTGAATTGATTCTTGATGCTTCAAGATTCCGATTTTAAATTGCTTCTCAAAGAAATTTAAATTGCAGTTTAGAATTAATTGTATGGCAATTTTATATTCTATTCTACAGTTTTATAAACCATAGTATAAAATTCAAGGAGAGAGTGGGATAACCAAATCAAAATAGAATTTCACATCAGTGGTAATTTTTATAAAAACACTGGTCAACAAATATCCACTGCTTGTATGTAACAAGAAAACTGTTAACTTAATTATGTTTGGAATAAGATTAAGAAATCTAAATAGAAATGATATAAGAATTTTTCCGATACTTATAGTTTTATGGTAATACTTATATTTTTTTTAATTTTTCCCCAAAATTAATTTACATATGAGTAGTCTTATAATTTGCATCTGTATTTTCCTTCAAGAACATCTCGCTGTAACAATTGAATTGTCCTAATATCGTTTTTTTCTTACCCTTTTGGAATTTTTCACCAGCTCATCGGTGAGGAAGCTCAAATTTTTAGGAAAGAAGTCCAAATGAGAATGTGGGAAGTGTATTTCTAAACTAAAGCCTCATAATTATTTTTTGATACTCAAAGCTTCTAATCCATTCCCACCATCAATTAAATTTCAAGAGGCTAGGATCGTAAAGCTCCCATACAAATCCATAAGTTTCTTGTATGGGGACCCCTTTAAATTTTTAACTTAATTTAGTGTTACTATTTGTTGTGGAAGCCCCGGTAGAACCACATACATATTCTCTGAAAATTTCAACTTCCTACCTATTACGGTTCATAGATAAGATCCTGACGAATAGGCAACCCTAAAAAGCAACGTTAGCCTTGGAAATTACAATTGTTTTCCCGTATTTTTTGAACCAGAATTATTTGAGGGTATCTCGAAATTGGTAATCACTTTTCTTGTTGCAAAACTTTTGTTGATCAGTGTAATCAATTAATTTGTGTGGTGGCTATATTTTCTAGTTATTGGATCAAGACAACTGCAACAAAAGATTTGCAAATGCACACAAGGTGACACACATATGTAGATATGATCTATGACTATTCCCATTGTGATCTTGACAATATAAATGTCCAAAATTTGTAAGGAACTGATTAACATTACAAATATTTAAAAAAAAAAAAAAAAGAAGCTATTGTTGTGGTAAATGTAAGAAAAATTGTAGATCTAACTTTATGAAAAGAAATGTATGCATGTAAATTCAGTATCAAACATAAAAAATTTGTAAGGATCGTAAACAAACAACTACTAATTACAAAAAAAAAAAAAAAAAAATACATAATTGTGAATGATTTTCCCACAATTCTAAGTTGCTTCTCAATACGTTTTCTTTCAAAAACCCATTCAAAAAAAAAAAAAATGTTCTTTTCATTCTTAGATCTTTTCTCAAGTTTTACTTTGAACTTATCCAAAAATTCAAATACAGCCAACTTATGAACTTCTTAATCTTTGGATTTGCGCTTATTGTTTGATTTTACAAAATTAACCACAATTCAATTCGAATTCTACGCTTGTTGGAACTTTCTATGTCAAGCAAAGCAAACTTGTTTCTCCTGTGAACTACAATTAAAAACAAAAGCTAAACGACATAAACTTCAAATATATTTCAACTTTAGTTTACTTTTATTACAAACTCAAATTCAATTCAATTGCATATTATGATAATAAAGCAACAACACAACACCATCATCCACCACCAGCGAAATACTCGAAATACAAAATTCAGCCAAGTGCGAGTCAGACTCGTACTCGGAGGGTTCCGTACCAGATTGGGGTTTGTATGGGAAAAAACGTTTTTCTAATAAGAAACTGAATTTTAATGATGGGTTTGTATGGGAGGTCCCTTCCCTAGTGTTCCGATCAAACTGAAATTTCGACAACATAAGTATCTTATCCTCATCTACCAACTGAACAAATTTCTCGATCGTGGGGTTACTGGATCGTATAGCTCCCATACAAGCCAAAATGTTGTTTGGATGGGATCGCTTTACATTTTTGAAAATATTTAATATTAATTATTTGTTGTTGTTGTAGAACTACACATTCTGTGAAAATTTCAACTCTCCAGCTATTACGGTTCATGAGATACGACCTGGGTTCCCCCACCCTTTGGTAAAAGTTTAAAAGAATAAAAGATCAAAAAGCCCAACACCCGAAAGACTCGTAACTCAAGCGCCTCGATCAAATCAGGCTTATTTACCAACTCTCTTAACAATACATACCATTGAATGCAAATTCAAAGAGAACGAAAAGCTTTTTAAACTACACTCAGTTTCTCTCCCAAAATCATGTGCTCTTTCCTTTGCCTTTACTCTCAGTACAACTGCAAATACAATATTCATACTAACGTAATAAATACAATGAATGACATTTATATGTGAGAGCGAGAGCATACGAGTGAGTATTACGACAGCGCAAAGAACACACTCAACACAACAATCATACACTCACGCACACAGTGTAAAAGAGCATTGCTAAAATGAATTCATTAAAAGCAATCATGAAGAGGAGAAGGGAAGAAGAAGCAAACTGAATAAAATGGAAAATAACAAACACAAAAAAAAAAGAATCTCAAGTTTAAGCTATTCACGAACAAGTAAAGTAAACACGTGTAGTCCAACAACTAAAAGAAGCAGCAGCAGCGCAGCAGTCAACGCAGTCGCAGCAGCAGCAACAAGAATTTTTTTACATTGAGCTTTGTTTTTGCATGCTTTACTTGGCTTCTTGCTTGCCTCTCTGTATGTGTGTTGAGTAAGTAAGTGTCTGTCGGTGTGTGCGAGTGTTTAGTTGGAGAGCTCTCTCTATCTCTCTCTTTCGCTCACTCTGTGTATGTTCTATCTCACTTTTATGCTTTTGTATCCGATGTGGTAGTGACTGCTGTCGCTGCTTTCTGCTGCCTTCGTTGCGTGTATTGCGTATTTTGCCATTTGAAATACAATGGACGCCATTGCAGAATTCGTTTGAGTGCGCGCCTACAACGCTTCGTTTCCCTCCATTCTTCGTTCTTCATTCCCCATATGTCCCCCATTCATCCATTACTCTTTTGACAACATAACAACAACAACAGAAAGCAAAAACAACAACAATATGTATGCTTTTTTTAATTTTTTTTTTTTTTTGCTTATCTATACAAATTTTGACTATATATTTGATATACTCTTAGCACTATATACATACATGTATATATATATATATATATATATCTATATGTGTTTGTGAGTATGTATTTATGCTCTATATTCGGCGCCACCACAAGCCCCTTGAGTCTATCTTGATGCGTTTTTTGTTCGTATGCTTTTGCTTTTGCCTTGCTTGTTTGCTTCTTTGCTTGTTTAGTTGGTTTTTGCTTTTATTGTTGCTGATGTTGTTGTTGTTATAGCTACTTATATAAATACATATAAGTATATGTGTGTGCGTAGAAACGCACTTTTGCAGTGTTGTATTGCATGAGTAAGCAGCAGCAAAAGCATCAGCAGCAGGAGGAGGTTGGTGGGTGGTTTAAGGAAACAGGCGGCATACGGTTAAAACCGAGGCCGCATTTGTTTTTGGGTGTGCTTCGTTTTTGTATGAAATTTTAGCATTCATTTGTTATGTACAATGGTCTCTTGTACGCAATATTTATACATAGTAAAAACATACATACATACACACATATTGCTTACAATACATGCATATATATCTATCGTAGTATATAATGACACTTGCATACATACACTACACTATTTAGCAATCACATACTTACTATACGCAGAGAGCATAAGATATTTTATGTACACTGCATTGTTTTTTATTTATTTATTTTTTTTTTTTTTCATTATGTTGCGTTTGATTTGGCGCGGTTTTAGTTCTTTTTTAAATAGATTTTTCTTGTTTCTTTTCATCTTTTAATTGCAGACATTAATGTTTCGATCTCTTTACAAAACAAAAAAATGGGCCAAGTGCGAGTCAGACTCGTACTCGGAGGGTTCCGTACCAGATTGGGGTTTGATTTAACTGATTCCATAAAATCTACCGCACCTATATCAGAAACTTATAGTGTCTAAATTTCAGTTCGATAGTTCAAAAACAAACAAATTTTCAAATTTATAGTGTCTAAATTTCAGTTCGATAGTTCAAAAACAAACAAATTTTCAAATTTATAGTGTCTAAATTTCAGTTCGATAAAAGAAAAGATAAAAAAGTTTTTCTAATAAGAACCTGAATTTTAATGGGGGTTTGTATGAGAGATACCCCTCTTAGTTGACCGATTTGATTGAGTCCAACAAATGTATCGCACCTATGTCAGAAACTAATAGTTTATAAATTTCAGTTCGATAGAACTAAAACCAAAAAAGTTTTTCTAATAAAAACCTGAATTTTAATGGGGATTTGTTTGGCAGGTACCCTACCTAGTAATCCGATCAAACTGAAGTTTCGACAATATAAGTTTCTGATATATAGCCACCAACCGTCTAAATTTCAATATTGTGAGATGACTGGATCATATGCCTGCCGAACAAACCAAAATGTTTCTTGTGTGGGGACCCCTATAAGTTTTTGAAAATATTTTAGTTTTAGTATTTGTTGCTGATGCCCGGATAGCTATTGTGGTTTAGGAGATATGACCCGAAGACAGACGGACGGACGGACGGACGTACAACGAAGTCTCTGCAATAGGGTCAGGAACCCTAAAAACAAAAAACTTATTGTTGACATATTATTAGATACATTCAATAGTGAACAGATACAAATTGAATTGTCAAAATATTTAGTAAACGTATTGATTAGTATGTGAGTTAGTTAGTGAGTAAGTTTGATTGATTTGTGTCATGAGATTTTACGATCCATTTATTATTCATCACCTATGATTGCAAATGTTTATGGATCAACTTACAACTTCTGTGGTCCCAAATAATGAGTTTCTTTACGAAGTCAAATGATGACCATCTACGCTTCCAATCGACACTTTCAGATCAATAATAAACCAGTTACCTATGGCTAACATGCTGGAGAACTACCTTCAATTCAGGCCCAAGAACTGCAACACTTCACTTGTGATCGATCTGAATTGCATTCTCATGGTCATCAAAAAAATGTCTTTGTCATACTGTGGTGGCAATTGAGCCCCGAAAAAGATTAACAATTAGCGAATGAAATATTTTATTCAAGGAATTTACCGTTACCAAAGATTATTACCTTTGAGTCAGTGAGAGTCCAGCAGTCCTTTGTTCAAGGAGAGCTAGAAAGATGTCTATTTTAAGCTTTCAACAGAAACCTACTATTTGATGGCTTCTTTATATTTTAATTAGTTGAGTTTTCTTGTCCAATTTATATAAAAATACATATAACATGTTTATTTAAGTACCATTTAATAGATAATACTTCATTTTTAGACTTTCGCATAGGTTTTCATCTTCACCCACACAAAATTGTCATTATTTTGTTGTTTCCTTTTTAACATTAAAAACGCAAAAAACAAAAAAAAAAAAAAAAAGAACATAATTCACTGTCTAATTCTATTAGTTCCATTTAATTTTGACAGACGTCATCACACTTTGCTTAATGATCATTAATACAAGACACACTTAACCTCGAAGGTACTTGACTAGACCAAAAAAAGAAAACAAAAAAAAAAAAACAAAAACTATTGTAAATGAAAAAATCTTTTCAAGAATCCACACAATAATAACAAAGCAAAACTTGTGGCTGCTTCAAAACAAATAAAAACATTGCATTGCAACATAAAACAGCGAAATATGCATTGACCCAATTTCCTAAATTTTCTTAAAGCGATGACGAAAAAAGTGTTAGAACTGCAACGTCAGTCATGGTAAAAGATACAATGATACATTTAAATGGTGAGAGGCCAAAGTGTTAACAAAACGAGAGCAAAGCACAAATGAAACTTACGCCACCACCCCCGCATGATTTACATAAATAAACTTTTGGCTGCGTTAAGAGCAAACAACAACAAAAAAAAAAAACTAAAACAAAACCGACACCAAAACCGAAAACAAAAACAATAATAAAATTAAATAAATAAATACGCATATTTTCAAAAGTGCGTCGCATGCATGCAATGATGATAGAAGCTTGGCGCTTCACTGATTTCAAACAATTCATATTACGACGCATGAATGTTTCCGTATCTGTATCTAAGTATCTGCGTATCTCTATCTGTCGCTTTGTGCCTAGGCCTATAATTGTGCTTCATTCATATGCTTGTGTATCTCTGAGTGCGTTTGATGCGTGCGTGACCTAATTTTTTAACCCCCTTCCCCAAAGAGATGGAAAAAACTTTGCCGTGCTCTAATTCACATATTCGTTGCCACTGGCTGCTGTCTATTTTACCTCCTCTCTCTCTCTCTCTCTCTCTCTCTCTTTGTGTGTGTTATTTGTCGCATCAAAGCAACAACAACAAGAACAACAAATGAATAAATGAATGCAGGCAGACAAGAAGATACTACAAACTTGCGCAAGCATTGGATTATTTTTATTACAATAAATTTAAATTTTATTTCCATAATAAATTCTAAATTAAGAAACTCGAGTTTTTTGAGTTCGTTTATCTAATAATAATCGATTTATGATTTTACCCAAAAAAAAACAAACAAAAAAAATATCTTTTCTCATTTAGCAAAGAAAAAACATCGAGGCAATCAATGTCCTTTTAAATCAATGCCTACCTTATTAGCCTAAATCCTTTCTATTCCTTGCGATATCATTATCATCATCGCCATTTTCGAAATTCTTTGAACAAGTTATTGTGTAATAGAGCATTAAACTGTGCGGAAGAAATGAAGCTACTACAGAATGTTGTTGTTGTTGGTAAATGTAGAAAAAAGGACAAACATAAAAAACGAAAGGTTCTCAAACACAACAAAAATTAAATCATTCATTCAAATCGAAGTTGGAGTAAGAGAAGCAAAATACAATAAATGGAATGAGAAGGGGGCCAAGAAAAACCGAAAACTCTTTTGAGGCAAAAAATCTTAAAAAATTATTATATTAGCATTGAATGAACGAATGAACGAGTGAATGTTTTGCTTTTCATTTGATTTATTTATCCTCAATAGACAGGAGCGACTTAAAGGACACTAAGGCGCTGCTGTTTTCCACAAATTGGAAAATCTCCTTTACATTATTTACATTCTGTCAGATAATGACAACAGTAGCCGATTTTTATTTTTAATTCATCCTAGTCTCTGATCGTTGGAATCTTCTAGTCTCTGTGAATGATCGAGTTTTTGATGTACGACGGAGCACCAACAAACCTTTGCAAGAGTTTAGTTTGGAACCTCTGAGGAATTTTCAGATTTGAGCTGGAAGCAGTGCCCTTAAGCTAAGTACCGTAGGTTAATACCGACTTCAGTATAGTCAAGTACAGTAAGAGATACAACAGTTTTCTTTTGCTTTTGATGTAAGGTTGTCAAATGAAATGCGTATAAAGAGGTCAGGCTTAAATACTTCACAGTGACGCTTCTTGAACTGAAATAAATAAACAAACAATCAAAGTGACATTACCTCCTGGAAATTTTAATCATGTCCTTACAGTTTTGATGACTTTAACGATACCAGATAGAGTCCCTTTCCTGTTTTCGATTGAATTCACTCCCAATTTTGGTATATTGGGTATATAGACTATCAAGCCTTGGACCCCATATATATTTCATACGCGTTCTTATGAGTGCTAAGTAGCAACATAAGTTATGCTCTAAGGGCTTTCCATAACCATCCAGTATTCTTTGTTGTACGTAAGGTTTAGCTCGAACGTTTGCGATGCTACCAAGCTGTGGCCTGTCAATTGAGGCAATGTTCTGCAGTTCTCACGATTGCCCTATAACAGTGTTTTTGTAACTTATTTTTGCAAATGCGTTAATTTAGCCTACAGCGAATAGTTTTTATAGGGGCATCAGTACCTATAATTATAGTACAAATTCTTACCTCTCTACCACCCTAAATCCCCACCTGTTTAAATGTTCAAGTCCTGTTTCTTTTTCTTTGTTGTCTTTTTTCGTCATTCATCGCGACGGTCTTATTGTGCAAGGTATTTGTAGTAAGAAAAGATGTGTAAAATGTCCTTGAACCCTTTTTTTGTTTTTTTTTTATTTATTCCTAGTATGTACTTTGTTTTCTATATGTATTCATCATTACTCTGTCTTTGATTTCCTGTAAGTCATTGTTTTCAACTTATCTTGAATTTTGGTCTTCGTGACACAAATTTCTTCGTCCTTTGTTTGTTTTGTTTTGTTCTGATTCGTTTTTCCTTTTTTTTTTTATAATTTTAGGGTTTTCATGTTAAATGTAATTATTCAATTGTGGTCTTTGATGTCAAGTTGATTGAAGTGGTTTATTGATTTAAAGGAAAGAAAATTGAAATGATATATTAAAATGGTATTTCTATTTTTCCTTGAAAAAAAAGCTACTTTATTCGATGATTCATGCAATTGACACCACATAAAAATTTATAATAAGAACTATAAAATAAGTAAAGCATAAAAGCCAAAATTGAAAGCAAATTGTTGTTTTTGTTGTTCTCTATATTTTTTATTTTATTTTTATGCAAAAAACAAAAGCAAAAATCACAAAAATGGGGAGAAAACATTTAAAGGAAGCCTTTGGAAACTTGCTTCTTTACGGAAAAGGAATGATGAAGTGAGGACAAAAATTGAATGAACGAAAGAAACCATTTAAAAGAATTTTCTGCGCTTTTCAGCACTTTTCAGAGTTTTCTTTATTTGTTTATTATGCATAAAATGTAAATGAGCAGCAGCAAATAGGCTGACGTACAGTTTTCTTATATTTCGTTTATTCTTTCTTTTTTGATGTCTCAACAACTTTATAACAAAATCAACTCATTTGTTGACAAAGTTATGCCTGGTCGAAAGAAATAGTAAACAATTTTTTAGACTTTTCCTTTGCCTGATTTGTATGTAAATCTCACGATCTGAGTAACTTTATATTCATTCACCAACATCTCCTTGGCCATGCTGTGGATATAATTTGTCAATCAAACGCCTTTTAAATGATTGCACAAAACTGGACAGCACTACAACACAACTCTTCAGGCACAATTTGCCATCCACATTAATCAAATTTCCAACCCTCGATAATATTCACTAAATATCATCCTTCATATAATTTACTCTTTCTTTTTCTAAGATAGACGAGACGTGGGCCTCTTAACATTTCAGTTTGATTATATATACGTGAATGTATATAAACTAAACCTGTAAATAATAACAAAATATCTTAGACAAAAAGAGAAGAAACAATTATCAAGAAAGTTCTACCTATTATGCTTGCCCTTGGGTACCTTAAAATTTGAGTTTTAAAGCCATTTTTGCGATGGAGACTAACAAACCAATCAAAATTTGCACTCTTTTATATTTCTTGATGTTAACACAAAATATCATGTACCATGTCATGTGAACATTGTTTCATGTTTTTGGCTTGTTTCTTTTCTGGCTAAGTCTTTATTTGGTGTTTGTTGGTATTTTACTTGTCATTTTACCACAACCGGAAGAATTCAATTGAGTGAAACGCATAAAACATTATAATAAAAGTAAAAAAAAAAAAAGATATATAACATGTAACAATAACAATTGAAAGAAGAAAACAATGTCAATAAAAATATTGTACAAATTACTAGAAAATGAGTAGAATAGAACAGAAGAAGAAATATTTACATTAATTAAAATAAATGGTCCACAAAATATCAAAACAAAACATTAACCAAAAATTGGCCAAATCTGAAACTAATTTGCAAATTGAATCGTATATCATATGAGACACATAAATTTCATATTAATAATAATTTAGTATAATAATTGGATAATGAATATTTTTTTAAATTAATTTTATTATTTTTTACTTTTTTATTTAATTTTTTATTGTAATAAAATAATGTCGAGTGCATCTGCTACAATATGGCCTTAACTAGTGAAATGTGCCTCTTAAGTTAAGATAAAATTCATAATTGATAACGGAATATGCAAATCCTTCTTAGAAATTAAATCAAATACTATTAATAGTAAGTAATGTTGTTTGAAAATTCAAATTCATTGGTAATTTAATGATATCAGAGGAAAGTAGTCAGAACTATTGTAATTATCCCTGGATATGTAATTCTCAATCAATAAAATAGTATTTGATTAATGAAATAATAAAAATTAAAATTGAAATTTCGAAAAACAAATAAATAAAGAATTAATAATCACTAGAAAACTTTTAACACAAATAAAACATTCATTTATCAATAACTTATGACATAAGACATCTTTCCTACCTTGATGTTATCAAATTCCTACGGCTTTACCTAGAGTTCACCAGCATTAACAATAGTCACACCCATCAATGATGCAATGTTATCTTCACAACATCCCATGTCCTTCTTGAATGCCCTACATTGCAGCTAGAAAGATGCAAAAATTTCTGATCCATCTTCCATCTTCTAAAACATAATGCACATATCACTATTAATATTCTTTTAAAATATTTATTTATTAGTTTCTAACCAACACAACAATATATAAATAACTTTAATAAAAAGAGCAATACTAGTGTTAATAATGTAAATATCTCCTGTAAATAGGCCTAACGCCTTAGTTACTATAGCTTCTACTCCTTTTAAGTTTAGCGTAATCTATATTGCGGTGCAACTTCACTAACAAATAAATAAATAACTTCGCCTTCAATGATGTCTGTCCCAGTTTCGGGTCTATTAATGTCAATGACGTTTTTGCAACTAATGTGGCTCTATTTCTTAGCAATTTCTTTAATTTTTAATCAATCATATCCAATCAGTTCAAATTGCAAAGTTTCTAAAGAAATTATCTTGGATTCACGCAATTACCGAAACATATTTTTATTGGGTGCTTTTAGTGGTAGCACAGAAGAGCGAACATCTTTTCCTATCTGAGTTCAAATGATGCCACCCAAATATAAGTGATTCTTAAAAGATTAAATATTATATAAACTATCTATATCTGGGCAACAGCGCCATCTATCGGATCCAAATGTAGCAAAGAACCTGACTGGTAACTCCATGAGTACATAAAAAAAAAATCAACGAATTTTGCGGTGCAATACTATTTGTTCGGTTCATTTTTATATATATAAATTTCGATGATGACTAGGCTGTTTCTTGTCCCAGATTTATATAAAACTAAGGTATATTTGCAATTTCAATGTTAGAACAAACCCGAAAAAAGAAGGTTATACTCTTCAAACACCGCCCACGCTTCTGTTGTTGATCATACGAAAATATTTCATCATTGAATTAGTTAGATGTGAGTCAGTATACATACAGCATTTCAATATTGAGAGCGAGATATTTGTATGTAAGCTACAAGATCCAGTAACTCTAATGTCTTGAAATTTGCATGGTTATTGAATATGGAACAGACACTTATACTATCCAAATTTCAGTTCGATAGTACAAAAAACAAAAAAGGTTTCCCAATAAAACCATGAACTTGAATTTGGGTTTGTATGGCATATAGCTCCCAGGTCCAGTAAAAAAAGTTTTTCCAATAAAAACCTGAATTTTAAGGGGGAATTTATATGGGAAGTACCATCCTAGGGGTCCAATTCGGCTGGTTCCGACAAATGTACAGCGTCTAGTAAAAACATGAGTTCTTGCAAAATTTCAACTCTCTAGCTTTATATTGAGGGACTAGTTTGCATGTTTACAGGGCTTTTACAGTGACACGGTGATTCGTTGTTGTCGTTTATAGTGCCGATTCTGAATCATGAAAATCATTTTTAATGTCGGTTGTGCAATAAACTTTGCTATTGTTAATTTTCCTGGTGGTTGTTGTCGAATAGAAGTCGATTCATATTCGAATAACGCATTGATTTTAATCATGGTATCAGAATATAATTTTATATACAATACTTAATGGGGTCTCCGATGTCTCCTTCTGAGTGTTACGAGAGGTACTATTTATATGTCGGGAATAGCAAAAAATACTAAACATTTTTACATGAAAATGACTTTATTGTTTTTCAAAATATTCACCATGATGATCAATGCACTTTTGCATCCTTGATAATCGGGAACAAGAAGAAGTCATTGGGTGGCAAATCAGGACTGTACGGAGGATGAGTCATAAATTCGATGCTTTGACTACTCAAAACTTCACATATTTGACGAGATGTGTGAGAGCAAAGAGGCGACCTTTTGCCTTGCATTGCTTCGAGCGCGAACAACTTTTGTTGCATTTGGCTTGTCTTGGAACACCCACACGGTCCATTGCTGTTTTGTTTCTGGTTCATACGTATATATCCATATTTCGTCACCTGTCACGTCTTTTGAACCACCACGGTTAAACTTTTTAATCATTTCCTTACACCAATCGACGCGAGCCTTTTTTTGAGCTATTGATAAATTATGGGGTATCCAACGACTGTTGCAAATGTTTTTTACAACTAAGTGATCATGCAAAATCGAATGTATTGAAGTGGAACTAATGTGACATGACGATCTTGCATTATCAATTCATGCACTGCATCAATGTTTTGTGGCACAACAACCGTTTTTATTACGACCTTCACGGAATTCGTTGGCGACCGAACTACGACCACGATTGAATTTTTGATGGTGCTTTATCGCCATATAAAGATCTGAGTTCATCTACACATTCTTGTTGAGATAATCCACGTCGAAAGTTGCGAAAAATTATCCAACGAAAACCTTCACTTGAAATTTCCATTTTTTGGTCAAATTGATTTTCTTAACTCAATGTAAACGAAACAATTATGTACCACTTATACATCAGAATATTGTAAGGACGTTTATGCTAAAAAATGTCAAACTTTATTATAGAGTTGGCAGATTTTACTATTGATATAAGTGTTGCCAAATCCCAACATATAAATAGTACCCCTCGTACAAATTTTTAATTCTATTCAATGCGTAAAGAGTAAAAGATCAATAAAGATCATTTAATTTTGCAATTTTTTAATAATAATTGTTATTATTCAATAATTTTTGATAAATTTAAACAGAAACCATTTATTTTGGATCAGTTAATATTTTTCTTCTACTATATTATTTATTCCTATGTACTTGTATACAATGTTATTTTTTCGGCCTAAAAAATCATTCCCACGCTTGCAATTGGCTACGTTTACTGGTGGCCCTGACTCTGCCCTAGAACTAATTGCAAATTAATGATTTCTTTTTCGGCAAAAGAGAAATATTATTATTATGATTATTAGAAATTTTTACTTCTTTTACTTTTGAACTATAACTTCCTATCTACGGAGCATCTTCATCTACATATGATTATTTTATTGAACTTTTGCTTAGGCCGCCTTTCTTGTAACTTTCAGGCCACAATCAATCATATTTACAACACGCAAAATCTCTTTGTAAATTACATATAGATTTTGCTAATTACCTTTTTCACCTAATTCATCTTTTCTTTCCTTTATTTTTTTTTTTTTTTTTTTGTCTGCTTATTGAAATTTACTACTTAAATTAATGATTTTTACTTTGGCAGATCATTTAATACGCACTTCATGCCCTGCTTAATAGACTCATTTTGTGTCTAAATATGGCCGGGAGCCAAATAAAGTAGCCTTAAGAAATTAAAATGAATTGCTTTTGGGGCGTTGCAATTTTGTAAAAATAATTTAAAATGAAGACCATTTTTAGTGGATGAGTGCAAGAATATACTTTGCAAATGGTTGCACTTACATATGTTGCTTTCTCGTTCTTTACTTTAGTTGGCTTTTCTCTTTTCTACTGCAGGTGCGTTTTTTATTGGCGAATCAAATTTCTTCGCCAAAACTTGTTTGGCAACTTGCGAAAAAATGGCGATCGCTCAAAGAAGTGTAGGCACTTTTAGAGAAGTCCAAGTATGTGGGAGAAATGAACCAATTAAAAGGGCTTAGAATTCACATTATTTGTTTAGGAATCACTAAAAGTAGTGTAGAAAGTTATACTTTGATTTTAAAAAGAATATTCCAGTGTGTTGATAAATGGACTCCAAGCGTTCATAAAAATATGGGAAATCAAATTGATTTGCATATTTTCTTGCTTGCAACCATAACTTTGTTGCGAAACATTTTGCGAATATTTATTGATGACAAAATGTGGTGTAAGGCTGGAGATTGCAATATCTATTGCATAATGTACATATGTTAGTTAAAGAGCAAATAATATGGTGATCAGAGGGAAGAGAAGAAATATTGGACGAATAAATAATCAATGAAAAAAAAAACCATAACAATATTCTGAAAAAATTATATGTAATAATTTCATTTTTAGGGTTCAGTACTCAAAGGGTACCAAACGGAACCCCATTACTAAGACTTCGTTGTCCGTCCATTCGTCCTTCCTCGGGTCATATCTCATAAACCATAATATTATATCTAGAGAGTTGAAATGTGTAGTTCTATCCGGGCAACAAGAACAAATACTAAAACTAAATCATTTTCAAATATTTAAAGGGGTCCCCATACAAGAAACATTTTGATTTATATGGGAGCTATACGATCTAGTAACGCCACGATCAAAAAACTTGTTAGGTTGGTGGATGTGTATTAGAAACTTATATATATAAGTTTTGATGCTATACATCTGTTGGAATCGGCCAAATCGGCCAACTAGGAAGGATACCTCCTATACAAACCAAAATTTGGTACTGAACCCTCCGTGTACGAGTCAGACTCGCACTTGGCCGAATTTTTATAAATTATAAAGTTGATATTAGACTAAATTTTAGGACTGTAAATATATTAACAAGGTCCGTCTTTTTTTTAAAGAATAATCTAAGTAAATTAAAGATTTAATTTATTATACAACTAGCGACCCACCCCGGCTTCGCACGAGTGCAATGCTAATACTAAATACACTACAGAAAAACTGTAAACGTTGTATAAATTATGTAGCCTATGTCACTCACTGAAAAAATGATTAAAATGGAACCAGTAGTTTTGATTTATTCATTACTGCCCGTGGCCCGCACGCGTTAAATTTGGAGTAAAAAAATTCACCTTTCCCTATACCAATATACTCTCAATCGCAGTTTTGAAAGACTGTATGTAGCAATTATGAGAATGTAACATATCTTGGAAAGATCTAATCAAATCTCTATCAAATGACTGTGCAACACTTGAACACCGCGTAGATGCTTGTTTATCTTGATCTGCAATAAAATATATTTGCAGAAATTTGCGATCATCGGGTCGAAGTGGTAGCAAGCTCCCAGCTAAGTGGTACACTTGCCCTTGAATTTTAAACTTAGGCTTGAACCCACACTCAACGACTTGCTTACTCTTAAAAGAGGTCATTTGAAATGCATTATTATAACGGCGTATATTGCGCATGAATTGTTTGGATTTCTGATGATCACCCGTAAGAAGAGAGTGAAGTGGTTCAGGTGGAGGGAGAATTTCTTCTAATTTGATTTTTCCTTGTAAGCAACACATGCCTTTCGATTCGTCCTTGAATTTCAATGCCAAGCAATGTTCATACACCACTGACATAGTACCTATTGATACTATACGATCGTCCTTGTAAGAAATCGAAGGATCGTAATTCATGGCAGAATTTTCTTTATTTACCCATGAATTAGTAACTCGTGATGATGATTCTCTCTCTCTCTCAGCTCTATATCTATCCCGAGCCTGACTGAGGCGAGCCTCACTTTCCGTTGACGATTCTTCATCTCTAGCTGAACGTAATCTTTTGGCATTCACTGTACTACGACCTATGTTCGAACGACGACGTCTTCCAGACATGACTTTATAATTTCTTGATAGTAATAATCAGACTTAAATAAAAAAAATCAAAATCACATTTGAAGAAACTTTGCTGTGTAAACAATGAGAATCTGGAATATTGTAGTGACAGTAAATGCTTTTTCCATGAATTATAACACTATACCTACTACATTAATTTTAAAGTTAGGCATATAGGTATATGTATAGTGAAAATTATCAGCATTTCTGCACTATTTAATGGATGTTATTATAAATATTATAAATATAAACCTTTCTCTTCAATCACTCTATCTATTAAAAAAAAACGCATCAAAATAGGTTGCAAATTTTTAAAGATTGACGCGGTTATAGGAAAAAAGCGACTTTGTTTTATAATATGTATAGATAATAGAATTAAAACTACTGATTTTAAATTACTAAAATTCTTGTTAAGAAGATTTCCAAATTGGCAGACAATTGAAGCCTACAAAGTTGTTAAACCAGAAACAAAATTTGTAAAGAATCTTGTAGATTGAAGTTTCTGATATCTCTTTAACTTTAGTTGCCATGAATTGTTCTTAGAAGTTAAAATTGTTTTAAAATTCGATATGTTATTCAGCCAACATGCAGACTTGTGTATTCAAATTGAATGCAAAATAAGAGACAAATAATTAAACAAAAAAAAAAACAAAATAAAAACAAAAAATTCACGTTTGTAAAATCCTAATCTGTAGATGTAACTAAATGTTTTCTTTTGGTGTTATTGTTATGTTTCTTGATTTTCACTAATCTTTTTTAACTACAATATTACAACAACGAAAAATATCAACAAGCAAAACAAAATGAAATTAAATTTATGAGATGTCAAAGGGTCTTAATCTCAAGAGCCGCGCTACAAATTGCCTTTTCTTTTAAGTAAGTATTTTTTCTTAGCCAAATCTACAAAAGTTTAGGTTTTATTTTTGTACAGCTGCAAAAACAATGAAAACCAAGAACCACACAACAAAATGACTAGCAACCGCGAATAGCATTGACGGGGCCACACGCATCCAAGTAGTCAGTAAACCAGTCAATATGGATTCGGGTTTGGGGGGTGAAAGGTGAGTGAGATGGAGCACACAGTCAGCCACCACTACCACCACCACCAACATCATCTCATGCATCACCATCAGCATCATTGACGAAGTCGCTAGACTTTTGCTCAACAGAAAACAAATTAAGCATACGCACTAAAAAAAAAACACACTTACTCATTCGCATCGATACATACTCACACTCACACTAATACAAGAACGCATAGATACGCATATATGTTGGATGCGTATGATGCTTACCTCATCGCTGCTGAGTTCATTTTATTGTTTTTTTTTTTTTACTAGCAAAAAGCAATGGAAAACACACAGAATGCGTGCGGTTTCTACATGTTCTCTTACCTTCTACCCTTAAAAAAACACTCCACTCTTAATCATCAAGAAATCATCATTATCATCAGCATGATGATGATCATCATAAAAGGCAGCAAGACTAGCATAAGATTAAAAATAAAAAGATCTCTAGCTTTTTTATATCTTACATAATTAGTTTGAATTGGAATTATCACTTTGTCTTGATGTTTGTAACGCATACTATAACCGTGCATCCAACACTCCATAAAGGAAGTGTATATAGGTGAATATAAAAGTGATTTGCGGAATGAGAGAGAAAATAGTGAGATAAGTCCATTCGTATGCCTAGCCATCTATGTGTATGATCTCAGTTTTTATGTTGATGTGTTAATAGAAGAGTTCTCCGATTACTAGAATGGGAAATTGTTAATTACATATTTCTCCATAGCCTATTGCAATCAATGAGAACTCATTTATTTACAAGAATTTTTTTTTTTTTTTTTTATTTGAACAATAAGCAGACATTTGAAAAGGGGTGTAAGGGATGTAAACTTCATTAAACCAAAATTGAAGTTCTATTATTAATATTATTCTTCTTGTTATTCTCGCTGTCTTGTTTTATTTGCTCTTTCTTATGCTTTGCCTCTTTTCGCTTCGTTTCATACACTTGTGCGTTTTCTTGTCGTTTATGTTGGCTGGCTGCTCTTAGTAGTAGTAGTACCTACTTTTATTATTTGTTGTAAATCTTGTAAAGCTTTGAATTGCTTGCTACCTCTTCTCCCTTTCTATGTACAATAGTTTTTAGTGTTGTTCTCCCGCTGTTCATGCAATAAGATTAAGAATAGAAATAGGGCCGTCAAGAGAAGAGAAAACGTAAAGAAGGAACCAAAAAACTGGTCCATCAACATTTTAATTAATGATCACGCGTTCTCTCGTTCCTTTCGGTTTAGAATCAAGACATACGAACAAATAAAAAACTACATAGCAAACTATAACCAGAAAAACAACAAAAAGAGGAAATGTTGAATAAAAAATCATGTATCGTAGGTCATTTTGCCCTATACTTTTCTAGTTCTGTTTTAGATTTGTTGTTAGCGTTCCTGCTGCTGCGTTTTTGTAACATTTTAGAATTAAATTTAAGATTGTGTTGTGTTGTGTTGTTGTTTTTCGTTGTAGTTCTTTGGTGTTGTTTCCAATTTCAACTTTTGTAAACTTTTAAAATGGCGAAATCATATTTGTATACAATGCCAACATGGCAGAATTCTAGTTTTTCTGGGTTTTTTATTTGATGTTTTCCAGTTTGTGTGTAACATAATGCGATGTTGCGATTGAGGAAGTGACCATGTAAACTTTTGAAATTCTAATTAAGATTTACAAGATTCTAAAATAAATGAATTTTTATTTATTTCATGATACAATCCATATAATTAAATATCATATAAAAGTGCGCCAAGTGTGGGCTATAAATCCACATTATGATTGGTAGATCTTTTAATTGAACTGAGAACACTTTAAAGAAATCTAATGGCAGTAGGCAGCTCTTTGTAACATAAAGCTTATTGGAGTTATGACCTCTAGACTTTACCTATATCAATCATTCTATGTCACAAAAAATACATTAAATTAAGAAAAAACTTCAAAAATCACTTTAAGAAATTAATCCAACATGGGGGTCAAGCGGGTGTTTAAAACTAAAGTCTTCTTTGACAAGTACATGGTATATGGCAAGAATGGCTCTCTTAAGTATACCCAAATATTTCGTGGTAAAATTGTAATGAAAGATATATTTGTAAAACTTTATGCTACATAATACTATTTCTATAAGCTTTAAATTAAGTCTTTTGTTGCCTTTATTTAAATATGAAAGTGTTCGTTCTGACATTTAAAAAAGCAGTCCCAAGTTTTGTTAATAAGTGAAATCAAATTATGTCATTTTCCGTTGATTAAAAAATAAACATTATTTGTATTTATTTCTGTTAACATCATAACAAAAGAATAATGGGTAATGAAGAATTCTTGACGAGTCATAAATCAAAAATGGGTGTGTTGCATTTAACGCCTCTCACTATCACTTTCTCATTCAATAACATTTTGCCACTTACACGATAACTTACTCAAATTATTATTTCAGTTATGTCCTGCTGACTTTCGTACACAAATTTAGGCACGGTTCCATCAAATTCATAACTAATTACAGTAATTTGCATTTCTTTAAAAAAAAAAAGAAGAAAATTGGAGGAAAATAGACCAGAACTGTGAGAATAAAAATGAGCGTCATAAAAAACAAATGTGAAAACTATTATAACAATAAATCACGAGTGACCGAAAACGAAAACATAAAAATTATGAAATAATGTATCAAATATGAATTTTAGTGTATCAGTGAGTGAGTATTTGTGTGCGTGTCCAGGCAACACCTGTAGGTATAACGTTGCGTATACACAATGTATGAGGAAACTAAAAAGGATATAAAACAATAAGAAAATAGCAAAAATTACATTTCAAATTTGTCAAGCTTGCATGCATGTGAGTATGTGTAACTGTTAATAGCTCAGTAAAACATAAAAAAATCATAGCTCATAAACACAGACACAGGAGGGAAAAGAGAAATGTTGCTCATACGTTGCGTTGTCCACATGACAATGCCCAATGTATGTGTGTGTGTGTGTGTGTGTGTGTGTGTGTGTATATGATGGCGACCAACCTTTTTACCCAGCCAAACTCAAATGAATTTATTATTGTAATACTTTCTTCTCCTTTTACTGTTGCTATTCTTCAATCTCCAACCTTTTACTTTAGTTGATTTTATTATATTCTTTTGTATTTTCTTTGACATAAATTTTTCTGTTTTTTGCTTTTCTTTTATTGTATTTTAATGTTAATTTTTTTAGTTGTAATTTTTTTTTTTATTATATGATTTTATTTTTGGTTCACATCCTTATTACTTACCACCTTCTGCCTTTTAATATCAGTTAAAAACAAAAACAAAAAAAGGAAAAATCTTTGTTTCTTTTAGTTTTTTTTTTTTTTTTTTTTTTACTTTAATTTAGTTTGGGTGTGTTTGCTCAAATATTTTCTATTAATGTATTTCATTATAATATTAACTCAATGTCCCGTTTTCATTACTTTCCAGAAAACCGATGACTTTTTATTGCAAAATTGCGTTTTCATAAACTATTTTCAGTTGTTTGCGCCTGGTTGCCTATTGAAATGACCTCAATCGTATGAACTGCTCTTCATTCTCTTTTTTTTAATAATCCTAAATTAAAACAGAATATTCTTTAATATTTCAATTGAATAATATTTTTGAATAAAGGGAAATACCGAAAAAGTAATGCAAGTTGTGAAAGACAAAGAGAATGACACAACACTGAACTATGCATAATAAAATGTTATTATTATCATTAAAATTTAATTAACAATGTTTATAATTGTAAAAGTGACAAATACAAAATCTATTATATTGAAAACTATCAATTAAGTTCATAATAATGCGATGAAGAAGAAAATGTAGAACATTGAAAGAATATTTGGATATTTTATTGACAGTCATATTTACACAAGAAATCTGTCTAAAAATAAATTAGTTATGCAATTCGATTTTCTGTATTACTGATGATAGTTTAAAGAATAGCTGTCACGTAATGGTTAAATCTGATTAGTAAAATGAAGAAAGTTGATTTTTCTTTATTACCGAATTTAAATCACATGAATACTTATGGACACAATCAATTATATATTTTGATTTTGTCTTCTAAAACTGCGTGTAAGATCAATGATATATAAAAAATGGGTAATCGAAATTTGATGTATCTTAATCACTTACCTGCAGAGTATTCTTTAAATATTAAGTATGGGAAGAACCTAAATAAGCTTTAAGTTGTTTTGTGGTTCAATATTATCATACCAAGGTCAAAACTATGCAGAATTCACTATTCTATATTATTGGATTTCAATTGTTTTTTGCTTCTTCGATGATATAATAGCATCATTTATCATTATTCAAAGGCAGTTCCGAATCAAACGTTCACTTTATAAATTATAAGATAAATCGTCCTTTTTTTTAATCTTTCAACTCATACATATATAATCGAACTATTCATTTACATATAGATCCCAAAACCTCTAAATACTGTTCAGCTTTCAAAATTAAGAAATAGGCACACAAGAACTAAAAGTTAACAGATAAAGGAAAAACAAATGGAAAAGAAAAATGAAAATAGGAAACAAGAATCCTGGCGCCACATATGAATTACTCACGATAGTCATAAAAATCCTTAAATAGAGTAACGACAACGACAACAATAACTACAAAACAAAAAATATATATAACAAAGATTCTACAAAACTCCACAAAGAATCAGAAGCATCATTGACACACATACATACATAGAAAGAGATTTAGTTGCCCCCCTTTCTGTTATTCATTTCCGAATGTTTTTAATCTTAAGGACGTCGAGCTTTGACTTGAAAAAATTTCGCGTTGTTTTTGTTTTTGTTTTTATTTATAGTTCATCTTATTATTGTTTTGTTGCTCGTTATTTTCATTTTTGTATATTTTGCTATTTTCCAGCAAATTGTTCAAAAAGGGAAAACAAAAACAACAACAACAAAAAAAGAAAGAAAGAAAAATACAAAAATGGAAACCAGAAAAGTAAAAACTGGCACACTGTAGACTTTATTATTGCATTTTATATAGTAAACAGGCGACATTTTTATGGTTAAATTTTGACTCACACCACATCAACGCAATTCCAACCAAACGAAATCATGTCAGGAAACTTAAGCAAGTTTTTGAAAGTCAAGTCAATAGCAGTGGCAAAGGGCATACAAATATTTTTATAAATAAAAATATAGTGCAGTAGGCTTCGTTTTTGTTCTGTTCTGATGTTCTCATACTTTCATAATTTTCATACTTTCACTGTTAGGGAAAGTGATTGTATATTTACTGTTGATGTTGTTGTTGTTGTTGTTGCTTTTGTTGTTATCCTTGTAGTTGTTTTGGTTGTGACATTTTTGTGCTAGTAAAGATTTTTGATATTATTGGCAAGGAGTGGGAGCATTACAGCCAAATACAACGATGACGCCACTTGGCCATTAAATTGATAAGAAAATGTGCTTTCTGGCTCCAACTGCAAAATGAAGTCTGAAGCCTACTATGTCTTGGAGATGAGTTGGAGAAGAATGACTATGATATGACAGTGGCAGGACGTTTACTGACGCCAGGCTGATGCCATGTTGGCATTCTCACAATATACGAAATAAGCATGAAATACCAATTCAATTTCTCTCATTTGTAAACTTGTAAGTTTCTTCAAATGGTCAAAACTGTATATCGAAAAAATAAAACAAACAAAACCTTATCAGTTCTTTTCTTTCTTTTTTTTTTTTCTTAACGCCCAAGAATCTCATATTTATATTGACAAAATGACATTTCTTTTGAAAGTTCAGTTCAGTTTGGCTCAATTCATTTCAGTTAAGTTCCTTTCACTTGAGTTCAGCTGAGTTGAGTTGATTTGAGTTCCGTTCTATAGTTTCGATGTATCCTTGTCATTGGCTTTATTAACACAGCAATTTCTTATTAATTTGGGCAGGGTTATGGAACTCCATGGAGGGTATATGAGAAACAGAAAGAAAGAAAAAATGGAAGGAACGAATTATTATTACTTAAGAAGTTACTTATGCGTTTTATTTGTTTATTTTCCTGACAATTTTTTTTTTTTTCCGTTTTTAATGCTGTGCCTATTGTTTTGTTTTATTTATTTGTTGTTTTGTTTTGTTCTGCCTTTAATTTTGGTCAATTGAATGTGCTTCCGCTCCTTCCTGTGTTGGTCAAAAGAAAAGTCGTTTTCTGTGAGTCAATGTGTTCATATGTGTGTCAGTATATGGTAAGTATGTAAGTATATTTCTGTCTTGACATAACAGTTTTTGATATTTGACAGCACATTTTTATTGCCTACAATTGAGTTGCTTAAGATTTGTGATTTTTCGGGATTTTATAACATTGGCATTTAGTGAGATATTTTCGCTTAAAGGAAGAAGAAAAAAAAAAAAAAAAAAGAAAGAAATGGGATGAATACGAGTAGGTTCCATGTATATCAGAAATACATCAGAGATACTTCATACTTTGATAGAACCACACACAAATATTGTAAAAGACATCATTACATAATGTAAAGCAAAGTCGAAATTCCTGTCCAAACCGATACACAAAACTTTTAAGCCTCGCAACGGGTTTTGATACGGGTTTCACTGTCATTTAGAGATTTTTCTGCGGAAAGTTTATTTGTACATAAATAATTGATTCCACAATAAAAAGATTTTATTTGTTTTCATTCATTTCTAATAAGAAGTTTAAATATATGAAAAAAAAATAAGAAATTTCACTGCGACGTAACTAGCAGGTACAGTGGTATGTATATATGTGAATATATTGAATATACATAGTATAATATCCTTGGGTATTTTTAATAATTTTTGGTGGGAAATTTTAGGATATTTATTTGATAACTCATTGCGGGATTTGTTTACAGCAGCAAAGCTTCTTCAAATGTGATTTTGAAATTTAGCTTTAAGTAATCAAAATTTATTATTGTACTTGCTTTGCGTAAAACTATCATTAATGGGTAATATAAGGCTAAAATTAAGAAAAAAAAATTAAATCAATTATGGCAAAAATTCGTGAACACACACATTGTTTGCTTCTGAATGATGGAACAAATGAAAAAATGGAATACAAGTTATCTAAAGCACTCGTGCAAAGATAATACGAATTCATATTTTTAGTATATTTGACAAAATAATATTCCAGTATTAACCATGCTAATCTAATATGCCTTCTACTTATCCAACAAATGAAAGGACAGCAATGTTGCGTTGTTCCGATCGGCGGATTTAAACACATGGTTATTTTTATTGTAAATAATGGGAAATATAAACAACAACGCCAACTTTGAAGAGAATTTTACAATAGTATTACCTTTTTGCTAGATAACAAGATGACTGCTAATAAGTCAGGCTGTTATGTCGTCCAGATACTTAAACCAAAACAGATAGACAGACAATCAGGGATGCATGCTCAACATCAAGGCATCTGTCACAGCTGTGAAGTTGGAAAAAAATTGGAAAGTATTTAACATCTCCCATTTAACTGCTTTGCTCTATAGTAAGACAGACCCGTTTGCTAGGGGAGACCTTTCTTCGAAGACTTTAGTAGTTTGGAATCTTACTACTGGGGTACTTGGATCTGTGTAGTTATAAAAAAAGGAACAAATATAAAATTATATAAGTGTTACTATTACATAATTTAATTAATTCAGTTTCACTAAAATATTGTGCACAAATTAACAGCAACAACTATTCTGTAGAAACGATCGGCAGTAACAGTGGAAATATCGCATGCGATAAACATATGCAGAGAATGCAAAAAAGCTCAACGTCACAATTTGAAGAGCGAGCGCATTCGTCAATTCACAGAGTATCTGCGAATAACATAGACGACGAACAATAATATCTTCTCAGAGCGCAGCAAACTGAAAAAGTTAAGCAACTTAAGAGATTTTAAATATGAAATGCGCTAACATTTCGTACAGATTTGTTGAAAAGGTGAAAAAACAAACAATTGCACATACACATTTCTGTAGTATAATAATATAAAGACGGTTTGCAACTTGAATATTTATTTGGTTTGAAGATTTGCAAAGCGTTGGTGTTGCCAAATTAAACTAATACAAGTAGATATAATTTTCGAACTCGTTGATATGATTTGATAAACAAATGAGGAAAAATCATAATTCAAAATTTAATTATACAGCAATTGAAATGCGGAAGTCAAAGATTTATTATACATAAATTTTCTATTATATTTCTAAGCCTAAAATTTAATTTTTTAATTTTTTTTTATTATTATTATTGGTTGTGTTTGTTTGACTCGGCAGAGTCATTCCGGTCGCCATAAGACTCTCATATAATTACCGGTTATTGTACGCATAATAAATATGGCTAAGACGTTGACTGCGATGATGTCGACGACGATGACGAGAGCTAACCATACGCATTTATGTATATCTATATATATTAAAGTATCTGTTTGTAGATTTTTTTTTTGTTTTTTTTTTTATGCGCAGCACTAAACATAGAGTCAAGCAAAACCAAATCTATCTATTTATCTTTATATCTATGCATGCCAATGCTGCTGGTTGCTGCCTTTGCTGATCTCACGTTGTCAAATACACACAAATTACCAGTTCCAATTCTGTTCAGTTTTCAGGCACTCAACTCACTCAAGCTTCGTACACACAAAACGCACAGAATTATGCGTTTAATGCTAGATACTTATACATGTATATGTTATGTGTATCTGTGTAATATATACATAGTAGTTATAGTGTATCTATAGCAAAGTATATTTGTCTTTTTTGTTTAAGTTTATTTATTTATTTATCTTTCAACTTAATTTCATTGCCTGTACAGACAACTTCAAATTGAATACACTATAAAATACTGCGCTCTAAGACTCTAAGACCAGTTATAATTGTAAGCTTCAAAAATAGTGCAGTATGTATTGAATTCGCGTTAGCCTAGACAAATATCTTGCTAAACTTAAATGATCTCATGAGCGTAACGCATTTTTCTATGTATTTTTTATTTTTATTTTTTGTGTTTTTGTGTTCAGACAGCAAACGCATTTATTCGCCGAAATGAACATGAACAAAATTTATGATAGAAAAAAAAAAACTAAAAACAAAAAAATCAAGGTTATGTTCACGGCTATACGCATCTAAAATTTGTTTAGCGGTAGGCAAAATGCGTAGTTTTTTATGTTTTCTTTCAAACTATTTCAAACAGTGCGTTTCTGTATTGTATTTTTTTTTTTTTTTGGTTTTTTGTGTGTGTCTTTGAATTTTGTTTGTTGCTATTTTTATCAAGTTTTGCTGTTAATTTTTCTCAACAATTTGTTAAGTATTAACATCTTTAATTGGTAGACAAAAAAATTAAATTTGTCAATGTAAATAGAGGAAAAACTACATATAATGGACTAATAAGACAAATTCATTGAATAAGCACTAGTCTCCTACTGAAACCAAATAGAAAACTTTTATCAAATGTATTGATTGGGTTTTTAGAAAAGTTTCGGTGAATCTATTAAGTAAATATTAACATTATCAGTTTCATTGATAAGAATTCAATAGTTTTCATGAACTTTGAAATATGTTCATGTGTCAATACATTTTACTATTTTGTCGCCTGAAGTCGTTGGGTTGAAGGAAAATAATTAACTTGTTTGCCAAACCAATGTTTGATCATATTTCCATGTCACTTTGTAGCAAATGTTAAATTTCTTAATATCATTTAAGAGAATTTAAAGGGTTTTCTTGGAATTATGATCTCTGTCAAAAATGTAATGAAATTGTATGATTTCCATCATTGATGTTAGGACACAATATCGCAATAAGTAGCAGCAATCTTAATTTTAATTTTTTTTGCAGTTTTTCGCTTTTTGTAGTTTTTATTTATGTTTGCCAAATGACTGTGGACTGTCATTTAGTTTATAACTTATTTTTTCTTTTCCATTTTATTTTAATTTTTGTTGCTACGCATTTGTCAAAAGCCAGCAAAACTAGAAAAAAAAAATGGTATAAAATTAAAATAGCATTTATTGTACACACAAATATACTGTATACTATATTTATAAACGTTGTTGCCTATAATGACAACTACAATCCGGCGACACGCATTATTTACGCAACTGATTTGTATTTGCCATACATACAGATATATTATATTTACTTGTAAATACTACATACCATAGACAATTATTATACAAGTATATTGCCAAAGTCATACATTTGAATTGGCTACATATGTAAAATATATAAATTCATAAAATTTTGAACACGTTGACTTAGTAATGGCGTGACAAATTTGTTAAATTACACTTGTTTCCATATTAATGCAAAAACAAAATGTCAAAATGATCATTACATTAATGATCTTTTGCAATCCGAATTTGTCGCTTAAAAGGAGCTGGGACCATTTCCATGGCTTTTGTGGACATAAAAGGAAAAATATCAATAAATTTTTGATTATTTTGCATATATTAAATATTTATATTGCCCAAAAATTAATATTTCTGTACTTTTGAACAAAATTCTGTAATTTTTAAGGATTGTACCAACCAACTTCATGTGCATCACTTGAAATAATTGATGTGCAAAAATCACCTGGTAATGAGAAATGACTATTACTTAGATACATAAGGAGTTCATAATCCTGGTACTTACAACGTTTACTATTTATTTCGCGTGCCACAGAAAACTATGAAATTTTCGTAAACAAAGAAGTTGGAATTGAATATTCTATAGGTATTTAGATATGGAAATTCTTTTGGGAGCCATTGAGTTAGCTGGCATTTGAGTATCCAACACACATCTTCTTCACAGCTTGTACTCGTGTGTATTCTGTTTATATAAGCTCGTCTTAAGAGAGTAATCTCTGTCTATTGGACAATAGAATGACTTAACTTTTAAATTATTGTGTTCTTATTGTCATTTGTTTAGGCCAATTTTGCGTAGAATTGAGGGAATGAAAGCTCTAAAATAAACCCAAAATAACATATTTCTAAGAGTAATTAAATGAATGCCAAATCCTTTGTACTGATGACTATTTTAATCTATGTATTTTGGTTTAAGGAAGGCACAGTTACTGTTTTATGTTCTTATTGTTGTAATTGAACTTTGATCTTTTTTGTATCAGTTATGGAAACTCAGTGAATAAAGGATGTTCATAAAAAAGACAGCATAATTTTAATTTACCTATACATTATTTTAAGGGATACAATATTTGTGTGTGTGTATCAGAACAAAAAGAGGGAGTAAAGTGAATTGCGACCAATCTTGTCGGCTGTCCATTTAAGATGTCTTGCGTCCGATCATATAAGCTTTTGTTCCGCAAGTAAACAACTATCTCTAAGTTTCTTATAAGCTTATTAGGAAGTAGCATAGCGTGGCTTAATAATTATAAACACTACGTCTATAGATCGTAAGAAGGGCACAAGGCCAATATGCAAGGTAAAGGGCATCTAATCAACAGTGACGTAACATGCAACATAAGAGACATGAACTGTTATATAAAGTGAAATGATAGCAAAATGAAATATAATAAGCTGTAAGTCTATGATTTCATGTATCAACAGTATTCTCAATTTTCAACAGATCGAAACTTATTACTGATGAAGCTGATGGTAACAGTCCTATTCCCGACATATTTATTACAACCATTGTTTTTATGTTATTATTGATATTATTGACAAGTATGGAAGCATAACTTACCATACTATTTGAATCTAATAATAATGAATGTCAAGGAATTGCAAGAATTGGTGTGACAAATGTTAGAATATTTTTTCTGAGTATTTTACAAACTCTTTTTTTACACTCACATATGCAACAGCATTAAAAATAGTCATTAAACTATACAATGAAAGAAATGAAAATATTTTGCCTTAACAAACATTTTTCAAATGAAACAAAAACAAAAGACACCAGGTTGCGTTGTAAAACCAAAGAAAATGTGTAGTCACAAACAAATTTTTATGCTATTGTCCAATAGATGAGATCATCAATGGAATACCCTACAACTTTAAATCAATAAAAATATTGTTAATAATACAGAACAGATTTTCCGCTTCTCAACAAAGCATATTCTATCACATTTATAGGAAATCAAGACGGGTCTTAGAACACAAGTAATTTATATATCAATGAAGGTATTTGAAAGCAGAACATGAATATCATGGATATCACGACACATGTCACAATTCTATTGTACAAAATTATCACAATAATATTTGAGAAATCTAATTTTTATGATTTCGATAATTTTAGCATTCTTTTGTTTTAGTTTCTGAGAAACAGACACAAGGACATTGCTTGATCGATGCATCTCATACTGCAGATCATATCTATTTTTATTTTGTTGCGTGTTTTTATATAACTGATTCTGTGTGTTACGTATCTTACATGTATGTGTATGTGTATGTGTATATAAATATAGTATGTAATAAACCAGTGCGTAGAAATATTATTACAAATACAACGAAAAACTCGATTAGAACTAGAACCAAATTACAAAACAAACCCAAACGACACCCAAACGACGTTCTAAATTATTATCTCCAAATATTTTTAATTTAATTTTTTTTTTTTGTTACTTTTGACCTTGATCGAAAATTACAACAAAAATACAAAAAAAAAAAAAAAAAATATACACTCCAAAGTTCATACATCAACAGCTAAGTATATACACTTGTACATACATATAAAATATATGTATATACGTGAAAATATATTCGAAAATATACAGGCAAATAGAATTTAAGCATTAAGAATTTTTATTATTTTTTTTTTTTTTATTTTTTTATTTACAAAAGACCTTCAACAAACTGCGTTGCCCTTCAAAATGAACAACAAACTAAAACAAGAAAAAGAGGGTTAGCTTCGGCTACGCCAAAAATTTTACACTCTTCAACCTCCTGTGATTGAGCATACAGAAATACAAATATTTCACTATTGATTTGAATAATAAGGCATTTCAACATTGAAAACAAATATTTCTTTGGGAGCTCTACGATCCAGTAATCCAGGATCTTAAAATGTACACTGATGATATAGACATGGATAAAATAATACAAAAAACAAAGAAGCTGTTCTAATAAAAACATGAATTTGAATCTTGGTTGGTACGGGAGCTGTACCATTTAGCTTATAAGACTTAAATGTCCAAATTTTAGTTCGATAATACAAAAACCGAAAATGTTTTGCTAATAAGAATATGAATTTGAATTTGGGTTTGTATGAAAGGTGCGAGATTCGGTTGATACAATATATGTACAGGAAACCTTTATGCAATATTTAAGTTTTCTAGATCAAAAACTAAGGGAGGAGTTTGCATACACACAGATGGATACAGCTTAATTAACTCGTCTCGTCAAGCTTATCAAGAATATACATGTATTTACTTAATGAGGTCCCCATTGTCTCCTTCTGTCTGTTACACACTTGATGACTTATAATACTATTCACTGCGTGAAGAGTATAAAAGTGAAATACAAAATAAAATCGCCAAGTGAGAGTCAGACTAGTACTCAAAGGGTTCCGTATCAGATTGGGGTTTGTATTGGTCGATTTGGCTGATTCTAACAAATATATAGCCCTTATATTAAAATCTTGTTGTGTCTTAACTTCAGTTCAATAGTCCAAAAAATAACAAAGTTTTTCTAATAAGAACCTGAATTTTCCTCTCTAGTGGTCCGATCGAACTGAAATTTCGACAGTATGAGTTTCTAATGTATAATCAAACCAAAGCAAATTCCAAGATCATGGGGTTTCTGAATCGAATAGCTGCCATACAAACCAAAATGTTTCTTGTATGGGGACCCCTTTAAGTTTTTGAAAATAATTTATTTTTAGTTTGCTAATGCCAAGGAAAAACTTTTTATTACGGATATGACCCCAGGACGCACGGTTCGACAGACAACGAAGTCTGTGCAATAGGTCCCTTTGGTACCTTTTGCTTCCGGAACCCTAACAAAGAATAAAACAAATAAAATTTTATATTGCAAAGTGAATAAAGTATTAGAAGAACAGCAACAATGGAAGAGTAATGCCATCATCAATTTGTTTGTCGGTATCTATCTCATAATTTTTTGGCATAAATGTGAGTAGTAGAAGTGTTTGCAGCCCTTTAACCAATAAAACCTATAGAATTTTACAACCATTTGACCATACTGCAAACGAATTATCAAACACTAGCGTCATTGTGACTAGCGTCATTGTGACTGGCGTCATTTCCAACAGGAATTCTATTGTCCCATAAAACCTTATTATGAAACTAGCGCCCCCGGAATTTGTGTGAAACAATGTCAGCATGATCATGAACTTATTGAAATGAAATCATTTCTTAGTGTTTTTAATGCGTATATCGCAACGCTTAATATTCTTTTTATATTGAATTACGCACAAAATAATTATTGTTTCTAAAAGCTAACAATCGAAAAGATATGTTTGACAAAGACGAATTGATTGATAGTTTCTTATATGTATTCTTTCAAGTTTAAAAAATCATTTAAATTGTAATAAAGCATTATAATTCTTTATTTCTTAACTCAAATCATCAGTTTATATAATATATTGTTTTGCAAATGTAATTTCCGATTCTCCATGTGCCCTTTATCACTCTTACAAGTTGAACAGTTGGTGTGGTTCACAAAAAATTACCACGACTTTACTCAACTAAGCAGCAGCAGCAGCACCGACAGCAGTTTGTAATAAATGGTAAATAAATAAAAATAAAACACAAAATGGTAATTACTTAAAGTTTTCCGCATTTTAAAGCATAACAAATTCCGGTTCAACTCTTTAGATTCTTTTATATTGTTTTTCCCTCAAGTTTTTTCTTTCGTATTCACTGAGAACAACAACAAATGACGCCTCCTGCAGTTAAAGGCAAATTAGAAATTTCATTAATTTCTCATTGTCTTTGATTCATTCATGTTACTTGGCTTAATTTGATTGGTTTTAAATTTTCATTTCCTTTATACTACCAAACAATATTATTTATATTTGATTTTTTCAATTTTAGTCTCAACACTTATGGTAAACTCTGCGTGTCGAAGTTGATAATTATGTATGCACGCAGCTCTGAATTGCAGCCTATTTAGCCCTATGAAATAATAATATGTAATAACAATAACAGAAGTATAACTTAAAAATTACAATAAAAACAGAAAGCTGTTAAAATATTTAAATTGAGTTGTAACTTTTTTGTTTATAAAACTTCTGTTTTCAAGGTTACATACGAGTTTTTCCCTCAATTGGTAAATGACCTTTTTGTTCTGAAAACCAACAAAAAACTGAACAAAAATATCTATGAAAATAAAAATAAAAGAACTCAAACGCAACTGTAACCAAAACGGTTTTTTTTTTTTTTCAAAAATGCACGTGAACTTCACGGTTGCCTTAGAATAAAATCAATATTATGTTACTTATATTGTGTAATATTTTATACAAAAAATAATTATTAATTTGATCAACCTTCTTACTTTAAAGAATCCTTCATACTATTTATTTTTCAATCCAATCACATCAATTCATAAGGGCTAGGGGAGAGTCAACAGAGGCCCCAAGTGTTGACACCATTTTTTCGAAAGACAAGACTGTTTTTTTTTTTGTTCATCAGCTTTTTACATTGACCTTTTTGTTTGCTCACCATTTTTCCCCTTTGCTAAAAAAAAAGCGACACTCTGGTCAAATCTGGGTAACTATAGGGCCCTTTTCAATTGATGACGTAATACGTTGTGGAAAAGAAACTTCAGAAAATGGGTTATATATTTATTTTTATTAATAACCTCTTGCCAACTTTCAGTTAAAACTATAGAAATTCTTAGGATTCTCTTCAAAGAACTGATGCAATACCGATTTCTAGGCCCTAGACTCTAGGGAATGGTGCTAGGTCTGGACTATATGCTAGAGTTTCCATAATTTTTGCCGGGTCAAAACAAAATTGTGTGGCCTAGCGTTGCCGTGGTGAATGAACATCAAATAGACAGCAACAAATTCCTCGTAAGTACAATAGAACCGGTTTGCGGTGGTTTAGGCAGGTTCACCTTGTTTAGACCATGTCCTTTTACGCACATTATTGTCATATGTTACCCATTTTCATTGCCAGTTCAATTCAATTTGGTCAGAAAATGTTCCAAATCATTCCGTTTCAGAAATTTAAAATTCGTAAATTGAAATGTGATTTTTAATTTACCCTTTTTCTACCCTACCTATCTTCTTCAAGTAAAGGCAGGTTCTCTGCATGATTGATGCAAAAATCTCTCAATCTAAAAACAATTTTAATATACAATAAAAGATCAAATAATGCACCGTTCTAGTATTGAGTCGTAAGTATCGATCCTTAGTATTTAGTCTTAGTCGTTAAGTTATTTTTTGTGAAAAATTATCAAATTTAAGGTTTTTTCCATTTTCCTCATAATCTCAAAATACAATATTTCTTTTAAAACCATTGTAAATTATAATCTCTCTCTATTTTTTCTTAGTAGTAAAGTTATTAACATATCTCAAACTCTTAAAAATTTGTTAACTGTATGCATACTCATGTGTCAAATAAATAATTTTTTTCTATCAAACTGTGTGTAATTCAAATATCAAGTTCTTTTGCATAGCCATCGATTTTTAAATGAACTGTCATGTGGTGGATGTCAAGATTCTTAGGTATATCACAAGTACAATACTTATGTGTCAGCCGTTGTCGACATTTTGAAAAATGTGATCCACTTTATACCCAAATGCAATAATTTTATTTAAAAATAAAATAATATAAATAAAATTTTCATATTCTTATGAAGTTGTAATTGTTCAAGTGCAAGATTTGAAAACATATAAATATAAAACCCGTATAGTTGTATAGGTTTAACTCATTTCGATGACCTAGAACTTGGCTGATAATCATAATAAAATATACTTCCAAGTTTGTTGAAGATAAAATAAAGGAAATAAATTCTTATCAGGTAGTCCAAACTTACATTTTGTATTATTTATATGCGAGTATTTAGTTTTCGTATATGAGACTACAACATTTATTAGTAAACTTTTGCATAGAAACAAAAATACATTAGAAATTTAGTAATTTTTTTGTCTCCTCCTTCCTTTCCCTGTACCTATTAATTTTTTTTGATTTTGTATTCTATGTGTAACACTTTTTTATATTTATAATAAAGATGACAGAGAGAAAATAATGCAAATAATTATAATAAGTTATCATCACATAAATGACATAAAATTAAGACAAATAAGAGAATTAATCAACTTAATTAAAAATACATTGTATTAAATATAATCATAACAAATTCGAGGTCATTTTTCATGCTGTCGCAACTGTCAACTTACAATAAAATAAAAATTTAACACTTTTCAGATAACCAAGACATTAATGAAATGCTCAATTCACTTACTAATATAAACATATAATACAAGACAACATTCATATGAATGTAGAAGTTTAAATAATAAAAATAATAATGCACTTGTCAAAATCATATGCTCAGATATCGCGTATACGCACCTTTAGCTTAAGCATTGTTAGATTGTCACACCTAGACAATGGTAGCAACCACACTTAAAACTAAAGAATACATGTAAAGTAAAATTGTGTAAATGTGTTAATGTGAATATCTGTATATTATAACATTACATACATATGTAGTAGTTGAGACAAGTACAACACACAATTGTACAATACTTAGGCACGCACATTACTGCTTTGGAACGAAACGTTAACAATACGCGACAACATTGCGTTTTTTGTAATCTATGTTTCATTTCTTATATAGAATTATGTTTGTGTATATGTATGTACGCTTTTAGATTTCTTTTTTGATTTCGCACTTTTTAACGAGATTTTGAATTACAGGACACGTACTTATATTCAAGCGAAATAAAAGTAAAGTCAAATAAAATAGGTATTGTATGTATTGTATATAAAATAATATTGTACGAAAACTTCAGTGAAACACAGTAAAATGCCATTTGATTTATGTGATGGTGCGTTTCGTGCGTTGCGCTGATAAGCGCAACTATGACTGACCTTCGTGTAGCGTGTAGCGTAGCTCTTGCGAAGCAAATTTGACTTGTGCGTTTTAATTTATTTTTGTTTTTATTTTTTATTTGTTTTGTTTTGTTTTATTTAATCAAATGTCACTGTACACTGTACGTATTAGAAATATGTAAAGGAAAACAAGAGTTCAAAATGTGCATATGAGTATGGGAAGAACAAAAAGATTATCAAGAATTACAGATTTACGTAGAACTGAAGAATATTTCAAGAACTTTCACTGAAGCAAGATATTATTTTTTTTTTTTTTATAAATAAATAATTGTTATTAATTGTATTATTAAGAGAAGAAAGATTACCAATAAATTAAATGCTAATAATTTGTATAATTCATTTTTCTTAGCATATTTATACGTATAAGAAGACGGAAACTAAAAATTACAGGCCTCTCATATAATAAAACAGGAATGGATAATCGTTTTACTGCAGGAAAGTCTCATTTTTATTACAGAAACAAGATATTTAGTTTGTGATAAGAATTAAGAACACTAATATTTTACAAATTGTATGTTTAGATAATCTCTGATATACTAACACAGAACGATTGTTGTTGCTTTGCGAACTTTGAATTGTTGAGATAAATTGCATGAAAAGTTGTAAAAAATAATCACACGAAAATTGTTCATGGTTCAATTCTATTTTTTCACCAAGATATGTAAATTTTTCAAATGCCGTGTAATAAAACGAAAAGCGCTGAGTATTTTTAGACAAAAAATGTCAAAATTCATGATGCAGATGTCATATTAGAACACGAAATGTTAAAAGTTATTGAAAGACATACATAGGTATAAACTGCAACAAAAAAACCTAATTTTCTTGTTCAATTTTTTATTATTTCTCAATAAGCGAAGGTAGATATACATATCTGAGAATTATTTTGACTTTTTCAGTTCATAATTATCATAAGCACAACACATAAAACTCAGTTTTATTTGTAATTCCGAAATTTTTAATGAACTTGTTTTTTTTTTTTTGAAGTGACCATGATGATAACTTTGCTATCTTTCTTAATTTAATGTCAAGGTTTTTTTGCCTAGGCTATTGATATTAACACAATTTTTGTAAGAAAAAATATGAGCATATCTATATAGATACATGATGATATATGAAAATATTGACAAATAAAGAAACATAAAAAAAGCACTAAATGTTTTTATTTATTTTAATATAAGCAAATATGATTCAAATTTCTATTTATTGTAGACACAATTATTTTCTTTTAAATCCTCAAAACAACACACACAAAAATTTATAAAAAAAATGAAGGCGAAAATTGCAAATGATTGGAAATTATATAAAGAAAACTAGTTATCCCGGCGTGCGTTGCTACGCCCTCGCACAAAAAAGATAAGAGAGCATATATGTATGGAAACATTTCTTCCTTTGATGAAAATCAAGGAGATATGTGGGGATGGGAGCTATAACAGAGAAAGGAATGGAGCGCTGTAGGCGATGACCGCCGATAAAAATAAAAAATGGGCCAAGTGCGAGTCAGACTCGTACACGGAGGGTTCAGTACCAGATTGTGGTTTTATGGGAGGTAGCCCCTCTATTAGTCTGATTTGACTGCTTCCAACAAATGTACCGCGCCTATATCAGAAACTTATAGTTAGACACTAATTTCAGTTCAATAGTTCAAAAAACAAAAAAGTTTACCGAATAGGAACCTGAATTTTAATGGTGGGTTTTGTATGGGAGATACTCCTCCTAGTTGGCCGATTTGATTGATAGATGTGTAGCGCCTATGTCAAGAACTTATAGTGTCTAAATATCAGTTCGATAGAACAAAAAAAGTTTTTCGAATAAGAAACTGAGTTTTAATGGTGGGTTTGTATGGGAAGTACCCTCCCTAGTGGACTGATCAAACTGAAATTTCACAATATAAGTCTCTGATGCATAGCTACCAACCATCGAAATTTCAAGATCGTGGGATTACTGGGTCGTTTAGCTGCCATACAAACCAAAATATTTCTTGTATGTGGACCCCATTCAGTTTTTAAAAATATTTTTGTTTTAGTATTTGTTGCTAATTCCCGGATAGAACTACTACATATTCTGTAAAAATTTCAACTCTGTAGCTATTACGGTTTGCAAATCCATTCCTTCACGTTTTATGTCACGTCCCACTGAAACGGGATATCCTATGTCCGTCTCCTAGTTCTAAGCTACCTCCCCACCAATTTTCAGCCAAATCGGTTCAACCGTTCTTCAGTTATAAATAGTGTAACTAACACGACTATCTTTTATATACATATATTGTGAATCTAAACCATTCTCAGATCCCCTTGAACACACACAAAAAATTTCATCAAAATCGGTCCAGTCGTTTAAGAGAAGTTCAGTGACATACACACTCACAGAAGAATTATATATACATATTGTGAATCTAAAGCATTCTCAGATCCCCTTGAACACACACAAAAAATTTCATCAAAATCGGTCCAGTCATTTAAGAGAAGTTCAGTGACATACACACTCACAGAAGAATTATATATATAAAGATAAAGAAAAGCATCAATCAACTAACTTAACAATATTTGTCAGCTGTCATCACGCACAATACAAAAAAAAAAAAACCAAATTGAAAAAATATAACAAAGAAAAAATTAAAATTTTGCAATTTAGTTTTGCTTTTAAGAACAACTCTATGAAACATGTTCTAAAAGGTCAAAAAGGTCACTGAAAAGTATTTCATAACCTCAAATTAAATAATTATATTGTACTGTTTCTTACACAGGATGGTAGGTAACATGGTTTCTGGTGCGCCATGGTTTTAAATGAATCCATATTCATGGTCTCGTCTCAAGCATCCTTCAATACTTGACCTTGAAATATGCAAATATTTTAGTTTTATACACTTCACGCAATGTATATAGTATCATAAGTTAATCATGAAGTTTGTAGCAGGCAGAAGGAGACATCGTATGTATGCAAACTAGCCCCTCAAACTTTGGGTACGAGAGTTGAAATTTTGCACGAGCTGCACATTTTTTGTAACCAACTGAATCGGACCCAAATCTCATGCTCTTATTTGAAAAACTTTTTTGTTTTCCGTATTGTTATAATATAACGGAAAATTTCATAGCGTCTGACCCATATTCACCAACCATATAAATTTCAAGACCCTGTGATTACTGAATTGTATTTTTTCCATACAAATCTTTCGGTATCAATGTTGAAATGCTATATGTATACTGACTCTACCTTAAACATAAGTCAAATCAGTAATGAAATATTTCTGAATGATTAATCACAGGAGCGAAGGGAAAAAAAATTTTCTATGATTGCGTGAATAGTAGAAACACTACGGTATAGCCAAAGTTAACCTTCTTTTCCTTGTTTTTATTAATATTATTTTTGATTATTGGCCACAAAATTTGATTTTTTACCCATCCATTATTGAACTTTAGTTTAATAGGACTTTTGGAGTTCCGAATTTATCTTTTATGTAGTGATTTGCTGAAACCAGAAAATTCACATTTATCTGTGATGATTTCAACTTGACATTAATCAGTTGAATGTCCTGGTAGGATACTCAAATCCTAATTGCTCGGTAAAGAGACATTTTTGGAGATCATGTATGTCTCTCTAGCTGAAAACTAATATGCCTTGCCTTGTTCCTTGCAGTTAATATTATTCGATTAAAAAAAGTCAATTAAAATGAAAGGAAAACTTTAAAAATTATGAGAAATAGAACATATTTCCAGAACACGACACAACAATTGCAAGTGGACGCCATATTTGACTCATTTTATTTATTTTTTATATATTTTTTTTTTCCATTAAATTAAAAATGGCGCCCTACTGCGTTCGATTAACTAAAAAAATAATTAACAAAAAAAAAAAAAAAAAAAGAGAAAAGCTTCTAACTACAATAACAACAAGAATAACAACAATACAGAGAAGCACACGCAACATTTTTACAACAATAAGAACAACAACATCGATGACTAGAAATAACGTCAGCCGCATAGTACAAATTCAAGGTTAGAGGGTTACTGACTTTTAAAAATGAAGGAACCAGAAATAAAAAATATGTATAATAAAAAAACAACAAATAATTGAGCTTTTTCACATTTGATTTCGCTTTTTTTTTTTATTATTTTTGTTATTTTGCTTTTGTTGTCTTCCACTCTCTACAATTTGTTGTTGTTCCTTTTTAGAATTTTTATTTTCATGTTGATTATGCGTTAATATAGAATAGAGAAGAGTGCGTTTGAAGGCAAACAAAAACAAAATAAAAACCGACAGAAAAATACTAAAAAAATATAAAAATGTCATAGAGCAATAAAGAATAAAATAAAACAACATGACGATCGAAGTACAATACAAAACCAGGAGCATGAAAGCCATTTTGAGAGAATATGGATGAATGATTCAAAATCCGCAGCATGAAGGGGGTTTAATAATAATAATGACAGGTAGTTTGCACTATGATGAACTATTTTAAAAGAAAGCAATAACAAAGTTGTTCATGTTCTTGCAGGTAGAAAAAATCTAACAAAACAAAAAGCGTATGACATAAGGTGAGGAGACACAACGACAAGGGAAGAAGGCAGCAACCAAGTTCATACAAAAAAAGAAAAAATCACATATTGTGAATAATTTCCACAGTGGCTCATTATACGCATTTTCGTAAACAACTAATCCCGAAAAAGAGAAATACATAAAATAATGTATACAGAAAGAGAGGAGGTGGAAATGCTTAAATAATAAGTATTATACTTGTATTGTATTGTAGTTAGAATGTGTGTGATGGATGGGATGATAAATTAAGATGGAAAAGAAGTAAAGGGAATATTGTTTTTTTTTACCACAGCATACAAACTTTTGGAAAAACAAATCCGAAAGGCAAATTATAAATACGAGTATAACGAGCTTAAGGTAACCGATACTTGTACTATGTGCATATCTATGATTTAAGAAAAGTATCATTAATACAATAAATAATATACATGTTAAAATAGAAACTAATTTATTAATTTCCTGCATAATATTTTAATCTACGTATATGTATGTACTTGTATGTAGAAAATGTTTTTTCTATCTATTCAACAAATTAGCTCTTAGTTTGATTTTGGTATTGTACTTTATTAAGAAAGCAAGACAATGAGATATAATAAATGGATGATGTAAATTAAAAGGGTTTCTAAGTAAGTTCAATATGTCGCCGTCATACTGGCTATGCTCGCTGACCTCCTCTATTTGTTGGACAAGACAAGAAAAATTTAATTCAAGTAAATAAAACTGGTTAATTAAGCCGCCTAGACAGAAAATGTAGACAAAAACACATTTTTAATTGGGCTTTAGTACAATTTGCAGAAATTATCTTTTTAATTCCAAAAATTTCTAAGAAAAAACTAAAATTTTTGTATAATAGAGTTAATTAAATGTACATAAGTACAATTGGTATATTATTTTTTATTAACAATAATCACCATCACTATTTTTCAATCAATGGGGCTAGATAATTGAAAAGGGAAGCCCTATTGCTCACAAAGTGTTGGGGCATGGTGAATGGATTGATCCGTTAAGAAGGTGCTGTTGGGGCGAATGAATGATCCTCATACACGTTTCTTGCTAAGATGGTGGGTATGCTGGGCATAGCATCTGTGTTTAAACTATTGATGGGCAACGAAGTTCTTTTAGTCCTTGGTGCTGATATGCTGGGCTGCCATGTTGGTAGAATAAGTAATTTAAAGCAAGAATAAGTAATAAAGACTCGAATCTTATAGTTAGTTCTTGACTAGCTCGTTGACCCAGAGGTTGGCTGACATCCCAAGTGTCGCGGGTTCGATTTCCGCTCAAAGCAAATCTGGTCCTGCACTTTTCTAATTTCCTCCTTTCCTTCTTAACTTTCCCCTGAGCTGAAGGCCTCTGTCAGTTTTGCTCATATTAAATACTAGGTTATAATTTTTAATTATAATATTATTTCTATTAAATAAATAAATAAAATTATAGTTAGTGCAACTTTAGATTCTAGATTCTAGATACGTTGACTAGAGGATTTGGATGATGTTTAAGGCGGTCACAGATTTGCCACTGTCGAAAGGAAAAGTTTAATCTTCAATGTGGAGTTGAGTTGTGGACCACACTTTAAGTTTTGTATTGCATATTTATAAATCAGAAACTTTTTCTCAAACAGACATCATATATTAAAGGCTTACAAATTATTACATAAGTCAAATAACGCATACGCAGTGTATAACTAAAACAAAAAAAAAAAAAATTGGGAAAATAAAAAAAAAATTAAGGTTAATGCACTTTCTGACAAATAGTGGTAGAACCAAACCAAACGCAATGACTAGAACCACTTAGATACATGTACATACGTGGATATTTATAATAAATACTAATGCCACAGAAACAACAATTAATTCACATAAATAAATACAATAAATGCCCGTGTCAAATACATAACAACAGCAGTTGAGGGAAAAAAATATACAAAAAAAAACGCAAGAAAAATTCCACAACAATTTTGGCTATGGTGATGATCGACAGCAACAACAACAACAATGATAGCAGCAACAACAACAACAACGCAAAACGATTGCGAATGCGTTGACTGCGACTGCGATTCATAACGTTTGATTGCGATGATGATGATGATGATGATGATGATGGCGTCGCTGCTTCATTCTTCTTCAAGTGGCTTTTTTATTGTTGTGGCTGTTGTCGTTGTTGTTGCTGCTGCCGAAATCATCGAAGCTTTGAATGCCGCCGCCAAACGAAGTTCGTTCGTTCTTTGGTTCTATGCACGAATTGTTAACGATGAGAAAGAACAGCAACGATGAAGCAGGCGGGTTGCGTGCGCTCGCTCTTCTATTCTCATTCTTTATTTTTCATTTTGTTTTGTGTGCGTTCGTTCGCATTATGCGTGGCCAATTCATTGTTATTATTGCTGCTGGTAATGTTGGAGCTGCTATCGTTGTTGGTATTTTTTTTGCTCTCTTGAAATTGTTGTTGTTGCTCCAAGTATTTTTCATTTGAAATGTGCAAATGCGAGAGTGTGTGAGTGTGCGTGTGTGAGAATGTATCTATGTGTTTGATGTTCTTTTCGTTGTGCGTTTGTTTTTCTAAACTTTTGATGATGCAATACATGCGGCTCGCATTCACTTCCCTCTTTTCCCTGTCCCGCCTTACACATTTGACAAACTGCCATTGCCATTGCCATTTTCATTTCATTTTACTTCGTTTCATTTGTTCGTTCACACGTTCTTTTCTATGTTCTTTACTACAATATATAGTATCTTCACACCATATGCTCTTTGCCATTCATTTTGTAGCCTTTTTAAAGTCTCTTACCTCATACGCACGCACTCTCTGCACTTTGAGATTCTAACATTTGGCTTACAAGTACATACACGAATATAGATAGACATAAGTATCTACATACATGTACATCATACATGTATTCTTCTCATTTAATTTCCATTCTTTGCTAGAAGAAAACAATAAAGTAGATAGTAAAAAAAGCACACAGCATGAATAAAAAGCAACAAACTAAAAATGGCAATTCATCAAAGTCCACTTAACAAGTCGATTTTTTTTTTTGCATTTTTTTTTAATCACAAGAAATGAACAACACAACAAAATATTCATTAAGAACAAAACTATAAATATATGTTTGTACCTATATACTTTCATAAGAACAATAATAATATTAATAATAAGAATAATAACAATAACAATAAATAGAAGTTGATGGTGGGATCATCATCATCATCACAGTTGAAGTTGTAGAAGGCAAAAGCAACCACAAACATGTAAATGTATCTAGCGTACATATCCATTGGATAAGTTTATGTTTGTAGACAATGACGGATTAATTTGAACTTTGTTAGTCAATTGAACTATGAAATTAACTATCTTTCTGTACAATAGATGGAGTCCATCAATATGAATTCCAAAGACTTTTCTTAGCTACTTGTGCTACTTTTTAAGTATCACAAGACTTCGATTGAAATCTGAAAATTCAACGCCTCTGCATTGCATGAAATGGCAAGAACTAAAAATAACATACATTTCGGTTTCAACGAACTCTAAATACCTTTTATCAACACAAGTGTAAAATGAACCAGACAAAACACACAGAGGCTCATAAAGAGACGATTGCTGTAACAAGCGGAGCTAATCTTATTGATCTGTGCCCCCTCTGTACCACCCACTAGGTTAACTTTCGTCAATATGATGTTCGCTTTTAGGAGAGTTCATATCATGCATGGATAATCCCTTCCAAGCACCCATATAGAAAATGTTCGGTACTCCTAGTCTTCCATGGTGTCCAAGTACGTATAAGACAGTGCACTATTAGGACTCCCAAAATGCTTTTTACATCCTTTCTGTTGAACCTCAGTAGTATCCTAACATAAGATTAATTCAATATTCTGATCTATCTAGTTCTATACTATTTCTACTTATAATATACAAGTATCTTTAATAATTGAAAAGTATAGAAAATATGTGCAGTTTGTGTGATCGCTATAACCAAATGATATCTTATTGAATAAATATGATGATCGCCCGTAGATTGGCTACTATAAAATTTCATCTTGTCAATTCAAAAACTAAGGAACATCTTACACTATCTCTCTTAATCATCAAAGATCCTATTAATGAAAGGAAATATACTATATCAATTTTTATTCTAATTCTCAGTTGTTGTTAAAATTCTTTTCGTTATTGCCTATAATTCCACACATCTCAGCCAGTCGATGTATGGTTGGGAGTATATCAAACATTAGGTTTCTGATTCTAAGCAAGCACAAACAAAGCTGATTGGTGAGAATTTCGAGAGCCGGGAACAGAACAAAATGCGATTTTATGTTTTCCTGTTTCTTTGTTGATTTGTTTTTTTTTTTTTGTTTTTTTTGTTTCTCTGTTTTTGCAATGTTGCTGTGTGTGGTGCGCGTGGAATCATGCTTTCTATCTACACAAGAACGTGAAGTTTTAAAAAGAAAAAATATCTAATACAAAAATCGCAACTGACGTTGACGCTCGCTCAGAAATGTCAATGAACTTATTTTATGCGCTCAGCAAGCGAACGAGCAAATAAACGATGCGGTAATTCTTTTTTTTTTTTTGATTTTTTTTTTTCTAATTTCTTTTAATTTTGTCTCTTCTTTCTTTTCGCAAATATTATCATTTGCACTTTTTTTTTTTCTATTTTTGTGGTTGTCAGTGAGATCACTTGATATTAGTGAGTGCAATGACTGGCTCCGAACGGCAACAATAACATAATGAGTCGTCAACAAAAATAATAAATTATTTATGTATTTCTTATGTCTTAAAATATATTCAAAAAAAAAAAAAGTTAAAGTTGCGTGGGAGATTTTAGGCTACCAATTTTGACATTTGTTCAACATTGCGTATTAGTAATTTGAATCTGTTCAGTTTCTTAGCAGAACATAAAAAATAAATAACCATAAATATAGACCAATTAAATTTTGAAATAGTTAAATAGCCCAAAATTATGTTTCATAGTTTTTTTCTTTTAATATTTTTTTCCATAATTTCTTATTTGGCCCAGAATTGCTTGACCAACCATAGAAGAATGAAATAACATCGGTTGATAAAAGTGATAGTGTTTATGTGCTAGTTTCTTGTTATTATTATTACTTTTTGGTTGAGGCACATTTTTACTTTCATTCTTAGTTAATTTTACTTTTGTAAATTTTTATTATTTTCATTTATTTTTTTTTTATTTTTCTGTGTTGTTTGGCTTGTTTGAAGCCCATTTGGTATTTTATATTCTTGTTAAGTACTACAGACAATCTTTAAACAATAGTGTCTTAGACTCTTGTCTTATGCTTTGTGTCCATTCGAAGAATGTGCGTAGACTGGATAACGAAAACAATCAAAAAGAATCATGTCCGCGTCACGCATTTAAAATAGTCAAATGTGTGTGAATGTTCTTTGGCAACACAACACACAACAATTTGATGGATGATATGTATTTTTGGTTAAAATATGTTTATTATTGACAAAATTAATCAAGCTATTAATCTTGAAGTAACATTCTAATATTGGCATTCATGTGATTCAAACAAAGGTACATAATTGGCAATAAAAAAAAGTTATTGCCTAAGAATTTTATTACGAATTACTAAAATCACAAATTAGTGAATTCATACAAATAATCAAGAATATAGTAAATTAAAGAGGCGAAGCTAAAACAAATTTTAGCAAAGAGAATTCCTCAGATACTTTATAATGAGACGACTATGGGAAAACTAAAGATGTGAGGTCAATATAGAACCGTTACACATCAATAGCAGACGTTTCTTACATCTAAATATGCATACAAGCTCTGTAACAGAATCTTCAAGGTTTGTTAATCTCTGGCAAATTAGCAAGATATTTTTTTTTTAAACCAAAACCAAACCTAGTAACACCGAACAAACTATTATATATAGATTTTATTGATGGATTCAAATCTTATCTGATCTGCACTATCGCCATTTTCATTAACACTATTTGGCACGTGTTTACGCAAAACTTATCTCTTGACACACTTAATTTTATGATTGTGAATCGAAAACTCATAGGCTTAATATATTTCATTTTAAGATTTCTATAAAAATAGGAAACTCTTCACTGAAATATTTATGGAAATTCTTCTAGAGACATTCAAAACTAAGACTTTCAAAATATGTAATATATTTCCAATAAAAGCAAACCTTTAAATAAATTTTTGTATAATCAACTTATTACTGACTGCTAAACACTTGCCTTGCAAATTTAAACATAAATTTCAATTTATGTACGCATACAATAACAATTATTAATCTAAGAAACCTCTTCATCACCACTCACAACTCTGATGACTTAACGCACAATTATGCAAAATAGATGCGTATTATATTTCAAATTCGAATGTTCGAAGACAAGAGAGTGAAATAAAAAATAAACAAATAATTATCAACATAAAAAAACATGCAAACGAAACAAAAATTAAGAATTAGTCCAATAGATGTGGCTAGAATTAATTTATTGTACGAATAAATGCGCCCCCAAGGGGACTTGAAAACTGAACACCGATAAACTTTGTAGAGGAAGACGACAAACTTATTGTCAACCTTGAAAAGTATGAGTACGCAAGCGATCATTCGTACGCAAGCGATCATTCCACTCTTTGCATACAAAAAGCACACAAAAATTTATAAATAAATTCAATTCATTTGTTATGCGTCTGTGATGTGATGTGATGTGATGTGATGAAGAATATCAACAACACAAAAAAAAAAAACGCACCATAAGAATGAACGCACGAAAATCGAGTAGGAGCCAAAAAAACAACAACAAAAGTATTTAAGCTCTTTACGCAAAAAAAAAAAAAAAAACAATTAATTAACAAAAAGTTGGAATATAAAAAGAAAATACTATGTCAGGGTAAAGAGAAGGGGATAGTGGAGATGTTTTGGCACCAACACACGAACATGACTTGGGTGAAAAATGTACAATAGTAACGCTTGGTTACAAAAATATACAATATGATCGAAAAAACCAAAACAAAACACACAATAAATGCAGAATACAAAAAAAAAAGCAAAAAAAATCTTGTAAAATTAATAGAACAAAAATATAATGTTTTTGATTTTGTTGTTGTTGTTTTGATAAAAACATAACACATACTAGTCAAACCACTTATATTAATGAATAGATCTATCATACCCAAATACATACATAGCTAAGAGTCTCCCATAATTGAATAGTTACGTAGACTACGTAAGTTGAATCTCGCAATCCAAGAGATGCAGAGTCATAGAAGAGTCTTTCAAATACTATTAGATGAACTTTGATAAACCAAGTCATCAGAATGAGGAGATAAGATAGACAAAACAAAGAAAAACCAGATTGAAATATTGTACACTCATCACAGGATAATTTGCCATCCATTAAAGCCAAAATTATTTAATAAACAGGCAACATGGTTAATTTCTTTCTTCTTGTTATCCTTTATCAAATTTTGTACATTTGAACCAAAAAATTAAAGTTCAATTCAATTTTTCAATATAAGTTAATCTTTAATTTAGTAAAAACCTGTTTTTTAGGGTTCCAGACCAAAGGAGTACCAGAGGGAACCCTAATACTAAGGCAACGCTGCCCGGCCATCCGTCCTCGGACTATATCAAGTTGTTTAGAGACTTATAGTGTCAAAATTTCAGTACAATCGGACCACTAGGGATGGTACCTAACCATATAAAACCCATTACAATTCAGGTTTTTATTTAATAAAAAAAACATTTTTAGTTTTTGCACTATTCAACCGAAATTTTGACACTTTAAGTTTTTAATATAAGCGCATTATATTTGTTGTGATCAGCCAAATTGAGACACTAGGGTGTAACTCTTATACAAACCCCAATGTGTTATGGAACCCTCCGTGTGCAAGTCTTACTCGTACTTGATGATTTTTTTGTAATTCTAACACAAGTTGCAATTGCATCTTATTATCTTCTTATTATTTAGAATATTGTACCTCACGAGTGATCAGGTTGGGAAAATGTACGAAGTATATTAATTATTATCAATTAGCGTTAATTGTAGTTCAAGAAATTATAGGGTTTTTTTTTTCTTTAATAATAATAATAAGAATTACAAAAAAAATATATATATATATACATATTTTACATTTAATACTGTAAATTTTGTTGATTGTTTATTACAATAATAGGTCGACTCACAATTCTTGTAATGTTTAAAATTTTAAATGTTGATTTTAGAAGTATAGTGTAGAATAAGTAAAGTTCACCAAAGCCTCATTTATTACGTCGTCATTGAACAAATTCTCGGTCTAATACGATGATAAATTTGGTACCATTTCTTGTCTAATACTCTTAAATGTACGTTCCAGAGACTATATAGAGACTAAAGAAAATCTGTTTCTCAGTTCATATCTCTTCAGAATGAAGTATTAAAATCAAATAGGGAATTAGAAATATATGCCTTACCCTTCAGTGCAAATATAATATCAATTGATTCTTTCAAAAATGACAAATGTTTGTTTTCCAAAATCATGCTAAAGATGACGGTGGCAGAAACATTTCATTATATATTTCAAAGGAAATATATATTTAATAATTCATCACTCATAAATATAATTATAATTTTTAATTCTGTAAACATAGAACAAATTTTGATAACCATACTTTACATCATAGGATTTGTGAGGCCCCAGCGAACTCAATCAATATAAACAAAAATATATTGTATAAACTAATGAATGTTATGATCTCGATTGTCAATTTTGCACGATGCAATGTCTAGGTGCATTAGATTCTAATGCTTTTTTTGATGTTGGTCCTATAAGCCAGAAGATGAGATGAAAGTTGAGATTACCGTTCCCTTACAAAAACTCAGTTAGGCCTCACTTAAGCTGTTGCATCAACTAGAGACATCAGCAAATATCGGATGAGTTGAGTTTTTTAAATGTCTAAAAAACAAAACTCAATTTTCTATGCTTCAGTATTGATTCATCAAACATTTCTGTCTTCCGCATAGTTTCTACTGAATACCCCATTCTATTCCTTTTCAAATGATGATATGTTTCTGTTAAGAATCTATTTTAATAATTTTTAAGTTTTATTATTGTAAATAAAATTTAGTCATCTAAAACTATTTTATTATTGTATAAATCTTTCTTTTCTCTCCTTCATGCGTGCTTATTTTTCTGATAACTTGCAGCGAACGTCAACTTGTTTCCTAAGTATACACATACATATACGAACGATTATGTACAATATTTTGAGTGAAGCGCCTACGACAATGCCAAATTCTTCTTCTGTACTATTGTGTTCATTCTTACAGTTCTACACAATAGGTCTTCTCTCTATTCTCTCTGTTAATTTCTTTCTTACAATTTTTTTTATTTTTTCCATTTTCTTGTTATTATTTATTTATCTACTGGGTTCTCTTCTCATCAAAAAAAAAAAAAAAAAACAAACAATATCGGTTTCGCTTAGATTTGATTTCTTCCTTTGTCACTTGCACTCGCTCCCCAATATATTGGTATCCCTTCTTTGCACCGCACCCCATGTCACACACTTTTTTTTATTTTTTTTTTTTTACTATTTCTTTATAATTCTTTTTTTTTTTTTGCAATTCTATTGGTTGCTTTTCATGTTGTTTTCTGTTGCTCAGCTATTATGCTCTTTTTAAGCGTTTGCTGCCATTTCTTATTCGTTTGCTAGTTTTACCTTGAAAAGTTCATTCACGTCTGCGTTTTGCGTTTGCGTTTCTTGTTGGCGTTCGAAACGCATGTTCTTCACTCGTTAAATGGGCAACAATATCAACAACAATGAAAGTTAGTTGAAGCAAATCTAGAAAACGAAAGAACACCAAAAAAGTAGAAAAACATTCATAGTAAAATAGCACAAAAAAAAAAACAAAAAGAACTTGCACAAAAATAACATAATTTTTTATGGAAGCACTCCTTTAGGCCATGACGTTTGAAAAAAGATTCATGGCTACAGGGGAGAGCTTAGTCGTTGGAGCATATAGAATAAGAAGGGGCAATAGGTAACACAAAAAAAAAAAAAAGATTCCAACTTTTAAAAGGCAAATTCAATGTTGTCGTTGATTTGGCTTTTTTTTTTTTTTTTTTTTTGTTTCAATTCTATTTTTATTCTACACACTATAGTGGTCAGGCAACTATTTTAATGCAAATATATACGCATTTTTTGTTGGTTCCTATGTTTGCTGGTGAATGCTTTAATGAATCTTTACGTTTTTTGCTTTTATTTTTTTTTCTTTTGTTTTCTATGTTGGTTTGCAAGAGTTATAAAAACTAAAAGATATACAAAATTCTTGGAATGGAATAATGCGATACTTTTCCAATTTCCAAATGTTTATTTATAAAATTTTGGGAGCTGTACACTTCTATAATCTATTATTGATCTAATAATAATAATATTAATATTTTCATTAAACAATAAATTTCTTCCAGCTGCCAGTCTATCATATCCTATCCCATCCTATTCACTCACAGTGTAGAATAATGTGAACCACTGGAATGAGAATAGTGCAACTTATTTAATAAAAAGTAGTGCAATTTACAATTTTTATTCTATATTTTAATAACTTATAGTCCCTTAGATGCAGTTTATAATTGAAAAATAATAAATTTATATGTAAATTATTCAGTTATTGTATTGAAAATGATTTTAGCCATTAATTTAGGGAAATTTGAATTGTCTTTCCTGATTTAAATTCTTCAATCGCAATAACAATTATGTCCTATCACAACTTTCCAACAAATTTTATGTTATTCTAATTTAAACTTATCAAACAAATTAAATTTCTTATTTACAAAAGACCCTGAACCAAAAACTGATGACAAACAAAAACTAATACACACGCCTATAAATAATCAACACCAAAAAAATAACAAGAAAAAAAACGAGAAAATAGAACAGATTAAGTGAGAAAAAAAAAACATAATAGAAAAAGAAATTCGCACAAAATCAAAACAAATCGCAAAAATTCGGTGAAGTTCAAGGTATTTTGCCAAAAAACAAACAAAACTATTCTTCATTAGTTTGTTTTTGTATGTGAATATTACAAAAACAAAATAAAACTGTTCCATTCCATTTTGTTCTCTTCCATTCAATTATTATTCCTGCGAATCCAACAATTTTAACTATTCTACTAAACACAACAAATACAACCTTTTCTAAAAAAAAACCCCATACATTTACAATCTTCATTCGACGATAATTTTTTGATGGCAAGGAAGGTAGAAGAGAATGGAAATTTTGGCACAGCAACGTCGATCAAAAATAAAAAAAAAAAAAACAAAACACATAGAGAAAAAAAAACTAATCTAAAGTTATCAAGAATTGTGCGTTAAATATATGTGTATTTATAAATGTTTTTGTTGTGTCTGAGTGAGTGTATCTCGCACGCATAACAAATGCTACCGTCTATCACAAAAAAAAAAAAAAAAAATAGAAAAAGCTTAAATGCGTGGGCTGGCACACAAAAAACAAAAAGCTCAGAAAGTCTATTTTATGATCACTTTTTCTAGCAACAAATCAACATTTCGGAACCACAAAAACAGATAGCAATTATTGGAGATAGAAATTGAAATCTACTGAACATATAAGTGCGTAAGTTGAATGAGTTAGGGAATATGACGTGTGTTCTGAATTTTATTATTATTTTCAATATATCAAAACGAATTAATTTGTATTTAATTCACTTTAATGATGAAAGAATTTCATTTGTAACAATATATGGTAATTTATTAAAAAAAATTTCTTCAAAAATAAATACCAAATAAAAGACAGTATGGGCGATATGTGTTTGATTATTTGTCAGCTTGTTTTCTAGTCTTTCCAAATTTCTTTCCTCTTTTCTGTCATTCCTTTACATTCAAAGGTAAGGATAGAAATGATTCTATTAAAGTCAGACTACAAAAAATATCATCAATCATTCAATCAATTCATTTCCAAGAAGAGTTTCAAAGAATATTCTTTACTAATCCTAAAAGTACTGCATACTTTAAAAAAATCTTCATAAAAATAAAGTTATCAGAAATTAAATAATGGCCAAGCCGCATATAATATAAGGAAAGTACAGTCTTACCAAGCAATGTCTTAAGATAAATCATGAGAGACCCCTGTTGGCAACACTTCCCTTCATAGAGGTTTAATGATGCCTATAATACTTTATGAAATCAATTTACACAGCATCTCATAGAATCAACGGCTTCAAAAGCATTCAAATATACTAGCGACTAAAAAGACTTCTCCATAGAAGAATGTGAAATTCGCTTGTAAAAATTATGTATCATAGAAATATTGTAATAATAATAACAATAATGAAAATTGGAAAATGTTTTTGATTGCTTTGTCAAACATAATCTTTTAATCCATTGCTTGTATTTTAAAAACTTAGTTGAAAGAGATCTTTAACTATTACAGGTTAATAGAGATACAAATTGCGCAAAATAAATTATTAAAAATGATGCTAAATGATCATTTTTCCCCCGCAAAACCAAATTTCAACATAATTTCTAACAAATATAATATTGCAGACACAATGATTGTGCTGTTCAGTGTTTTACATACTCTCTGCTTTGTTAGTATTATTAAGTACTGACCTCTTTCTAGTCAAATTTTTTAAGGTTTCCCCAATTTTCCTTAAATAGTTATCTAATAAGGCAAGAACATTAAAACTAGCACATCATGTATAAATAATCTGCAGTAGATAAGTAGCATTGTTCACACTAAACTCTGTCAGTATTAATATAAATCTCCAGCTAAGTGAAAATGTAAATTTTAAGGGAATAAAGCAAGATAGAATTGAATTGAAATGATGAGAAGAGCAAAAACAATGACAAGCTAAAATTCTCTAAATTCGCATAGCGAATACTGAAAGGATGTTACAAACATCGGCATATGTCATTGGATTATTACTCAATATAATTAGAAGTTAAGAGGCTAAACCAATAAATAAAAAGATTCGGGAAGGATATTGAGGTAAGAATTATTATAAAATAAATAAGTAGAATCTTTCATTTGGCCTTTTAACATACCAAGATTAGTGAGAACAATTAATAAGAATTAACATTTTTTCAATCATATTTGAAATGATTGTTATAGCTTTTTTAAATCTTAGTGTCCTAAAAAAAAGGTGCCAAGTGCGAGTCATACCCGTACACGGAGAGTTCCGTATGAGATTGGGGTTGTATGGGAGGTACTCCCCCTAGTAGGGCAAATTGACTAGTTGCGACAAATGTACCGTGCCCATATCAGAAGCTAATAATGTCCAAATTTAAACCCAAAAAACAAAAAAGTTTTTCTAATAAAATCTGAATTTTAATGGTGGGTTTGTATGAGAGTTGGATGATCAAAATAAAATTTCGACAATATAAGTTTTTGATGTATAGCCACCAACCATCCAAATTTCAATATCGTGGAATTACTGGATCGTATAGCTACCATACAAACCAAAATGTTTTTTGTATGGGGACCAAGTTTTCGAAAATATTTAAGTTTTGCATTTAAGTATCAAAATCAAAACTGGATGATAAAAAAAAGAATATATGTTTTGTTTTCATCTTAATGTTCTTTGATGAACAATATTTTTCGTCGTTCCTGCTGACGCTGAAACCCGTACATCTGATCTCAGTGAATATATTCTACAAAAACAAAAGAACGAAGACCGCAAGACTATTTGTTTGTATACATGGAAAAAATGCAATTAAGCGATGTTTCAGTTAACCGCTTCCACCTGTATGAAAAAATGCTTTGAATATGAATCACTCTTTCATGTTGCTTGTGTGTACTCAATAACAACAACAAAACACTCTCTCTTGCCCCGCTCTCAGTGAACATCGCATTCAGAAAGAAGAGAATAATGAGCGCCATAATACTGTGCGAGGAAAAAAATACAACAATAAAAACAACCAAAGAAAAATTAAAAACAACGAAAAACTTATGAAAATTTTTGTGCTTTGTCTTGCAGTGGTTTTGCAAAAACTTAATACAAAAAGAAATATATTTACTTTTAAAAAATTAAATATGTAAGTATGCAACTCGGTCCATTTATATTCATTGTTTATTTTTGTTTGTCAAAAAGAAATTATTAAAATCGATTCATTAGATTTTGCGCCAAATGAAAAAATGTTAAAAGAAATGGTAAAATGGCCCTGCATGCATGTCGTTAACCACACTACCTACAGGAAACCATCCCCACAGACTCACTCCAACACTCACAACAAATCTCATCAAAATTGGTCCAACCGTTTAGGGGGAGTTTAGTCACAAAGCATCCGTAAAGCGGATAATCATGAAATTCTGCTAAAATATCAATATATATAGATATCTGTGGCAACAAGTGAAAGTATGTAGCTTATGTCGAAAGTCTATTAAATCAAAGTTAACACAAACTACTTATCTCCATTTAAGATATTTTGACATATTACTGTTTGAAAAACTTAAGTTGTAAAGTAAAATGATATAACTTAGAATGCTTCTGCGCCGTACTTTCGAAAATACTTTAGTCAAAACACATGTTTGGAAGTGGAGAATAATAATAACGTTCAAACTCAATTTTCGACAAGTATATGTCTTTATTTTCTGGACAAAGTCCCTAGATGAGACTAAAATAATTCATATCAATTTGTTAACAACAACAAAAACAAATAAGTTGTACAGTAATTAAGACCATCAATTTGTCATAACATAAATACACATCTTTTAGAGAAAAAGGTACCCACGCACTCACATGAGGCCAATCAAAAAAATATGAAGCAATGACTATTTACTTATAATGAAAGTGTGTAATAGTGAAAGTTTTTGGCACACTTTAGTCAACAACAACAACGAAGCGAAATGGGAAGCAAAACACTGAAGTACAAACGCAGACAAACATACGCATAAAATGTCCTAGTAGTACAAAAATTAGGACACCCAGCAGCCACAATCCTTGACTCGATTTGGGATATCCAAGTTAGATGTTTGTTCGTTTCCATTGTGAAAAACTGATGGAAAAAAGGGATAAACACGCCACGCTACACATGTATTTTGTTATATTTGTTGAGAAATATCCTTAAACATATATTATTGTTCTCGTATGTATATACATGTGTACATACATATATTTGAGTGAGTTTGCTTATGTGTGTTTGTGGCAGTCTGGCGTTAAATGAGATATATTTAAGTCATTGAGATGCGTGCGATAAGGAAAATCAGGTCAACTTGTTTTGGCTTTTCAAACAAAGCCAACCAACCAACAAAGAGGAAAACAACACCAAAAACAAAAAAGAAAAAACGAAAATAAAACTGGTCTATAAAAACAAAAAGTGGGTTAAAGCAAGGAAAAAAAGATCTAAAAATGTGTGCTGGTAATTTCACTGCCAAAGGGATGATTTACATTACATTACTTTAGTTTTTGTTTTGGGATTTTTGGTTTTATATCAAAAAAGGGTAATTAAATGAAATGTACATGCAATTTTTCCCATTTTTGTTGGATTTAAAAAGTTTCCTTTTTTCTTGCATATACAAGTATTTAACGGTTAGCTTAATTCTGGTATATAGGTTGAAAGTTCTAAGCCAATCTGCAAGAGAAACAGCATCATTTTAATTCTCTTAATAACATTTGTAATATTGTAATTAGGAAATATCACTTTATCGTGATAAGACATATAAGACATCTGGCTAAAGGAGCATAATTCATTCCAAATAAATATTGTAGTTACTCTAAAGCGAAAACACTTACTCCATTCCAAGGCGAAACAAATACACACTCAAAAAATTATTTTTCAACTTTTATTCATCGGAAGTTTTATTTGCTATACTTTTGAAATTCGAATCTTCATGTTCGTTTCTTCTAGCAAGGAATAAATAAATCAAAACGTGTTACTTTCGTTTTCCAATTGACTCAAAACGTGGTGCTTCACTGGAGTGTGGTACTTTCTCTTCTTATTTAGATTTCCTTGGGCAGCTCTTTCACAATTCAAAACGTGCTGTGGCAGGTGACCATTTTTATCAATGAGGTCTTTGAAGTTGCCAACTCTGTTTGCTGCCTTCACTATGTCTCACAGATGCCTTTCTTTTTTTTTTGAATGCTCGTTCCAACATTTGCTTGTCTTCTTAATTCTTCCTCGGCTGACATATATGATAGAAAAAGCAAACTTTCCGCATCATGAAGACCACGTGATTGTTGTGAAGCTATCTATGTCACTCCGTTTAAAGCACCTATTTCCTTAATCTGGTCCTTATTCTTGGTATAATCGTTTACGTAAATTGATTTAATGTACGCACTAAAACATGCTTACACCTCATTTTTTTCTTTTCAATGATTTCTATACATGTACGTAGAATTTATTGGGTGTGATCATCTATCCGTTATATTGTCGCTGTTATGTATATGAATGTTATGGTTGTATAAATTAGCTTTTATGATTTATTATTTTATTAAGAATGACCTTATTTAAAAGTTAAGTTTACACTGATTACACTTTGTAACTATTTACTAAGTAACATCGGATACAAGAAGAGCAAGGAAAAATGAGAAAGCAAAGAGAATAGACAAAGAAGTGTCTCAGAAGTTAAAGAAGTTACTTAACTTACTTGAATATTTTTCATTTCAAATAAACTGTTAATAAATGACAAAAACAAAAAAAAAAACAACCCAGCCTATATATCAAAAATTCCATTTTTTGATATCAAACCCCAGGGAACAATGACTTCAAAAAACTAATTGCAGTGCGAGTTGTGTGTTATAATGTGCCACCTTGTTTTGAAACCATAACATTTTCATGAACAATCGTCATCAAAAAGTCGGATATCATAGTCCGAGATAACCTTCCCGATTTACGATACTGTTTTCGATGATCATATCCGAACAACTTCCGCACCACGATGTCGGTCTTGTGTAATATCTTCAATAATTTGAGGGTTTTCGGTGGCGTAGAACCGACGATTTTGTTTGTTTACGATTCCGTTTAATGTGAAATATGCCTAATTCATGATTGAAAAATCCTCATGGGTTTCAGCCATTTGTAAATGTTATAAAAGAAACTATAAATATTATAAATTCTCTGAAAATTCCAAAACTCACAAATTTTTAGAATAATTATAAATCATACCGCCTACATAGGCGGAGTAGACATGCTGCACTTCCTTCCACTCCTCCCATTTCTATTAGCAATTGTGTGCATTAACAATTGAAACATGTCGAGCAAACATTTTCTGGTAAAACCAACAAGCTTTTGCCATCAATATGTCAGTACTATGTTGAGAAAAGTTTAGCCTGACAGCAGCTGAGAAAAAGTTTATCTAGTAACGATTACGAATCTAGGAGGAAGAAGAAATGGTAACTTCCACTGGATGAACCGGAACCATAGTTGTGAGTAAAAATAAATTTTAATTACTAAAAGCAGAAGCAAGCAAGTGGGTCGAAGTGGGTAGCGAAATGTACAAGTGACTGGCACTTTATGTCAGGGCTACTTTAATTAATTTAAAAAATGACATTGAAGTACAGTAAACAATCGTAAGGATTAGTCAATGTGAATCTAAAATCTACAAAGGAGAAATGTATATAACATATCAAACGAGAAAGTGAAAGTATTAAGTACGAGCTATGAAAGTATAAAATGATATATGGATTCGTATTGATTGTAAGAAAGAAAGGCGTAGCTTTCAAGTTTTGTATAGGGAGTTGATATTGTTAGCGCATGAACTGCTACACAGCGGGTACATTTTAAGTATCATTCTACCCCAACTTCACAACTTCCACTTACTCACTTACTCACTTTCTCACTTTCTCACTGAACTTATAAACATCTGCGTTGCTATAAAGAGGAGTCAGTCAGCAGATATAGAGCAACAGCAACTGAAAGTATGCTATAGAAAATATGTTTTACTTGTTCTTGGCAACGGCATCGTTGGTAAGGCCTTGGTAAGGAAACAAGAATAAAATGGAGAAGCAAGCATATAATGGAACATGAAAAAGACAAATAAGACATTGAAGAACACGACAAAGAGATTGTCAAAGGCGGCTCACAAACAGGAAAAGAAGTGCAAGTGGCGCTTCTAAGGAGGTGGCAATAGTATGTAGTCGTTGGTATTATGTCTATCTATCTTTGTATGTATTAATACATAGTTACTGTGACTCACAAAAGTGGAGAAGTGGAAAATGTTATGAAGGCAGGCAGCCAGGCAGGATGGCGAACTGTCAGTTTGTAATAGCTTTGGCATATAAATCAATAAAATGATTGTACGCACCTTTCATTCGTATATTTGTATCTCCGTTCCTTGCATCCTTACCATCTTTTCTTCCTTGCCTACTTATATTGCTGTTCGTCCTTTCGTTTAGGTTGTTCCTGTGTGATTCTCTTTATACAGCTTCTGGCGAAACATGGCACGAATGCAAGACAAAAGGGTGGGTCGAGTGGTCGTTGTTATTTCAGGTGGCTAAAGTATAGTCCTTGCTGTTATTCCAGGTCCTGTTCATGCTGTTATTCCTGTTATGTTTCTGTTTTTAATGGTGGTGGTGGTAGTGGTGGTTGGTGCGTGGTCCTTGGGCTCGTTATAAATTTTATGAATTTTTGATTTATGCGCTTTGGACCAAAACCGAAAATAAAAGGGAACAATTTTTTTTAATTCATAATTCATGCAGATATTGAAAATGCACTTTGAAAGGAAGCTTAGTCACGAATTCTTAGCATAGCAGAGAAATCCGTTAATTAGATTTATCTTAAGGACTTGGTTACCTGTAATTGTCAGCAACGGAAATGAAACGCATCGTTAAACCAGAAAACGGAAGTGAACCAAGCAAGCAAACGGAAGTATCAAAAGAGAGTGAAAAGAAGATGATGATGATGTTGATGATGATGACGATGACGATGATAATGTTTAAGTACAACAAAAAGATGATAAAGGCAAGCGCACAATAATGTTAATAATTATTAGGTTTTCTGAGAAGCGTAAAGCGCTTACAAGCCAAAGCGCCTACCTGTATGCTACAAAAGCAGCTGCGGGCACACATGCATAAACATAAGACAGACGCATGGATAAAATACCATTAAAACTTTTACAATCCAAATACACACACACAAACAGTTTCCTTTCAACAGACTCACACAAACAAAATAAAAAAAAAAATGTTCACATTCAGCAAAAAAAAAAAAAAAAATAAAAGAAGGACCTCTGAATTTTTTAGTCTCTCCACACATTAGTAAAACTTTTGCTTTACCTATCCACAGGCAATTTTTTTCTGTTTTTTTGGTTTTTTTTTTTTTTGTGTTCTTCTTTTCTTCATTTTTTGGTCATTGAACATAAATATTGAAACCTTGTAGTCCAGTTGGAGTTGGAGTTGGAGTCTATTTCTGTTTCTGTGTTCACGGACTCTCATATAGAATACTCCCAACCTGCATGTTGCCACTTTTGTGCGTTTTCGCAGTCATGGTTACATGCTTGAAGCATGGTCGGGCATACTTGATGCGCCGCCATGGTTTACTGATGATGAAAGGTCCCAATACATGCCAACTAAGGCTATGAGACTATGGGTTTTAGTTAGTTAAAGTGTTTACGGGTAACTAAAGTTCTTTGCTTTTTACGGAAAATACGATTCTTGCATAGTTTATAGCTGACGTTGGCAACAATTTAGCAAAGTAGGCCAGTTTGTTGTTCTAAGAACAAGAAAATTCAATTGCCTTTAAAGTCTTTGGACATTAATAAGGTAAAGTAATGACAAGGGTAATATTGCCTATTGAGTTAATAGAATTCCAAGAAAAATATTAAACTGTTCCAGGATTTCAAAGTAAAATACGAATCCAGTTTCATATGAAACCATTGCAAAATGAGTGAATTTTTCCTTTTTTGTATAGTAAATTTTTGAAGGTCATTGCATATGGTGCCTACAAACAGTGGAGCTTAAAGTGGGGAACACGAAATTATTTTCACATTAATTTTACACAAGTCGTGAAATACTGAGAGTTGGGAAGGGGTCCGCAAGAAAAAGTATGACTCCGAACTACATAAGCTTAAAACCCAATAGAAAATGTAAGGATTTATTATTGTAAATTTATAATTTGACTACTTTTTTTTTATCATTTTCTATAAGAAAAACACATCAATAGTCATTATAAAATTCTATTGAATCGTCATTGAATATTCTGAGAAAAACTTAAGACCTTTTTTTTTTCGATATTATCATACATTACTCAAATTACCTATTCTATGTCATTGAAAGGACGCATAGTATTCTTATTAAATAATTACTGAATCTTTAGCAGCTACTTAAATATTGTAATAAAAACAAAAGCAAGAAAAAGCATTGACAATAATAACCAAAGCCATTATCATATAAAAGACCATGATGCCATACCACATACACAGTAGACAGCTTAACTCCCTCAACAGAAAATGAATACAGCCTGGGACTTGTCTCCCCAGCGACAAAACGCCATAAGCTAAGAGTAGCCACATTGTACTCTTCTCTTTCCTGACTATAGTATTTAACTCTCACTTTGCTCAAACCGTGCAACTTTTGACGTTGCTGTGACAGCAAAGATAACGCAGCAGATCAGAACTCAGGCAATACACAGAGTCGAGTCAGTGCTTTCAAACCTACAGCTATTATATGTACAAAACATGTATGATGATGACGATGTTGCTGATGCGTGGTCAAAGCACAACATTGACAACAACAAATGCTGCCTCCTCTCTGGTATGAGTTACTTTTTCTATCTATCTGATGTATTTTAATGGTGCTCACATATATTTTTCATTATTGCTATGGACTACACTCCCCCACATTCTACCAATAAGGTTTGGCAGCAATGCTAAACTCGTTTGCACAGAAAATTCAAAAAAAATATAAAAAAAATGCAAAAAAAAATGAAATGAAAAAGTGACCAACTTCAACTTGTCGTATACGCAACGCAACGCAATTTGACCAAAGTAATATTCGTTCCTCGCAGATTTATTTATACACCAGAGGCCTCTCGTTCACCATTTAAGAATCCCGCCCTCCCAAAAAGCGTGATGGTTTGTCGTTGTGATTGCCATTGGCAAGGTATGAATGCATGTTGCTTCCTTCTTTGTGTGCTCCACATCACATCCTTGCTTCATTGGTTTGCAGCAACCAACAGCTGGCAAAAAATTGCTATCGTGATTCGTGATGCGGCATTTCAAATGTGAATTTTTACTCGTATTTGTTTTGGATGCCTTAGACAGAAGGGCATTTGTCTGTATACTCGTACATACAATATATGCATACTCGTATGTATGGAGTTTGAGTTTAAGGTCCATTGTTTGTATGTTGGTTGATCTTTTGATTATGGTTATGGTTTTACTGTTGTTTGTTGCGATTGCAATTTGAAAATCGATAAATTGCAATTAATTTAATGGTCACAACGACATGTACGACATCTGTGAATAAATCATTGTAAGCGTTCTGTACACCAGCGGCACTTAATGCCATGGGGAAACTGATATAGCAGAGAATTGCACGAAACAAAGGGTCGGACGAATTTTAATATTTACTGCATTGCGTAAAACGTTTAATTTAGATTTGGTTAGTTAGTGGTAATCATTGTACAAACTAAAAGGATTTGTCTCAAAACGACTTTACAATTTAAATCATCGTTAAATAATCTACAAACAAGGAAAAGCCAATCGTCAAGAAAAGCATCAACCATCAGTTTATTTTACTTGTAAATAATCCATTTTACAATACACACATTATTTCCTAATGTTAGCCAGACTTATTTATAATATTTATCACTATAGTATTCCTTTTCTGGATTGTCTAATGCACTAAAAACAAGTGTGGAAATTAAATTTAGTACGAAATGAGGAGCCTGGGTTTTCCGAATGAAATAACGTAAATATTTGGTTATAATTATAATACAGATATATGCAAAGTTCCACATAGAAAGGCTAATACAGCATACCAATAATGAAGCTTCAATTCTTATTTACCCAGGAAAAGGGAAGTACTCATAAGAAGAATATTTTCTATATGGGCATAGAGAATAATAAACTGCTGATCAAGGCTATATAGACACTCTTCAATGAGAGATATACAAAAATCATCGTAGAACTATTTTTAAATAGCATAATTCTTTCAAAACTATAAATTGTCAGTGAAAAAGGTTTTGTTAACCTTATACGATTCCAGAAACTTTCAAACCATTGGTTCTTTTTGACTTGGTTAGTGTAGATTCACTAGGGTAAAGAAAAGCACTTCTTCATTACATGAAACTTTAGAGAAATTCTTTATTGCACAGATACATCTATTAAATATTATTGTTATTTACGAATATATACACATTTTTTTTTCTTTTTTTGTTTATATTTAATTAAAATTAAATGCGACTTTTCACAAAATGCAATACATTTTCATATACTCAATTCATCATCAAGTTTATCTCTCTGTTACGGTTTCTTGACTCTTTTTATAAGATTTTAGAAAATATTTCTCATTTAAATGAAATTTTTTAAAGAGACCACCACTTAATTAGGAATCTCTTGAGGCAAATTTCAAATAACCTTTGAAAATAGAGAGGAAAGCAGTGTTTTGTATTTTTTGTCGTAGGCACTTAATTACAGCAACAGGCAAGGCAGCAAGCAACGAAGCAACGAAGCACATTTTAAAATTTAAGATTATGATTGCCAAGGCGACCACTGTAATTTAATATCCTGATGATAACCAAAGATGCCTTTGTGGCAAGAGAGAGAATAATTGGAGTGAAGTGAAGTGAAGTGAAGTGAAGTGAAGTGAAGTGACAACGGAAAAGAGATGAATGAAAGAAACCAACGAGGTATGCGGTTTATGCTATTTTATTCTTATCATTATTATTATTATTTTGCTCATGTTGTTGCTGCTTTTACAATATTTATTCTACTTTCATATTGCGTGCGGCTTTTGCGGCGTTAAGACATAACACTCAAGCAGTCAGCACGCATCCTCAACATATTTGCACAGCAAAAAAGCAAAAGTGAAAGGAAACAAACAAATAGTGAAAACGAATGAACGCCAAACACACACCAAATAACCGAAGAAACGAGAGGCAGGACGAAAGGATGTTGATGAAGTTGACTGTAAACTTAGGCAAAAACAAACAAAAATGACAATGATGAAAAAGATATTGTCAACTCTCAAGAAAATTTTCAATTTTTTGTTGTCTTTTGCAAGAAGAATATAAAGAAACTTTGTTGTAAAAAAAAAAAACAAAAAGCAAACAAAAAAAAACTAATGGGCTGAGAAAAATAATAATAATAAATATGAGCAAAATAAAGCAAAAATGCGCATAGACTCTGCATAACGTGCGTCTATATGGATGTCCCTTGAAAGGAACTGAAAAAACAAAAATATTATAAAAAAGAACCAAGTTAATATTTCTTGAAATGACTTAATGCAATAATTTGTGATAGAAAACGAGCAACTAGACTTTTTTCATTCCCATTTTTATATTGATCGAATAATTTTTCAAAAGGAACAAATAATAAGAAATTTTGAGACATAAACGTGTATTTATATATTTAGTTCATTCAAAAATCAACATAAAATATATGTAGCATATTCCTTAGTTCATTGCAATTCATTGCTAAATCTCAGCACAGTCAATGCTATTGTAAATAAAGTACATTTGCATAATTTCCACCCTGCATTGTGATTGTGGAAATGTGCTTCAATTTCATTTTCTTACTTTCTCTCATATACTCGTACAAGTATAAATCGTAATTGTTCTTGTTTTACTGATTACGCGTAGCGCAATGGAGTAACAACAAAAAAACGATGGCTTGACAAAGAGCGCATAAAGCATTTAATTACGCAAAAACGTTTTTCCGGAATGTGGTACGTGGTTGGCCCAACATGGTTGCTTGGTGGCTTGAGTGGCAGCAAGTAATCTATGAGGTAAATAGGTAGCATACATAATACAAAACAATAATATGAATGCAGAAAACGAAAATGTAAAACAAAATCCTAACCTAATTTTCTTAAATTTCAAGCGCAAGCCTTCACTGACCTAATAGATAGATACGAGTATATGTTATTGTAGTATATAAAAGGAAATACACTATAAGAAAAATTGTTATTTATTTCTTCTATAAAGCTATGTATTGCTATACATATAACGGTGTAATAATTTCAGAAAAAAACGTGATTCCAACGAAATATCTGAAATTTTAAAAAATGTACTATACTCGTATTTTTCAAAGTATTCTTTCAATACAATCAAATGCGTAATTCAGTCTTAACCATTTGTAGGACGAATAAATTTTAATGTTCCTTCTCAGGTTACAAGTTATTATTCCACTACATTTGTTGGCACCTGTAAGTAGACATTTTTTGTCAGAATTATCTACGTGGTGTTTTATTTAAAGTTTACAACTTATATTTCGACCTGGCATTTAATTCAGTTTCTTCCGATCAGTTTGAATCTAATCTTTTAACTCACCTTAATACATAACATCACTAAAAAGTTCGGGACTAAATTTTCGCTCGCCTGTTATCTGGGAGTGGCGTGAGACAGAAAAAAAAAATGACTTCCATTCCATACTTTGAAGCTTCGTTTCTAGATCGTATTGAATTCATCAAATTTCATCCCCCATTACCATTGTTTTCAAGAAGTTTTCATTAACAAGAAGTGGTTACTGATCATGTGTTAAAGTGTGTGGAATAAACTTTACACAGACCTTTGTCTTACCCAAATTCCATTGAAGAATAAAACGAATTGATTCACTGCTAATATTTAGAACCTCTTCCATCATCATAAAGCGAATTTTGGGGCAGAAAAACATTTGTTCTGCTTAAACAATCATCGCCGTTCACTTGCTGCATCCAAAAATGTATTTCTTTACATCCAGGAAGGAAAAATTTTGGAATGACACCACCAATCTATAGAAGACGTTTCTTCTTTCTGAAATACGTATAAGTTTTGTACAAATTGTCTTATAACCTCTTTATATTATTGTATTGTACTATACATAAATAACTTAAAACTTAGAGTATTAGCTACTAGAGTGACTCATAAAAGCTGTGTCTCAGGAGCTATCAAAATTTGTTTGAAATGAATCAGATAATAAAGATTTTGTATACAATATATAGATATTTCATGAACACAGTTCCCTGCCATTGTTAAAGATTACGGCAGATTACATAGCAAAGCTTTTGAAAATCTGATCTCTTACCTACACTTTGCTTCGAGAATGCAACTTCCGATCTCTTCTACATTCCGGACTACATCAGAGTATTTGTCCCATGGAACGGACTAAAAACAAGACGTTTGTTTGGTAGCTAAACTATCTTATAATTAGAGTTAACCTTATGTGCATTTTTTTTGTTTATTTATTTTTTTATTTATTATGGAAAATGGACTAAAAAGGGTGTAATGCATTTCTACATCAATTATGCTGAAAGGATTTATTAGATGACGAGGTTTGTTGGAGCAAATCTATACATCAACAGACAGGAACTGCTCCATTGTGAAATAATTGGGTTTAAACGGTGTGATGCAGTAATATACGAGTATACATCATAGCCATACGAAAGGTTGAAATTCTTGTTAATATAATGTTAGGGAAGAATTATTATAAAATAAAACTAGGCCGCACCCCTGGAACACTACATTCCAAATGGTTTGTAATTAATTTAACTGACGTGTTCCATTGCATACTTGGCAAGAAGGTCGATTAAATGTTGGTACATTATTTCAGCACCTTCTAATCGAACTTCGGTCAATCAATACCGTCGTTTTCAATTACATATTTTAAGAAATATACTCAAAACATTTTACCTATATGAATGTTTCTTACAAGTTGATATTGTTCTTTTTGTGATTTGAAGTATGTTAATTTGTTTTATTTTGATTAATTTTATGTTTCGTTAACGAATACAATTTTGTTAAGATTACAAAATGATCCACTTAATATGACACTTCAAATAAGAAAGCGTTGTGTATTGATGTCCCATTCCCAATTAAAGTCTTCAAGTATCTGAGGTAATTTGAACTTCAAGTTTTTCTACGTGTAAACAATACACTTGCATAACAGCATAGCATAAACCAAGGCACAGCGTTAGTGACATTGACAGCCAGTCGAACAGAAATTTTAGTATTGGCAACCAAGAGCAACGGTTATGGCAACAATAACAATGAAGGCAACAAGGATAACAACAAAAACAACAACGGCAACAAAAATGATTTTCATGGTATGTAAAATTAATTAGGGCACTGAGACACAAATCCTCAAATTTCAATGAGCTCGCTGCTAACATCGCAGATGTGGGTGAGTCTGTTTCTTCTCTTATTGTTGCTGATGATGATGATGATGATAATGATGCTGATGATGATGCTGCTGATGGCATTGTTAGCTTCTCCTTGTTGCTGTTGTTGCTGCTTCGCTAGTTCTCCACATTAACATGCAATGCAAGTGGCATGAGTCCTTAAGGGTGTTTGGGTGTTGTAAGGAATCGAAAGTTTGTATCATCAAACGAAAACGGAGCAATGAAAGAATGCTAAAGCTATGGTAAGAGAATGAACAAAATAATGTTGTTTGTTGATGGCAGCCGACAAAAATTTTCCAACTAAAAATAATAACAAGCCCTGGAACTGGTAGGGAAAGACTAGCAACGATAGCAACGAAATACTACCAACATAATTGCTCTACACTGGTGTATAGTGTTTATAGTTTATATGTATGTTCGTATGTGTGAGTGTATCTGTGTATGCTTGTGTTTATGCTGCTTACAAAAAATGCGTAGGCTTTTTTTTATCAATGCAACAACATTTTCCTACTTCACTTTGCCGAATTTCTTAGTACATAATCTTTATATACTCACTCAATACATACACAATACCCCACCACTATAATAAGTACATACCTTTTGTATATAATTTTCTTTTATGTCGGTGAGTGTGCGTTTGTGCTTGTCTGTGTTATCAGGACTCTACAAAACAAAGCAAACGTAAAATAAAATAAAGCAAAGCTCAAAGGGACTTCAACACAACGAAAAATACTTTGAATGCTTTGCCCTGCACTTCTCCTTTTCATATACTTTAGATATAGAAAACGTTTGTTATTGTTGTTGTTGTTGTTGTTGTCGCTATTGCTCTGTTCTTCTTTTCCATAATAATTACAAATACATTTAATCCGGAAAGTTTTTAATTGTTTTGCCGCGGCAAACGTTGCCCATATATAAATGAATGACAACAAATTCAAGTGTTCTATGTAGAGAAGTTTCCTTCGTGAAACATATTCATTTAAAATGTGCACACACACACACACACACACACCCACACACAGGTAGCAATTACTATACATGAGGAGGTTTGGGTGGTTTCTACTTTTCTTATTTATTTATTCATTTTTTATATCGTTTTCTTTTGTACGTGATTTTGTGTTCAGGCATCGCCATTGTCGCTTACTTTATGCTGATTGACAGCTGAGATTGTTTTACACAGAGATTCAGAAACAAAACAAAAAAAAAAAAAAAATACAACAAAAAATCATTGAATTCATGTTTGATTGTAGCAATTATTTACTATTCTTGTTCTGGTTCTTTCATTTGAATTTTTATTATTGTACAATATTATTTTTATTATTATGAAGTATTTCCGATATTCAGAATTTTTAGTTTTTAATAAGCAGCGAAATTTTTCTTTTCTTTTTATTCTGAGTAAAAAAAATCAAAATAAATTAACTTAAACTAATGAAAACATTAATTCAGGCATAAAAATAAAATTCTTAAAATAAATCATAAACCATAAAAACTACGCAAGTAAAACTACCCTCTAAATTAAGGTAAACATATCATCGCATGACTTTGACAAACGATTAACAAGAACTTGATTGCGTTCTTCAGATTCGACTTTGTAGTAATAGAATCATTCAAAATAATTTCACGATTTCATCAACAAGTGGATTAGATAATGAGATCAGACAGGAGTAATGTATCTTGATATCTTTGGATGTTGTTGCTTTTGGGATTTCATTCGAGAACAAATGATCTGTTTCGTCTGAATTTAGGATAAAATTTAGTTCACTTTCACTTAGAATGTACTACTGATGACATTTAAATATTTTTTTGCTTTAATGCATTGCAATATTAATTTATTCTTTTATTTGGTTGGTTCCAAGTTGTTCAAGAAAATAGAAGACAGATCTTTTCTGTGAGTCTATAATTACCAATTTATAAACAATGCAGACGTAACTACTATCTTAGCTTTTTTAATTCTAATTTTGGGTTATTCCCTCATTTGAGAAATCCCAAATAACTTATTTATTATTTGTTTTAAGTGTAAATGATCATTTTGTATCCGTGTTTATAGTTTTAGTACAATACATCTTGACATAATTGCTTAGATTTGGATACTATTTGTCACCTTACATTTAAATTCTTTTGTAAAAATTAAAACTTTGTTAAGAATCACTTCTTGGAAGAAAGAATCATTTCATCAAGTTCCTAAAATTTGAATGAAAGCCGAAATTTCAAGAATCTTCATAGAACAAATTGGAAAAGTGATTAATTAAATTACATGATAATAAATAATAAAATGCATAATATTGTATAAATGAATAATTTTCAAACATCCCCATCCATCTAGTAAAATACAAAACCTTTAAGAACTTTATATTTTCAAACTTTTCTAGCCTCAATAACATTCCCAAACCATTCTAGAATATTTCACCACTCCTTCTCTCATTCCATGCCATTGCACAAAGCAAAAAAGAGGAAAATGGAAAGAGATGAAGAACTTTGCCAAACTACAAGAAAACGCACACGCAATCACACACATTTCTATGCACCACATAAACTCGCCCACACACACACACACACAAATATACTTCTACATTCTACACAAACGCATATAGCCACAATAACCAAGCGACCCATTTCTACGTGGCAGCAACAGCAGCAGCAGCCTAAAAGTAGGCAACACTTTTGTGTAGAATACACAAGAGAAGGTCCCTGCAGCGGTAAAAGTGAAAAACTACGCAATTTAAAAGTAACTACAACAGCAACAACAACAACAACAACCACAACAACAATGACAGAAATAATAATAACAACAAAAACAAGCAACGAAATATATGTAGGTATATATAAATATTCTATATACCAAGATATAATACTGTACAAGTATGTGAATAGAATCGGTTGTATATAATGTAAACAAAAAAACGCAACGCAACAAAATGCCCCCAAAACCGAATCGTTATCGCCTTCATGTTTGGTAAATGAAATGCGTGCACGCAGCAAAAAAGAGCTAAGCTCTTATACACAGACTTGCTTTACTTAAATATAATACAATATGTACATACACATATACACATACCAACTCTCTAGATGTGTCAGCGCAATACATAGGCCATGAAAATGTTGAAAAGAGTCCCCATCCAAAATGACGAAGCCAAATAACGATGAGGCAACAACAATCAACGTCAGTCAAAGCAATTCCCTTTCCCTTACTTTGTGTTGTTGTATAGCTTGTCCTGCAATATGCCTGTGTGCAGTTGTTGTAAGGACAAACGCATACACACTCACACAAATACACACACAAACACAGTCACGCAAAAGCGCCAAAAATTACAAACGCAGCACAAAAGGCAGGCAAGCACGCAAAGTGGGAGTAAAGGGAAACAGACAAACAGTTGAGTGGAATGAGGCAAAAGTCTCAAAAAGCAGCAATCATTGCCTGCTAGCAATAAAGACTTGCAATGTAGTCGGAATGTAGGAATATGGTCTGATGATGATGGTGGTGTGATGGTGGTGGATGTCATGACAAAACTAACACACGAAATGCGTTGAACATGTTGAGATTGTGAGGAGCAGAGAACAGAAAAGAGAGAGAGAGAGAGAGTGAGACCCAAAAGTAGACAAGTTATCCTTAATATAAGGCATACGCAGCAAAGGCCCACACACACACAATAATAACAACTGAACGCCCCAAATATCAGAACCCCCGCAGTAGTAGTAGTAGAGTGCGATAGCAACTGACAGAGAGAAAAAGGAACAAAGCGCAAGAGAGCAAGTGAAAAAGCAACAAAAATTACGCCGAATCTCCAAATGAACGCCCTGCATTTTTTCCTTCTTACATAAATACAAAAACACACTCACATCACCCAACTTATATACACACACATTCACACACTAGTAACTGCTTTCTTGAACGTCCTTGATCCTTGCAACAACCAACAATAACAACAAAAACAAATGCCAAGCAAGCGGCAGAGCCAGGCGCCGTGTTGCCTCCTTTATGCCTCTCACAAGTGAACAAATTAGAGGCGAAACTTCGAACGCACGCACTCAGTTACTCACGCTATACAAAAGAAATGACACAAAAGCTTAGCAAACTTGTGGGGTGCGTGAGAAATCCAATACAAATGAGCATGACGAGCTGCCTGCAAGGAGGTCGCTTGGTCTAACGGTATAACGCTATAACGGTATAACTGAGGAAAGTTGAAGAGTCAGCAGCGTTGTGCGTGTGCACTAAAACTCACTCTTCTGGCATCCATCGCCTTATCAGTAAAAACAAACCGGAAGCTCCAACACAAGACGGAAGTCATGCGTCTGACTATGTGTGTGTGTGTGTGTGTGTGCGAGAGTGGTGAGACGGTAAGTTCAGAGAGAGGAAGCACAAGAGAACACATAGAATACTGACGCCTTGAAAATTCAAAGTCAAACGTCGACAGAAGCAACAACGATGATGATGACTACGGCGACGTTGAACTTTCAATGAAAAATGAAAGCGAAAGCGAAAGCGAACCCGAGACACTGACAAAGGCAAAGGCAAGGACAAGGCAATACTATATATACTATAGTTAATATAGGCAAGGAGGGGCAATGGCAGCAGAAATTAAGAGAAATGAAAGTGAAAGTAAGCAATGAGAGAGATAGAGAGAGCGAGAGAGAGAAGTAGCATTAAATGAGAGAGTCTGGAGCTTAAGAAACAACACAAACTGGCGCCTGCGCTCTTCGTTTCTTCTAAGTATGAGAGATTGGCGCCTGAAGGACCACAATGCTTTTTGATATTTCAATAAACAAATGCATGTGCATGTATGCGTTACTAGACCCCAACTGAAGAATGAGCAGCACAAACAAAGGGAGAATAAAATAAAATCGAAGTGAGAATTAAGTTAAAGAGAAAGACCGAACAAGAGAGAGCAAAATTTCCTCTTAAAATGAAAGCAAAATGCAACTGCTGCTTAGAAGCAAGCAATTTTATGTTGCTCTAAGAAATCCTTGAAGGACCACTAGAAGTTATAAACTGGTAAGGACTTGCGCTCACTTGCGCATAGAGCATTAGAAAACAAGGAGATTTCTGTACACGTGCGTTTGTGCTGTTTAAAGAAACGAGCTTTTGCTTAGCTTTGCATTGGGCGCATTATTTTAATAGCTCAAATGTCCTTGGCAAAGCAACGCGTAGAAGGATATTTTTAAACGCAGCAAGTTACTCTAGTTACACACGCACAGATACTCACTCATCTGTTTGGATGTGCGGGGTGCATACAAGAGAGTGCAATGTGCGCCCAATTATTTATATAAAATGTATCTAGATACATACATACACTTTCACTTTCACAGAGTAAAAGTTATAGAATGAGCAGAAGAAGGAGATACTAAACAACTAAAAGCTAAGTGGAATGAGATTGCTGCCTATTTCCTGTTGTTGTTTTTGTTATCCTTATGTAGTATTTACTGCTGCCGCTGCATATAATGTATTTTTGACTTAGAGGAATGAGAAGTTTATTCTTGCGTAGGCTTCATCATCATCATCATCATCATCATCACCAACATCATGATCACTATTAGCAGTGGCAGAGACTTTTGTCGTTTACATTCTCTAGAGCTTTTGCATTTTCACCATCTCTTCATAATAATGCCTTGCCGTTGTTTTAACAATTTTTCTGTTCACGGTTCATTCTTCACCTCCCTTTTATCATCTGCTATCTGCCTGTTTTTTGACAATATTTTATACGCCTTGTGGTCGCCATAGTGCAGCCGCACCGCATTTTTCTTTTGCTTTTCCGCCTTTTCGTTCGTTGGTTTTTCATTTTTCACAATTTGTTTTTTTTTGTGGTTTCCTTTTATTTTTTTTTTTTTTTTTGTCGCAAATGACAAAATAATGTAATTTCATTTTTGGGTAGATTTATGCCCCAGTGTGTGTGTGTGTATATATATATATATATTTGAGTAAGTGGCATGAGTAATGCGTGTGTATATGTTTTGAATGTGTGAGTACTTTGAGAAACGCAATTGCGTTAGGAAAACGCAGCAAAAAAGCCTTTTTGTTTATTTGTTTGTTTTTATATATTTGCCTTGCGCCTTTTTATTTTATTTTGTTTTATTTTCTTTTCTCTTTTGAATTTCCACTTTTTTGCATTTTCCTCATATATTTCAAGTTTTATTCTGTTTGGATTACTTTGTGTCTGTTATTGTTATTGTTGTTGTCGCTTTAAGCTGTTTTTCTGAATTTAGGGCAGGTTTTCTCTGAATTTTCTTTTCTTTCATTTGCACTCTATTTTAGTTCTTTCGTCACTAGCATTAGCATTTGTTCCTTTTCCACTTTAATTTTCATAAAACTATCTTCACTTTTCTGTATTCTATTCTATTCACTAACTAACTCATAGTTTTCTATTCATCTATCTTACTTTAGTCAAGTTTACTACTTATGTATCCAAACAAACAGTGTGGGTAAATAGAGTTTGTGGTGATACAGGAAAGAAGAGGAGAAATGATCAACTTGACATAACACATCAATCTACTTTAGTCATGCCTATCTGACTGTTAATCCTTCTGTTTCAACATACCATAAAAGGCAGGATATATATTTTTGTATATAGACTTTCGCTCATCATAGGTTATGGTCTAATATATTTCAAGAATCAGGGTTCAACATTATGTGGATTATACTTCCCACTTATTGCCGGCATCTAACTACAATACATAAGTCTAACCAAGATCTCGCTTTAAACTTCAGATCGTTTGATATTAAACCCTGCTTATAATAGTCAAGGTCACACAATTATAAAACCTTTTAGAGACCTAACTATTTTACCTCTTTATTCTTTCTATTGTAAGTATATCTGACCACAACATATTTTTGTTTTTTTTTTATTTTTTTTTTTTGAATCTTACTTTTTATCTCAACTTCCCTTCTTCTTTGTCTTTATCTAAAAATATATCTATATATATCTTTTTTTTATCCAATTATCTGAGACAACATCTGAATCCCTTGTGTTAGTGTTGAATTGACATACATTTGACTTTTTGCAAAGTAAAAAAGCATAGCATAACCTTAGGCGTCTAAACAACTTTAAAATCATCATCATGCAAAAGAAAAAAAAGTACCAATGAAGGAAAATATAAGTAGAATGAAAATTACTTTTAATGAAATCAAGCTGTGCTACATTTCGACGAAAACTCAACAAAACAGTGAAAAAAGAAATGGCAAAGATAGAGAATTGCCTCGCAGCAAGGAAACGTCAACAACGTGAAAGACGTGGAGAAGAGAATCCTTTCTCTTCCTTCTTCTTTGGTGTAAGTTAAAATGGCTCAACAGCAAAGAGCCTTCTGCTCTTAGAAAAAAGAAAACTGAAAGCAACAAAGACGAAGATGAATTGTTATGGAAAATTATAGTCCTGTAGGACGAAAACTTCAGAATGCTTCACTTAAGCCGGCATACAAAAATTGCAATGACAACAATGAAAAAGACCGACGACGACGCAACGCACAAAAATCCTTTTTCATTTAATTTTCATTTTCCCATGAAGCCTTACACAAATACAACACCAGGAGCAGAAGGGGCCAGAGGGACTGAATGACTGCGCGAAACGATGGATGAGCGGGTGAGTGGCTGGGTAAGTGGGTAGGTGTGGTAGTAGTAGGTGATTTCTTTAGGCCCGGCAGCTGTTTGTATGAAACGTGTTATTTAGTTTCGAAAGGGTGCGAGTCACTGGAGGTTGGGGATAAAGTATCAAACTGCGAGCAAATTGTCAAAAGGACGACAACCACACCAATGACGAAGACGATGATGTTGATGATGATGATGATAAGGATCATGACGTTGATAATGATGATTATGAAGGAAAAGGCAAACAAGTAAATGGGTTGCTTTGGTTTAGCTCAATTTTGGTTAGTAAGGCATAAGACTGAGGCGTATCACTCACACTAGTGGGCGCACTTGCGTTTGGATTTAAACTACAGTGACAGCGACAGTGGCATTGCACATAGTAAGGACATGAAAGGGTCTTAGCTGGCAAAGTGGGTGGGGGTTGAATGGATGGTGTGAGGTATAAGTTTAGACTTTTGTGGAACACACTGCGCTGTCAGTCTATTTACTTTCAACTTTAAAGTGTTCAACGTTCACCCCGTTCCTCCTCTCCCGTCAATGTTACCATCATCTGCAATTTTCAATTGGAAAAGTAGTAAAATGTTTTGGTTGGCGCCAAGGGGCAAGCAATGGGGTGATGTGGTGTTGTGTGGGTAGTGATAAGAAGGGATTCAGTTGGGGATAGACGACGCCATGCTTGACTGCTGTTGCGATAAGCAGCGCATTTTTCGTGCACGCACGAAGCGTGAAAAGTTTTTCTGTTTTCTTATTTTGATAGGGAAAGGCGGCTAAGAGGATGTTCAAAACGAACACACACACACACACACACACACACACACACACACACACACAATGTATGTATGTTATATACTGTTGAAAAGTAGAAAACTAAAAAGCAACAACAATAAAATTACTGTAGGTGGCGCCAGTCTACCACAAAGAAGAAAGTTTGAGTGAGGAAGCCTCCAAAGGATGCGTGAGGCTTGAGCGCAAGCAACTTTATGATGGTGAAAAATGAAAGTGAAACTTGTTTATGTTCTTGTTGTCCCTTCATCCTGCATCATCTTCTTGCTTATTCGCCTCACCTTTTTCTCGTTCTCATTGTTGTTATTGTTGTTTGTTTTTCAATCCATCGACAACGGAAATAAGTTCTGCGCTATTTTCCTACATTTTATACCATTCAAGCAGAGAATGAATGGGAATTATCATTTTGTCATAGCGTTTGTAAAACATCAGAGAGTCCATAAATGAAGTGAATTAAATGGGTCTTCATTTCTATGCAATCTTATCTCTCAGTTTTTGTGTTATAAAACTTACATTCTTATTGTCTATAAACTGGAAGAGAAGAGAAGAAAGCCCCATCTAAAAAACAAAGAACCCTCAAGGAATATATGTACCTATGTTTTCCTATTTCATTTATTTATTTATATAATGCTAACCTAAAGTTAAAACTAGAAGTTAACAGAAAAATAGCCATGGCTGCCAGGGCCTGCAGCTTTGCCTATTTCAATTTTTCTTTCGAGAGTGAAATCTTTACAAAATGAAATGTAATAATACCATCATCATCATCATTCAAAAATTATACGTAATCAGACGTAAGTACGTTCCACAAAGCTTTCCTATAGCAAAGATAAAATGATTTAAAACAGAAACATAACATTTCTGGACTTACCTATAAATAGTAGTAGTACACAAATATCCAAAAATTGAAACAGTGGAAGCGGCCTTACAATCTATCCATATTATAATATAAATATCAGCAAGCCTTTTAACTTCTTAACTCCGTAGGCTGTGAAAGGAGTGTGTAAGATTCGGTGGAACCGAAGTTAGTGTTGCCCCAGAAGCAGAGAATGAGTATGCGGCATCATAGTTTTTTTTGTTGTCGTCAGCTTCTTGTTTCCGTTCTTATTCTTGTTGTTGTTGTTGTTGTTGTTGTAAAGAACTTTACGCACTTTGTGTGCTTACAGAATTGTAAGAAAACTTCAAATATGTGAGCAAGTAGGACAAAGTAAGTGAAGAGTATATAGCAGCCTCATATAGGTGCAGGCCTATATAGGATCTTACTAACATATATACATATATATATATATAAATATAAATATGTATATACATGTGATTGCTTATGTGTGTGTGTGTGTTTGCGTGTATATGTGAGTGTGAGTGTGTTAACTTTATCGACGCACTTTCGCTTTCATTTTGGCAATGCTCACATTCCTCGTTCATGTTCGCTGCCAAAACTTTCAACAACAACTAAACTACAACCACAACAAATTGATATTTTTTTTTTTTTTTGTGGGCTTAAATCAAATAGACTAAAAAGCAGAAGCAGGAAAGAGTTTCTGAAAAGAGAAAGAAGAAAGCAAAACAGGGAACTACTTTCGATAATCACAAACTTGGCGCCATTGAAATTGTTTTTTGTATTATATTTTTCTTTTATTATTATTTTTTGTTTTATTATTATTATTTGTAAACTGCCTCATTGGCTCCTTCTTTATCATTATTTTTTCTTCTGTTTAAATTGAAATTGTTAGAATCTATTTTAATGTTTTCTGATTTTAGTTCCTATTCCTTTTGCTTTTTCATTTTTTTGTGACATCACTAATAATAAGTGATTTTTTTATTTTTATTACCTTTTGTATGCAACATTTTCTTTTAAATTTGCTTTGAGAATTTTCCCTTAAGTATAACATTTTAACTAATTAACACACACACACACACACACACACATACACAGCACATGCAAACAACTCAATTTGTCCTTTCCTTACAATAACAACAACAACAACAAATATACTACTCCACAACGAACAGTTTCTATTCTCGTCCTCTAGCATCCTTGAAATATTGCAACTGCTAAGCAATAAAATTAGGTACGTAAAAAAGGCATCATTGTTTTTGGCATTTTCAAAGAATAAAAATAACTTTGACGATTTCTATAAAAACAGAATGAAATTATTGTTGGTAAAAATTCAACGCATTAAGTTTGGTTCAACTGACAAAAGTATATTATAAATTGCATAAGCGAGGTGTGTTCAAAAAGTAAAAAGTCTTTTTATTTTTCTCGGAAAATATTTATTTTTTCATCATCAGATATAATACAATTGTGCCAGCGGTGTTTCCACTCCTCGAAGCCAAGCATTCCAGCGATGCGATCTTTATTTCCTCAATCTTTGTAAATTTCCATCGTTTCAAGTTCCTTTTCAATTTTGTTAACAGGAAATAGTCAAAGAGGGCCAAGTCTGGTGAATACGGTGCCTGAGGCATGATTACAGTTCCGCATTTTCCCATTAACACGAATAATCACGGACGTGTGAGCTGGCGCATTGTTATGGTGCAATATACTTTCAATTCTTATTGTTATACAATTTCGAGCGTTTTTTTTTTGTATCGCTTACGAGCTTCTGGGAAGAATTCAATCATGCAATCAAAGAAAACAGTGAGCAAAACCTTCACATTTGACCGAACTTCTCGTGCTTTTTTCGGTCTTTGCTCTTCTGGCCGCTGCCGCTGAGATAATTGGGCTTTGGTTTCGACGTCGTAGCCATATACCATGTCTCGTCACCAGTTATGATTCTTTTGAGAAAATCAGAATCGTCGTTGACGTCATTTAACAGCTCCTGGGCAATGGTCACGCTTTTGCTCAAAAGTTAGCAATTTTGGAACAAACTTTGCTGCCACTCTTTTCATGCACAAAAGATCTAAAAAAAATTTGTTTGCATGTGCCAAGCGATATGCTGACATCCTCAGCAACTTTTCTAACAGTGATTCGATGATGTGCTAAAACCATGCTCTTCACTGCCTCAAAGTTTTCGTCGGTTGTGGACGTTCGGTGGCGTCCAGATCGGTCCTCGCCATCGACATTTTCTCGGCCTCTTGCACGACTTGTAAGCAATGCATTATGCATTCGCAAGAGCTACCCTCCCATAAACGTAAATGAAGACACACACATCTGCGAAATACCTTGGACTAACTTTCGATAAAATGCTAACTTGGCAACCCTACATAAAATTGAAAAGAAAATAGCTTGACCGAAAACTTTTATGTACTGGCTTTTAAAATCAAGCTCGAAACTAAGCCTGAAAACAGGTTATTTCTCTATAAATCCATACTTCAACCAGTGCGGACTTATGGAATACAGCTAAGGGGCACTGCCTCCAACTCAAACATTGGTTCCTTCAAAGGTTTCACCCCAAACTACTGCGTAGACTTGTTGAAGCTCCCTGGTACGTGAGAAACTCAGTCCTACACATTGATCTACTGACTCCCACGATCCGTGAAGAGATCGCAAGAATCAGCAACTCATATATCTCCAGGTTAATCATCTTGCAGTCAACCTGCTTGACAACAGCCAGCACACCTGAAGATAGAATCGGCGGCATCCACTGGATTTGCCGTTCAGAGTTTATCATTAAAATTAAAATAGAAACGTAATAAGAGTCCACAATCAAATTCGCAAAATATCGTTTACGATAGATTGCAAATCTATATATCCAAAAAATAGTATGATCCCGCAAAACTCGAGAACGGCTGGACCAATTTTGATGTCAAAAACAAACGTCAAAAAAAAAAAAAACATGGCAAATAATGTCAGCATATGTTGAGGACATGTGGACCAAGAAAAATAAAAAGTCTTCTTACTATTTCAACACACCTCGTACATAGAACTCGTTACTCTAAAGGGACTCAGTTGGTATAAGCACTGTGAGAGCGATACTGATGGTAGCCTAGACTATCGCTAGAGTTTCCCATGCTGGTGATTTCGAAGATGAACACTGGAACTACGTGTAAGTCTAAGCAGTCCAAATTAGGCATCACAATGGATCGATAAACCTTGATTCTGTAACACGAATATCTCTATAACACAAAACAATATGGAAAATAAAGATCATGACATCGAAACATGTGTTAAGACTAAAAATAACCACCATATATTGTACTTGTCCTTGATGAGGAGTTGATAAAAATCTATACTCGTATTATCTTTAATCAAATTCTCAAGTTGTAATGACTTAACCGATAACTTAAAGTCTCGAGAAGCCAAACTTTTTTGTGCCTTCATTAAAATAGTATCCGAGTCTATTTCTCCGCTTACTTCTTCTAAACCATGCAACGTATTTTGATAGGGTTTTCATTGTCATTTAAAGAATTTTTTAATGAAGTATTGTATATAATTCAATAATAAGAAGATTGAATTATCTATCTAGTTTTAATAAGAAGTTGAAAATTATGTATATATGCATTTACTTTCATACTTTCACTAAAATGCATTGCATATTGGATGTTAAAGCAAAGGCTATAAAATGAATTTACTGGAAATCGTTCCCAACAACAAATGGTGTGTAATTTGATGTGAAATAGTTGTTGGGTATCCCGAGAATTCCCATATATTAGAATTTAAGAGAGATGTTCAATTTCGTGTGTGAATAATCTAGTCTATTCGTTTTACCTATAATCTTTGATGAAATACACTTTGGGTATTTTACAATTTCTAGTGGAAAAGTTGTATAAATTTGTTGTATCCAAAACTATTGTTACATAAGTTGGACTTGTCATTGTTGATAGATTATGCTGCGATGAACTAAATAATGCGAATTGATATGAGAAACTCTCACAGTTGGAATCTAACTCCAGGCCAAATAACTGTCATAACAATCAGATATTCAGCACTATGGGAAAAAATGGCTAACATTATAAGTGAGATTTTCGAAGAAAAGTATCAACTTTCTGATCCGCTACCACCATCGCTCTAGAAAACAGTTCCATAAGTACACTGGAGAGCAAAGAATTTTCCAAAGAGCAACATATAACACAGGAAATCGAGTAGCCCAGACAAAATATCCCCCATCTGCCTTAAGCATCTACCATTACATGCCCTTAAACTCGTGAGTGACCCTAGTCTTCAAGAATTGTTTAAGCATCAGCTGTTTTCCAATTAATTGGAAACTAGGTAAAATTGTGGCTGTTCTAAGTCCAAGTAAATCTGCTGATTGTCCTGAAAACTATTGTCTGTTTAGCTTTCTGTGCGGTTACTCCAAAAATCTTCTTCTTTTTCAATCGAAATTTTAATTCCCCACATTGAGAAAAATAATATACACTCATCTTCACAGTGCGGACTCAGAGTTAACCATAATTGTATTCATCCGCTCTACAAACTTAAGGAGTTCGTGGGGAATGTACTACACTTGAAGAAATCAGCGGGTATGGTCACCTTGGATGTTCAAACCGCCTTTCGCACTGTCTGGCACAAAGGTCTCATTCATAACCTCAAAAACATTTGTACCTAATAAAAATCATCAACAGTTTTCTAACTGATAGATTCTTTTGGGTTGAGATGGCCGAAGTTAAGTCCAATATAAAATTGATCACAGTCTGAGTTCCTCAGGGATCTGTATTAGAACCCACGCTCAATAACATATACACAGTACCTTAATATTTGCTGATGTTACTGCTCTATACAGTTCTGGTCACAGCTACAGTAATATTAAGCATACTCTAGAAAGAGCATTACGTATCATCGCCATAGATATATTGTACTTTCACAAGTAGAAAATCGCCTTTTACGTCTCTTGAAATTGAAAGCCCTGCAACTTAACAAGTTCCAATTTGCAGCTTTGTTTTGAATCCATTCAATGGGGAAACTGCTTAAAATACCTCAGATTAATCATGGACAAAAAACTAATCTTCAACTAATCTAAAGACCTGGAAATATCACTGTGCGAAGCTTGAGTTAAAAAATGAAAACATGCGACTTACAATTTTAAATTTAAGACTCTGCTTTCCTACAATGAACTGCTTTGCTAACTGTGCGAGCTGCTTGCTAAAATCACACTGCTTTGCGCATGTGTCGCTCGAACTGCATTAACATTACATGGAGTCCATGACCAAAATATGCCAGTCATTACTAAAATTATACAGGATGTGTATACCGACTAACCGGAAGTTCGTTAAATCTCACCGAATGTAAATTTTTATTATTTTTCAAATGACATATCATTAATTGTGAACTGTGACAACTCTATCAAGAAATAAAATTGTAGCGGCCGTAATATTTTGATAAAATTTTCGCTCGACTATCGCTATCCCATCTAAAAGTGGAAAGCTGATTTCGTGTTGTAATTCGCTACTTTTCGACTTACTCGCTACTTTTACTCGCCGAAACCAAGTCGAATTTTGACAATTGAAAAAAAAAAAGGAAGCAACTCTACTCGTGCCGTTTTTTTCGGCCGTCAACAAAAGTTGGGTAATATTTTGACGACTCTTCCTGGACTAAATTAACATTAAAAAAACAACAGTTTTTTTGGCGACAATGTTAAAGGCTGTTTCTCAAGCGTATTTGCGCGCTGGCGCTTCGCAAGCATTAAGTACTGGACTAAAGGCAACTGCAGCAGTATGCGCCAATACACAAGGTAAATCATTTATTGTGGATCTTCGTACTACTCACCCAGCTGACGACAATCAATTTGGAGTAGAAAAATTGCCAAAAATACATAGGAAATTAAAAGGGATAGCGAATAATGTAAATGTGCATACGTAGCCATCAACAAAATATGCATATTTAAATGGATTTACAAGTATTTTAGAGTAGACTTTTTGAGTTTTGGCAAACTTATGTAATTTTTCTTCTAGAGGTTATGTTTATATGGATGTGTGCGTGTGTGTATGTGTGTATGTTTCTATTTGTATAAGTGTGTGGATCAAAACATTTAATTTTTTACCATGGAGAACATTCCTTTTAGTTCTACAAATTTCCTATTTGCAGCTGTGCGTCAGGGTCACACCGACCTGCAAGTGCCCGATTTCTCACCTTATCGTCGTAATTCGGTTAAGGATGCTCGTCGAAAAAATGTCAGCGCTGAGGAGAGGAAGGCGTTCTCCTACTTGATGGTTGGCGCTGGTGCTGTTGGTGGCGCCTATGCCGCTAAGGGAATGGTCACAGCCTTCATTAGCTCAATGAGCGCATCAGCTGATGTGTTGGCCATGGCTAAGATTGAAATTAAATTGTCTGATATACCAGAAGGTAAATCAGTGACATTCAAATGGCGTGGTAAGCCATTGTTCATTCGTCATCGCACGGCTTCTGAAATCGATACAGAGAGGCAGGTACCAACATCATCATTGCGTGATCCTGAAACAGATGATGTAAGTACAAATCACATTATTAAATTGCATTTCTATTCATTTCGATTTTCATTGGACAGCAACGTGTCATTAAACCTGAATGGCTTGTTGTCATTGGTGTCTGTACACATTTGGGTTGTGTACCCATCGCAAATGCGGGTGATTTTGGTGGCTACTATTGCCCATGCCATGGTTCTCATTATGATGCATCTGGTCGCATACGTAAGGGTCCTGCTCCATTGAACTTGGAAGTGCCCACTCACGAATTCCCCGATGAGGGCACGCTTGTCGTCGGTTAGAGCTTAGGAAGCATGTGAAATAAACGAAGCTATATAAAAACAACATAAACAAGAACACAGTTGTTACCATTAAAGATATAAATATTTTAAGCGAAGAGAAGAAATGAAATGAAATTGAGTGTATTTAATGCAAAAAAAACATAACCAAAATAAAAGAAGAGACGCAACAAACTATGGTAAAATGCTGATAGAAATATCAATTAATAACAGGCAAATAATAAAGTTGTAAAAATGCATTGGTTGAAATAAGAAATTAATAAAATGAAATAACAAAATTGAAATGCAACCAACGAGAGAAAACTCACACATGGAGCACCTTTGATTAATTTTGCCAGAGACAAATTAGTCAATTTAATTTTCATGCCTTTGCCTAACATTTAGTACTATAGAACTCAATTTAACTCAGTTCTCAAATCAAATTCAATGTTGGCAAAAGGTAGCTCAGGTTTTAGCTGATTTTATGAAACGAAACTAGTTTTTTAATTTTAGCGCATAATAACTTTTACAGACAAAATACATATTAATAAAAACTCTCATGTGTGATAGACTGGACAATTTGTTCTGTCTTATAATATACCTTTCATACAAGATCCTATTAGTATGTATATGTATGAAATTGACAACTGTGACAAGGAGAATTGCCGAAGATTACGAGCTGAATCATGCAGTTCACTTGAATGCATCTGATAAGTGAAGGTTACAAAGGTTCAATGTTCAAAGTTGTTAAGATTCTGTTTTGTTTCCTATTTTTATTTTAATTTAGTGAAATGAACGAAGTTTTCATAGAAGAATTGCTAAACCACCCCTTTGTTTATATAGTAGAATAACAAGAATGAAGATTTACTTTTGTTATTTTAAACTCATTTTTGTTTGCTCTTACCATAAATGAAGTTTGCTCATGCTATTTTTTTTTTTATCATTTATAAATGGGTTAAAGCAAAAATAAAATAAATAAAAAAAAAATAAAGAAATGGAATATGAATAGATTTATTGATAGGAGAGATATGTAATATATAAAAAAAAAAATTTATAAAAACAAAAAATATTTCGCCGATTTAGATTAAGCGCAGTCGGTAGGATTCGAACCTACGCTCCCAGAGGGAATCTGATTTCTAGTCAGACGCCTTAACCGCTCGGCCACGACTGCTTGTAACACTCGTCGCCAAATATTAGTTTTAACCATTTGAAAGGAGAACCATGCTTTTAATACACATTTAGTGACTTGCGTATTACAGTGAAACAGAATTCACACTGAAAACGATTGCACGTTGTACGTTACTCAGTTGAAACGTGTACGAGTAAATGCAGTATTTGTCGCATGAGATTTTTTTGTGTAGTGAGGAGTCCGTTTTTTTTTTACATGAGATTTTTGATGTGATATTTTTTTTTATAGGGGGAAATCGGACTGAGTTGTGTTTTTTTTTTTCGCCGGCACACAGTGCAATACAATACGATCATACTGTAATTAAAATTAAATGATCGTACTGTTAAATCAGGTGACTGTGCTAGAAAGAGATCGCTGCGGTCTAGTCGGTAAACATCTGTCCGTCTGTCCGAGGCAACTGTTTGAAAAGCTTTCGATCTCAACAGGTCGGTAAAATAGCGAGTGTTTTTATCCGTTTTAGAAGTTCGTTGTTAGAAGAGGATGTATATATACAGGTGGTTGAGGGGAATGTGCGGTCACTTGCAGTTTTAAGCGGAAAGCATGGAGAAGCTGGCGGACGGCCGGTAGAGGGAATCATCATGAAGCGGACGAAGTATGTATTTGGATCGGATTGGATTGTAGCCTGTGTTGCAGCTACTGGACTGGACCTAACAACACATTATATTACCCTTTAATCCGTGACTTAGGTTTTTTTTTTTTGGTTTTGTTTGTTTGAGTGTAATAAGTGTGCTGTGAATGAAAAAGTGAAAAGTGTAAGAAGGAAAAAGGAAATTAGGATAAGTACTGGAGTGTCGGCGATTGTAAGGGGATAAGTGCCTGCTTTTCAATTTTTATTTATCAAAGCAGAGAGCTCTTTAGGTTAAGTTAGGCAGGTATCTGTCCTCTATGCAATTCGTTCCTTCTGATCGTTGTTGGTTACAACAACAACAAATCATTCCAAAAAATTATCCTATGTGTATTGCAAGTATGTACTGACAGAATGCCAGTGCTAAAACTGGTTTGCAATAGTTCAATCAGGCAATTTTTATGTAGACAAAATAAATTATTATCATTAATTGATGCAAGCCGATCATGATCATTTGACACGCCTAGGTCTAGTTCAAAGCTGAATATATGTATGGGTTCCCCATGTTCTTACTGAAAGTTGTTTGTGCGTCGCGTTGCAATCTGCGTTTTGCTTCTCAAACGTCTAGAAAATTATCCAATTTTGAAGCGTATTATCACTAGGCATGAGAAATGCCTAGTTAAACGCAAGAGATCATGGAGTAAAAAAGATGAACGCGCTCAAAGCACTTCGAAAGCCGATATTCATCAAAAAAGGAAATATATCTGTTTGATGGGATCTCAAAGGAATGGTTTTTTTAATTAGCTTCTACCGGACAATACAACGATCAATTCTGAAGTATATTGTCATCAGCTGGACAAATTGTGTGATTCACTTAAACAGAATTGATCAATAGTAAAGGTGTAGTGTTCCACTAAGATAAAGCAAGACCTTATACAAGTTTGGTAAGACGCCGATTGCATATTTAGGCATATGGTATACGACATTTCACATCATCTTTTATACTTAGTAGGCACTTCTTAAAAAGAAGACTCCTTCTGAAGTGATTGTGTCAAAAGAGTTTCTTATTAATTTTCAGCCAACCTCCTTCTGTTCAATCAATTCTTCATTTTTATAAAGATTAAAAATTACGCCCCGACGTATTGTTGTGTGTGATATTTGTAGTCATTGTTGTTGTCATTATAGTCTTCCACCAACATTAAATCGGTTCTTTCTCTTGAATCAGTGAAACGTGATCGGGCGGAGAAATTTGGGTCGAAGAACTCTAAATGGCAATGGAAACAATCATAAGTACAACTGCTTGACTACATAACACTGAATTAATAGTTACACTGCCTTCTGATGTCTACAATATAATCGACACTTTGGTCTTGTGTCAATGTCGGAAAAAATCATGCTGCGAACTGCTTCACCACATCACACTGGTCAAGCCATTCTCAAGATAACAGTATTTTCATAATTATAAAATAATAAATTTTTCATTATTTTCAATGCTCCTTCCCCCTTGGTGACACAAGCGAATAATTACAAAAATGCTCTTACAGACAACGTAATATAAATAAATTACTTGGCGCTACGACTTTTTAGTCACAAGATACATATATTAAAATCATTGGCAAAACCAAAACCATTTTAATGGTACGCAGCGTCAAAACTATCGAAACATTTTTCAAAAACTGTTTAAAGTTTAAAAACCACGTATCCTCCAGTTGCCTTAAACGGCAAAACTGTTCCCATTAAGCCCAATGCAAAGTATCTCGGGCTGAAAGAAAGAAGAAGCAACTGGCTCTGAAAAGCTGGAAAATCAGCTGGCTGTTAAGTCATGAGGCGTCTGTTTTACTGTGTCGGAGCGGGGCTTGTCTGTGTTATTGTGTCTCTGCAAGGCCTCGGTTAATTCTATGCGAAGGATCACAATAAAAGCATCAGAATTACATCAGAACAGGCAGTTTGGCTGGTGAGTTCGTGGAGAGCGGTTGATAGCCAACAACATAAATATAAATAGTAAAACACAATAACCAAACGGCTGTGTCTTTGATACTATACAAGACAATAATGAAACCCATATGGACATACGGCATCTAACTATGGGGAACAACAGCAAACTCTAACATAGAAATACTTCAACGATTTCAATCGAAGCTTCTGAGGAAAGTAGCGAGTGCTCCTTTCTATGTGCGAAATTCGCTCCTACACAGAGACCTCGCTGTCTAAAGGCATGCTTGACAACAGCCTTCAAACTAGATGGCTACGAAGAGAACATCCGCTCAACTCCCCTTCCGTTTCACAATAAACTTGACGCTGTATGCTGCAGTCTGTTATAAGACTGTCACTTTTGTTCAAATCTCCTTCACGTCATATAGTCTTCATGTTAAGTTCCTTTTTGTTCCTTATGAATAGATTTATTGATTGGAGAGATATGTAATAAATAAAAAAAAAAATTTATAAAAACAAAAAATATTTCGCCGATTTAGATTATGCGCAGTCGGTAGGATTCGAACCTACGCTCCCAGAGGGAATCTGATTTCTAGTCAGACGCCTTAACCGCTCGGCCACGACTGCTGTGCGGTATTATTTCCCATGTCTTATTAAGAGCTAAAGGTTTTTAATGAATTCTCACCATGACCCGTGAATATTTAATATTCTTCAGAATAGTATACATTCATTAAGCTTATTTGTGAATACACACAAATTTTTATTTTTAGTTATTGAAACTGAAGTGGTTCGTTCTTTCGAATGCAAAAGAAGACTTTGTTTTATCATTTGTTATTGTTATTTGTGTATTACGAATTATACTTATTGATTTCAAAACCCTTTTAACTTGGCTACAATCATTTTATTCAATTTCAATTGTTCATTCCTACTTATGTGGATATAAACTTATTAATTAGTTTGTTGCTCACTAACACATTGTAATCATTAATATTGAATTTGTATTGGATGTTTTTAGAAGTGGAACTACATTATATTCCCCAACAAAAATGTTGTAAATTAGAAACTCAAAGAGAAATTGTTTGAGGCTTTCTATCTTAATAATATATATCCTAATATCTTATAGCCTTTTTACACCGCATCAGCATCAGAATTGGCGTTTACACATTAAGAACAGCTGATTTTTCGTTTTGATTATGCATAGAAATGAAACGTTGTGAGTAATTGGAAAAGTGAGCGTAAATACATAACTTCCGTTAAGTTCAAATTACCCACCGGATGTGTGAAACTTTCAAGGGCTTCCTATTTCCAAAAAGCAGATTTCGAGTTGCAATTCGCTACTTTTCGACGTACTCGCTACTTTTTACTCGTTACTGTAAGTCGAAATTTAACATTCGAAGAAAGCATATCTACGCGCCGTTCTATTTTCACCGTCGGTAATTTTCAAGGTGTGGGACAATAGTTTTAAATAATATCAATTTGGATTTCGCAACTTTGTCCATTAATCCATTCAAATCGAATTTCAACTTTTGACGAATGCGCATCCACTAGTCGCCATCGGCATACGAAAGTTTAAAATTGAAAAGTTTTGCATGCAATTTATCTCTGAAATTCGACAATTGAAGAAAGTGTAACTACGCGCGGCATTTACAAAATAAAAACAAAATATTATAGTTGCTTTGATAAACAAGTTTCTCTAATTAAATGAAAACATATTGAAAGCAAAAAAATATTTTATATTTTAGTTTGTGCTTCAGAACACAAATCATTCGTCATTCGTTCGTCAATTTCGTTGTAAGAAGAGTCTATGTTTCTATTCGTTTCTGGAAAAAAAACAAGAAACAATTTAAATTTCTGTGAACTGTCAAAGTTTTAATTTTATATTTATAATAAAAATACAAAGTGAAAAGTTTGGTCTGCATAAAATTTTAATTCTACATCAGTTTACAAAGGCCAACAAAATCTTGAATTTTCGCGAAAGAAAACACAAACAGGGCAAGAAACAGCAAGAAAACATTAACAAGTTGCCGGGAAAAATTATAAAAGAGAGCAGCAAGCAAAGAGAAGTGTAAGAGATACAAATAAGAAATTAACTGGAAAATTGTGGAAAAAAAACTTATCACAAAAGGTTTATACTGAAACGTCTTTATTTTGTATATTTAATATTAATTTAAGTAATAATTTAGAAAAAACAGAAAACGTCAAGAGAGAGAGTCGCTCCCAAACGCTCTAGCGAATTAATCAACTGAGCTGTCAGCTGTGTTTTGCTCTCTTCGTTTTCAGCTGATTTGCTTAGCAGAGAAGTAAGTAAAGAGGAATTTGCATCAACAAACAAAAAAGTGCATTTGTTTTTTTTGATGTAAATCAGAGTTTCTTAAATTGTTCTTGGCGGAGGATTTAGTTCATGTTGCGAATACAATTTAATGCTCCGAATTGAATTTTTTAATGTTAAAAGTATTTAAGAAACTCTGGTCTATTGTGTGTGCTGTATGTGTGTGTGTGTGAAATTGCGTCTAATTCGTATACAAAATTCTCTTCCAATTTTTGCAACAGCATCTTTCTACATACTACTCATTTCGTGCCGCACTAGTTTTGACATACACAACGCGCATGTTTCTTGCGCATCTACTGCATTCAAGTATCTTATGCTTTTTTGATAGCAGCGGCATCAACGATTACTTTCAATACGCACATCAACTCTTAGCACAACTCTACGCTCTATTGCCGTCGCTTAATTTACGTGTCGACGAAGAACTGTCATCATTCCTCTCGGGCATTGGCAATATGTCGACCGCTTTTCTTACATTTATTGCCGTCATCATTTGTATCCTGTTTCGCATTCTCAATGTCCACAGTCAACCACTGCGCCCCAGTGTTTGGTGTTTCGATGAACAATTCTTGGATTGTTTATATAAAATTGCTCCCGTATTAAGAGAACCGTAAGTAGAATTCACAAATATTACAATTATATTCATACCATTTAAAGCTTTAAACAGCGTACAATTTCAGAAATTGCTATCACTTGGATATGTTATACCTCGTAGCCAAGTGGGTTGGGATACGAAGTAGAATCGTTCATTAGAGAAATGTTTTAAATCAATTGAGTTTATTATAAAATGTCATTCCGGTATGTGTTGGTTGCCCCACCCAACCTTGTTCCCAGCATTGAGTATGTAGGTTTGCCCTTGCATATAACTGTGTAGCTTTCATAAATTAGATACATTCATCATCTACATATATGTATATGTACGTATCAACTCGTATATTCTATACGCTACTTCTTTTTTTTAAATTGCTATTTATATTCATTTTCTACTACTCATTCCTAAGTATATACTTTGTTCTCAGACCTCAACATTGTGTTGCATTTTCAATTCATAAAAATTAAATTATAAATTATCCAAGTGCTATGTTTTATGTGTTTGTTCCAGTTCCTGGGAATCGATATTTGATAAAGTTCCAAAAAGTAATGTACTTTGAATAGAATCTAAGTAAAATGTTCATATTATTGATAAATAATTACATCTATTCTTATTTCGTTTAAAACTAAATCATAATTTTAAATGATTTTCTTTCCCTTGTCTAGTCTTGTTTATTCCAAATTTGCAAAATTTAAATATTTAAAATCTTCTCTTATGTGTGTTCTTAAATCAAAGAGTACAAAACATGTCTTAGATAACTTTTGACTTCTCTCCAATTGAGAATTTTACATTGATATATGTATGTACCGTACCGCACGCTCCAAATAGGAAGCATTCTGTAAGGAACGTAGCCGGGAATCTATAAAAAGGCAACTTAATCAGATTGGATAGTATGCTAACAACGACCAGAGACAATGTATGGTATATAGTCGCTGTCAAAGATAGTTGCGTTTAGCTTTAATTATGTTGAGATACTGATAAAATATATAAAAAATTTATAATATCTCTGATGAGATAACGCATAATAAAAACAATGATATCCCAAAATGTGTCGCTAAGCAATTGATCCCTAAGAAGAGCAGTGTAATTGAGAACTGGGAATCCATGTATTAACTTTGTACCATAGGTGATGAACAGAATCTTTTTCTTTTATTCCTTAAGTGTTGTACAAATAAAAATATATTCCGACAAGTTGTGCTATATTGTTTAGGGACTCTTATAGAATTCCCGTTTTGAATTTCTTATATGTTTAACTAATTGTGGTTGGGATTTCTTGGTTTTGTATTATTTTAATAAATAAACTGAGAAACAGTTGGACAATAACCTTACATATGATATACATGTGTATAAGATCTAATCCTCAAATTGTGGTTGAGGATAGCTATTTTCCAGATAGGTCGATCTACCAACGATGATCTTATATCCGCAACTCAAGCTCGTTCGTCCAAACAATTAATAGTGCTTGTCTCTATACATCCTTTATGGGTCATACTCCCCTTCATGTAGGTCTTTTAAAATATTGTATATACATATTTCTTTTGTGTACGGAGAATACAGTTAGACTTTCTCAAGCAGTTTTTATATATTTTTTAATAAGAGACAATAAAATATTTAAATAATGGCAAGTGTTCTCTTTTATAAGAAAACAAATACAAAATAAAGTTGGGAACAAAGAAATAGTTTGTCATTATTTGTGTTTTTGTTTAATTATACAACAAATTATAATTTAGACCTAAATCTAGACTCTAAAACTAGAACAAAAACTAAAGATCGATTTTTAATAGACTAACCAACTATGAAATTAGTTCGGACATGGCTTAATCAACTCGTCTCGTCTGATATAGCTGCGATTTTCTCCTCTGTCCACAATCTACGTATGCGTGTTGCTGGGTTAATGCCGAATAATGCAAATTGGGTGCAAATTTGGTCCCAACATTCCGAATAGCCTAGCCGTCTCAGAAGGTCGACCAAACTGACCATAAAATGGAAGAAGTGCACGATACACTTGCCTTACCGAGCATGAATTTTGTTAATAAAATTCAATAATTTGTAAACGCTGTTCGTTTGTAAGTCGATTCATGGTTAAATTATAGATCAAACTGAACGTGTTTGACAGTAATACAAGGCACGTAAACCGCGTAAAGAGTATAGTTATAATCTCTAAAATTTGTGCTAGCGAGCGGAAATTTAAGAAATAAAACTCTTGTGGGCGAAATTACTGCAATAGCTAGTCCCAGTTCAAGATCGATTAGGAATATAAATACATATGTGTTTATATAATAAACTTTTAACATTTTTAAATGAGAGGATCAAAAATGCAAAAAACAAATTCAACTGAACCAATCAATGTTTTTTTCTAAGCAAATAAATGTAGAAAAAAGAAAAACAGTTTTTCTGTTTATTTTTCCTTAACTTTTGTTTTGTTATTATGAAATATTCGTGAGTCAGTATTTTAGTTATGCCTATGTACTTGGCGTCTAGTAAGTATTATACATACTTATCTATTTGTATTATGTGTTATCGTTATTTTTCATACAATCAAATCAGTGAATGCCTTTGTTTATGTTTGCTTTCTTTCAATGACGTTTGTTTCATATTTCTATCTAGGTATGTCCATTCGGTCAAACATAATCATTTTTTAATCAATAAGACAAATAGGAAATTAGGTTATAATGAGGTGCGTTTAAAAAGTTTAGACTGGCTGGCTATAGATCTTTTATATTCAATGGGTTCTTCAAATTTTTGTTTGAATTTTTGCCAATATTATATTTTAATATTACTAATTGTACAATATATTTCAATTTAATACGTTATTTTGCAACTTAAGAATCTCAAAAAGAGAGATCTGTATTCATTTATTTATAGCGAAACCATATACAAACTATATTGAAAATTATGAACCAGACACATGTACTTCCTCTATTTTATTGCCAATATTGTACATTAATATATTCTTGTGAATAATATTTCTGATTATAAACATTCTATGTTCTATATGGTATTGAATTGTTCTGATAAGTTGGCAGAAATAAAACAAAAAAAAAAAAAAAACAAACTGGTTTTATTAAACCATCCATGTAGCATTTTTCAGATAAATTATTCTTGCCCTTATACTAGATACTTTGAAGAAAAATTAAAATCATATGATTTTGTAGTCTTATATCATATTATATTATAAGTATAATTATTGCTATCTTGACGTGCTGTGTGGGGCTCAGTATATATTATATGGTGATCCATAGAGTATTGGCGATAAAATAAATTATAGTACAAAGTTTGATATCGAGTTATTTATTTGAATTGATAAATTTTGTCGTTACTAAGCAGCAAAGTCCATAAAACAAAAACAAAAAATCGGACAAGTGCGAGTCAGACTCGCACACGGAGGGTCCCGTACCAGGTTGGGGTTTGTATGGGAGGTACTCCCCCTAGTGGTCCGATTTGATTGAGTCCAGCAAACGTACTGCGCCTATATTAAAAACTTATAGTGTCTAACTTTCTATTCAATAGTGGAAAAAACAAACAAGTTTTTCGAATAAGAACCTGATTTTTAATGGGGGGTTTGTATGGGAGGTACCCCTAGTTGGCCGATTTGGCTGATTTCAACAAATGTACAGCGCCTATTTAAGAAACTTACAGCGTCTAAATTTCAGTTCGATAGGACAAAAAACAAAAAAGTTTTTCGAATAAGAACCTGAATTTTAATGGGTTTTGTATGGGAGGTACCCTCCCTAGTGATCCTATCTAACTGAAATTTCTACAATATAAGTTTCTGATGTATAGCCATCAATAACCCAAATTTCAAAATGTTTCTTATATGGGGACCAGTTTAAGTTTTTGAAAATATTTTGGTTTTAATAATTGTTTCTGATGCCCAGATAAGAACTACACATTCTGTGAATATATTAACTCTCTAGCTATAACGGTTCATAAGATATGACCCGAGGATGGACGGACGGACAGGGATGTCTCAGTAATACGGTTTCGTTTGGTATCCTCTGGGTACGGAACCCTAAATAGAACTGAAATTCTATATATAACCAAGGTTTTGAGTTATCAACTTAATGTTATATTATAAAATATCAATACTTCAAGTTTTAAGTGTGAGAGGAAAATTTGTTTAAAGAAACTTTCGAAACAAAGTGTAAACAATTGACAGTTTGGATTTCGAGAAATGTATATATTTTTCCACATATCTTAACAAATTTCTCACATAAAAAAAAAAAAAAATTTAAAAGGTGTGTTAAAATTTTCAAATTTTCGTACCTACATAAATGGTCAAAGGTATGATTATCTGGGATTGTAAATACCATTTGGCTTTGGATGTATGAAATTTTATAGAGACAAGGTTCAAATTCAATTGTCGTCGTAGTATATTTACAAATAGATAATAGGCTTCTTTGAGTTGTTTTTTATAAAAAGACTTCTAATCAATTTTAATAAGAAAGTACAATACAATTATCTGAAGAAACTTCTGTTCTTTTTTAAGAAATGTTAAAAAGCCGGTCTAGTATCTTTGGTGAGTCATTCATATTCAATGTATGCTCTCTTTAGCATTTTCCACCTACTATTGTATCTTTCTCTTATGCTCAATTTTGATTACCGGTTTCGCATTCATTAGCCCACACATACATATATACCATATACATAGATTTGTGAGAGGAGTACAACTCATTTAATTCCCATCACTTTCACACGTTCAATATTTTGATTTTGTTTAATAACAAATATTACGTAATCTCTGACTAAGAGTGTGTTGTGTGTGTTTTTTATTTTTCTATCAACTGTTTACCTTCTATACGCCTCTTTCCTTGTTAGTCCCTCTATATAATCCGATTTTGTTTTGTTTTCATAGAAATTGAAGAAAAATCCACTTTTCTAATGAATGAACTTTCTTTCTTTACATAAAACCCTTTTCATTTGCCTTTGCCTTCTTGTTCATAATTTTGTGTTAATATTGTATAAGTACATAAAATGATAGAAGAACGTGCATTATATTGTAGATGACTCATTATATTGACTTAAGTTAAGTAATATGAGTAACATACTTAAACTTTTCAATCATTTTTCACCTTAAAATGTCACCAAGTATTGACTAATGTGACCAAAGCCACCGCATGCATAGCTTCTATGAATTGATAATTCAAACTTTAATAATTGTTCATAAGTATAAATAAAAATCTAGTGCTTCCTTGTCATAATTACAATTTGCTTTCGTGACAATTTTCAGTTTTTGCTTCATACAACAATTTATTAATTGTGGCGTGTCTATTTACTCTTATTAAGTTTTAAAGTTTTTCTTTATGTTGAATATAATATTTTTTGATTTTTTTTTTTTTTTTGGTCTGGGTGACATACATAATTTTTCGGGAAATTGTTGTAGATTTTTACAGTTTACACAAAAAGGTATTATAGCACCTTCCTTGTTTGTAAAGCATAGAATTGTGCTTCGGGGAACCCTATATAAGCCTATATATAGAGGGGATCTATATAAAAGTGATCAGCATGGGACATCCGTTATTCTCTCTATTTTTAAGGTATGAGCTAAAACAGAATGGTATGTTGAGAACAGAGTTCTTCGTTTATTGGATTGGGTACGATATGATGGACAGACAGACTGCTCGTCCGCAGGGCATGTTCACTGCTCTTAGCTTCAGTATTCGCCTTCGATATTACTGGCATGAGAGACTCTACCGGCATTGCCCTCAGGTTCCTTACACTTACTGAGCTCCCTTATCACTACAAAGCAAAGTTTCTAAAATCTTGCTATTATTTCGAAATCATCAGAAACTTTTACTTTAGAATTTTTATTGAACTATTATTTCGTTCTTCTTTACTTTGCATACCCATGCTAAAATTTCATGTTTACATTCTCGGCTTTGCCGTTGTAGTATTTATTCCAAAACCAATTTCGCAAACTGATGACATGGTCATTCTTATGTAGGAACATGTGTGTATTTGTACGGTAGGTACGTACAGTGTAATATACCTAAGCACTGGTATATTTATAGAATAAAGCGAGGGTGGAGAGTTGCACATTAGTTATGTGGTTCAATGTGTAATGTGTTTGCAGCAGAATATGGGACTCACGTTTTTAAAACTGTTGCTTCTGCTGATGATACCGACCAAGAACAATCAATTGTTTATCATCAAGTAGCAACAATTGACTCAATTTAATTGGGCGAGCTCATTCTCGTACGAGTACATAATGTACATAGGCACACAGATATCGCATTATTAATTTTTATATTTCCTAGATAAATTGCATGCTATTTTTACGAACTACATAAAATATCGCATGCTTTAAAATAGTTTTGGCTTCTTATAAGCATGTTTATTATTATGTACACACACATGAATCCATGATAAGCATATCATAATTGGGTAATGACATTTGCCTAACTGATGATATTTTTTAGTATGCTTGTATTGTATGGAAAATCTCAGCAAAACTACGAACACCCACACATTTGCTACTTGCAACGCATCCCTCTTTTTCTTTTTTTTTTTTTTTTAAACATTTTCTCTTTAACTTTAAACTGTTGACTCTCTTGGATTTCACAATGTCAAGGTCAAGGCTGACGTTACTGTATTAGTTTTTTTTTTGTTTTACTTTTTATGTGCTTATTTTTTAATTGCGTCGTAGTTGATATAAGTTGATATAAGAGATATCTGTTTTCTAGCGAGTGACCAAAAAAAAAAAAAAAATTAATACAGTTATTTTGCATCGGCCGGGAATCGAACCCGGGCCGCCCGCGTGGCAGGCGAGCATTCTACCACTGAACCACCGATGCTTCTTATATACTGCTAAGTTGGAGTCAGTAGTTAGGTGCCCTCCTACAAAAAATTGAAATAAATTAAAAACAGGTTTTATTGTTTTCGAAACCTGGAACTTTCCACTAAAATATACTTATTTTATTCATTCACAATTGTTTATACATCTTTTGTTTACCCCTGTCACTATTTGTAATTTTCAAATTTATTTATTCGACACAAAGAAAACATCATAATTTTCGAAACAACTTACTTTAATGAATAGTAAATAATAATATGACAATATTGTTTCGGAATAAGGTTTATTTTATCATTATAAAATGTAACGATATTTAAAGGTTAAATCTAAAAAAAATAAAAAAAAAAAACAACTGTTGCATCGGCCGGGAATCGAACCCGGGCCGCCCGCGTGGCAGGCGAGCATTCTACCACTGAACCACCGATGCTTGTATCTCGAGTAGAGTTAAAGCTTTACTTAATTCAAAGTAAGGTCTACTTCACTACTATTACCATAACATGAAAGTGTACATTCCACGGACCTCATTCCAACCCAAAACATTTTAAAGTGGATGACAAAGTCACTGCAGTAGAGTGAATTGATTAATAATTAAATTAAATTGTTTAAATATATTATTTATTAATTAAAAAGCAAAGCACAAAAGTAAAAGAAATGTCCTTATAAAAACAACTGTTAGTTCTCAATGTACGCATAAAGTAAAGGACAATAATTATATTCTATATTCAATAAAATTATGTGTATCTTTCTTTCTTTACAGTTACATACCACCACGACTATGGGGCTTTAGCGGACATGTACAAACTGTATTGCACAGCATTGTTGGACGCGTACGTTGCCCATGGCCACTGGGTGAACGGGTATATTTGTCATTGGATGACGGTTCCACCTTAACATATGATCTCTATCAACCATTGAATGAAAGAGAAGGTGATTTTTCCCAACCAAAGCGCATGATGATTTTTATTCAATAAATGATGTTTGTTTTGTTTTTAGATGACATAACTGTTGCCATTTGTCCAGGCATTGCTAATTCCTCGGAAAGTGTCTATATACGAACGTTTGTCCATTTAGCCCAGTGTAATGGTTATCGTTGTGCTGTCTTAAATCATATTGGCGCATTACGTAGCGTTCAGGTGACGTCTACACGGATTTTCACATATGGTGAGTTATAATGATAATTTCAAGATTGAATATTGTATTCAATAATTTTTTTACTGATCATAATAGGACACACTGAAGACTTTTCCGAAATGGTACAACATTTACATAAGAAATATAAGAATAGTCGCATTGTTGCTGTCGGTTTCAGTTTGGGCGGTAATCTGGTTACAAAGTACATGGGTGAATTACAAAAAATGAAACCACAAAATGTTATTGGAGGCATATCAATATGTCAGGGTTATAACGCCGTTGAGTAAGTCATTAAGTTTAGTTTATTTTATGATGCATAAAAAAATAAAGATTAATACATTTTACCATTAAAGGGGCACCAAATGGTTATTGAATTGGCAAAATTTCCGTCGTTTCTACTTGTATATCATGACTGAGAATGTTAAGAGCATTATATTGAGACATCGTCATATTTTACTTTCGGATGAGGTTAAAGAACGTCATAATCTCATTGAACGTGATATTATTGCTGCTGCAACACTTCCTGAATTGGATGAGGCATATACACGTCGCGTTTACAACTTCCCAACGACCCAAGACCTATACAAATGGAGTTCATCTATATTCTATTTTGATACCATTGAAAAACCAATGATCTTTATCAATGCCAAGGATGATCCACTTGTGCCAGAAGATTTGTTGCACCCAATAAAGGAGTATGCAAGTAAGTTCATATATACTTATGTAATGTATGTACAGTTTTTTTTGGTAAAAAAAAGAGCTTTTAAGACAGTCGTGGCCGAGTGGTTAAGCCGTCTGACTAGAAATCAGTTTCCCTCTGGGAGCGTAGCTTTGAAGACTACCAAATGCGTCCTTCTGTGTCACACATAGTGATTACTGTTTTTTTTATTGAATACTGAACGAAGAATAGTTGAACTTTTATTGCTATTTGCGTAAAGTTATTGAATTTCTGATAGGTAACATACAACATAATCGTTTACATAAGTATATAGGTTGATTTCAATTTATGAAACTGCATTTTAATGGCCACGATTCTGTTGCGCAATGAGTGAGTTTCGTAAGCGACTGAGTGACGTCGCTCAGCAATTGAATTGGTTTTAATTTTTATGCATTGCTGAGAGTCAGAAGCAAAGAAGCAAAGGTAATGAATTTATATAGACTGGTTAATTGGTCAAAAAAGAGAGCGCTCTCACTTTTCAATAAATCAAGCGAATTTTTTCCTTTTACCTTGATGAAAGAAAAATTATTGATAATCGCTTTTTAATTTGGTTTTCAATTTTATTCAGCAACAAATCAAATATTGCCAAAATCTATCTGGATAATTTTGAAGGCCTAAATATAAGTGATGGATCTCGCCATACTCATATCTTGCACAGTTTATACACCCCGTACACAAAACTTTTTTTTTTTTTTTTATTTGCCTTTAGTAGCTAATACGGCTATCATTCAGAGTGTGAAGAACTTTACTAGATAGGGGTATTTACTACCAAATAACTCAAGCGATGTCGCTTGATTTGTGGACACATTACTCAAAGCGATCTCTGATAACGATCGCTCAACCGCCATACCCACAGTTTCAGCTTTAGAATCTTAGTAAGTTTTGAAAAGGTTTTGCCCACTCCCTACCACTTTGTAAGCTATTTGGCGCAGAGAGACCAACAGCAGTCGTGGCCGAGCGGTTAAGGCGTCTGACTAGAAATCAGATTCCCTCTGGGAGCGTAGGTTCGAATCCTACCGACTGCGCATAATAGTTTTTTTTTCAGTTTTTTTTTACTTTTGTATGATAATTTGTTCTAATCATATATTCTATTTCTAAGAATCAGACCAGTACGAGGGGTAGCACCTCCCATAAAAACTCAAATTTAATTTTATGTTCTTACTAGAAAAACTCTTTTGGTTTTTGTATACCGAACTGAAATAATATAAGTGTCTGACCCATATTCACCAACCATGTATTCTTATAAACAAAATAAAGATTAAGATGTATGTAAAACAAGAACTAATTAACTAATAACTTTTATTATTATTTTCTAGGTACTCGTCAAAATTTAGCATACATTGAAGTTGCACATGGTGGTCACTTAGGTTTCTACGAGGGCGGTTTCGTGTATCCAAATCCGGTTACTTGGCTTGATCGTACACTTGTTGCCATGGTTGGTTCATTGGCATTGATGCATTCCGATATTACACTAAGCAAGGTTGCCACTTAAAAACAAACACAACCACACACAAATTAAAACACACACTTTAAGCATAAAAATAATGCTACAGAAAATTCAAAACAAAACAAAAAAAAAAATGTATCTGATTGTATTTGTTGCTTGAATAATTTCTAATTTGGTGCACAAAATTAAATGCATAAAACAAAAAACCCCCTAACTTGGAAATAAAAAGTGCATTTAAATGAAACAAAAATAAATTAAAAGTATCACAAATAAAAGTCTATTCAAATTGTATGTTAAATTTACATTGAAGTTGTTTATACAAAACTTTGTTTTAGGTCAAAGTTCTTTTTATAATTTTTTATAACTTTTATCTATTTAAAGTACTTAGTTTGTTATATCACATTTATTGTTTATACCATATTATTATTATAAATTTCCCAAAAAAATTGTGGAAAAAAAAAATTAATCAAATTTTTTGTAAGACAAAAAAAAAAAACAATTTTTGTATGTAAATGGCGTTGATGCAACATTTTTCTATAGGTTTCTAACACAACTATTTTTATATAAATATTAAAAAAAAGAACACAAAATACGAAACAAAATGGTATTTATATTATTTCTAAGTTATGCATTTTTAAACTGTATATTTTTTTATAAAGAAACCAAAAAAAAAAAAAATGGAATCCAAACAACTAAATGTATGTAACTCTTAGCATTAATGTATGAAAACCTAAACCTAAAGGAGGTATCTATTTATATAATACAATACGATTATACCTATTGTATATATATATACAAAAATATTTAATACTTTTTTGTAAAAATTTGTTTTTGTTTTTATTTTGTTTTTTTTTGATGTTTTTACAATACATACCAAGATATTGAATATCAATAAAAAAAAAAGAAAAAGAAAAAGTGTATTTCATAGAATTTATGTGTCTAAGAAAATCAAATTTAAATATTGTAACAAAACGCATACACAAATCTATTTATTGTTTAGAGCATAAAAGTGTCTACATATTTATTTGTATAAGTGTCTATTGATAATTTAATGATAATATTAATAATGTCGATGTACTATAAACCAAAATAAGCCATTAATTAACTTTGTACCGTTTGTATTGGTATTAATGTGAATGAATTGTTTGTTATTTAAAAAATAACATGATCAACTACTATATGAGGATGTTGTTACACCAAAAAGTATAAATACATATACATATATAACAAAAAGTTATTTAATATTGGAGGCTTAATAAAGTGCAACTTGAATAACAGTAAAATCTCAATGTTTTATTTTTTTCTATAAATTAAGTTTATTTCCCTTAAATAGAAATATGTATTTATAATGGAAAAACACCTGCTCAGAGGGCTTTGCCATTTGAATTACCCTAATATTAATAGTATGTTAAGTTCTTAAAGATCACCGTGGTAAATTTTTAAGGGGTATTATTACTCGAGTTTCTTCTATTGCAATATTGTAATAATAATAAAGACAAAATAAATAAATTTTTGTATTATTGAACCTAGATCATTTTCAAAACACATGAAAATTTTATGAAATTTTGTAAATATAATTATTTTGATTATCACTTTCCTCAAGTGTGCCTCCGTCGAATCATTTTGCAAAGTACTTAGTTATTGTATTTATCATTCTAGTATTTCTACTTATATTGTAATATTAACTTTCGATGGAAACTAACATAATACATATTGTTATTGTTTTACTTAAGCTTCTCTTTTCTTTTGTAGCACCTATCTGTACTAACCATTGCATTGCTAAATGTGTAAAACAAAAAATACTTGCTATCACTAAGAAGTTCTCAGTTTTGAGAGATGTTAGGAATGACGACAGGGATATGACTAACGTCGTAACTGAAACCCTTGTAACTAGGGAAAAGTTAATGCTAAAACCTCCACCCATATTCAAATTTACTTATAAGAAGAAATTGATGAGTAAAATTAATTAACACTTAATGCTGACACATACAGGAAAGGTGTAAACTTTTTAGAAAAGCACGAATATAATTTCTACTCATGTCATCTTAAAACGCAAGGTATGTGCTTTTCGGATTGTAATTAAAAATTTACGGGACATACTCTACAATTGTAAAAAAAAATTATAAGTAATCTTAAATGGTTCCTAATTTAGTTGATGTCAACATTCACAGCTGTCGTTGAACCTGATTCAAACAACACTTTTTGAAACTTGCACTTCTGAGGAAGAGCATAAAATAGACTCCTTCCCTTGTTCCCTTGGCCATTGCTAAATGAATCTTTAAATTCCGTCACACACAGCTAGGAGTAAAACTGAGAGTAACGAAATCCCTCGGCTATGATATATGATAATTTACATGCATTTAGAAACAAGTTCAATTGCTGTAAGCCTGTGCACTTCATATGGTCCCATCAGCTTGCTGGCTATACTCTCAAAAATACTATTTCACCGCCAATTCTACGTAAAATGTAAAGACGGGATTTCGAAAACCCAGCTCATTAGAGCCGGAGTTCTTACTAATGTCCCAAGCGACCAAGCTTTGCTTTTGCTTTTTTTTCGAACTTACCTACATATGAGCTAGTTATTTAAATACTTACTTTGTACATTTTATTCTATCATTAAGCATCGAGTCTTAACTTAATATTTCCTTCCTTACTTTGTTGCGGGTCTGTCGAGGATTTACATTTCGAAGAAGTACTTATATCGTAGTTGGTCGCATAACTCTGGAAAATTCTACATATGTATACACAAGTATGACATGCCATGTGTTAAAACTAACGATTTTAATTCCATACATTTCTAATACATCAATTTGAACAGACGGTTTACTTAGATACACATGCCACATCAGAATTCAAACTGGAAGAAACAAGAACCCAAACGCTTGAAAGAAGATTCTCTAGGAGAAAACACATCAAAACGAAACGCCGTAACATAAACTGGGTGATTGTTTCTCATTACAAATTTAGCCTTGTATATAAGATACTCCTTACAAGGCAATCATAAAACAAGTGTGGACATAGGGAATCCGATTTTGCGGCAGCCGAATCAAATATACAAATCGTGCAAAAATGTGAATCCATACTTCTCTGAAGACTTGCTGCACTTTCATATTACTTCAGAAATGCAGTTTTAAGCCGAGATCTTTGCATACAGTTGCACTTAATAATTATTTTTAAATAAAATAGTACAATAAACTTTATTTGAGTTACTTCAATAGACTTAACTTGACGATTTTGGTTCAACATTTACGAGTGTGAAGCAACACCACAATTAAAAGGATAGTTTTCTATGCCAGCGGGACAACTGCATTTACCACGGCACTGTGTCTTTTCGCAACAACCAAATATGCCAATCCGTTTGTTACTCAAATCATCGCATTTTGCTTTATCCACATTTCCCAAAAAAAGAAAATCTAATAAAAAAAAAAAAAAAGAATAATTATAAATATACATACTAGTACGAGTGTAAATTGCAAACTATCTTAACTTACTTGGTAGGTCCTGTTCAGTACGTTCCTTTCTTAATTTTTGCCGTTGACAACCACTTAACTTACGCCATGTGACCACTTTATCTGTGCCCCTCTTACAAAGTGGATCAATAACACATACTCCTTTTACTGTCTTATCACAACTTGAATTTACCAACACAATACATAAAATATTGACTGCAAGGAAGATGAGTAGCCAGTTGTTCTGTCGTTCTGCTGTCATTTCACTGATAAAACTTGAATTGGATGTGCAGCAAACGATTCAGTGGCAATAGTATTTATAGGACAACTTTTTCAAGACCTCATAACATGGTGAACGATGTAAAAATAGGACAAGTTGTTCTAAACTTAACTTCCATTTTTAGGTAGGTTAATTAAAGATAAAAGCATTCAATGTCAACGAACCTGTCAATAGATTATGGTCTATAAAGATCATATAAAAGAGATACAAAATTATGTCTTTCATTCAGTTTTATCTTGAATTTTGAATTAAAATGTTGCTGAAATTTTTGATGACTTTTGCTGTTGCACTCACTTTGGGTGCTTCGTTCGTCTCATGTGATAGCGACGATAAGCGTTTTTTCGTGTGTGTAGCGGATCCAACTTGTCTATGTGACTCGATTCCTTATAAGTATATAGAAACAACGGAAAGTCTTCTAAAGGCTGAAGAGTCTCGTCGAGCAGCTAAAGGCTATTTTCGTAAGTTCATATACCTACCATTTCAAAATCTGAGGATATCTGAGATACACTATACATACTTACACAATATTTCATGAAATTGATTTCTTTATAGCAATAATACGATTAAACAGTTATAAGAGTAAAGAAGCATGCGAAGAACAAAATAGAAGATACAACAAGGCTTCCAGCAATTGTTGCGATAAATATTGTAAAACCTCCAAGTGCACCTGGGACTCTTAAGTTGAGTTTTTATAACTTTTAAAATACAATATCTAAAAATAAGACAATCCCAATAGTAAAACAATTATTTTGAAAACAATTAAATAAAATATGTATTGGACAAATAAATATACAATATTATATTTATTATTTTATTTTTGTTCGAGTGGAATCTTTTTCAGTAATCCTTGCTGTTGCTGTTCTCGATCAATAACTTCAAACGAAGAATCTTCAATTTGTATCTGCTTATGATGAAGGATCATTTCCAAGAAAATGGTTATTTTCTGGGAATGAAATGGGAATTTTTGATGCTAAAATTAAAAATTTATACTATTTATTATACTATATACACTTAATTCGCGATTAACTATGATTGTCTCAAAAGTTTATAAGTACATTCACGGATTAGTGTTCTTTCATACAATATTTGCATAACCTATTACAAATGTTTAAAAATCATTTGTTTTTGAATCAATTTTCAATCATAATTATCTACAAGGTAACTAGATTAAGTTGATTAAGGGAAGGGTGTGAAGGGTAAAGTTGCATTTTTAGTAGAGTCTATGTACTGATTATGTAGATATCGAAGTTTGGTACAAATTAAGATTTCAGAGTGGCATTTTAAATGTTCTGCTGCTTCCTTTTCGTCTTAGCTGCATATTATGAAAGCTTTTCATAATTCTACATTCTGTTCATAAAACTGGGACTACACAGATACCCTACCGAGTTAGTCCTATTCCTACTTGCTATTTTAAGCCAGATCTAGAAAGCATGAATACTCTTGAATACGTTTGAAATGGTTATGACCAATGAGGTCGTTGCCAGCTTTTTGTCTGGCGAGTTCATTTGCCTCCTCGTTTCGTTTAATGTTTGCTGTTGTTGTAACGAAGGTGTTTAGCATTAAGCACATATGAGCCACATACGGTTATTGGTGTTAGCTTGTTCCAGTTTATTCTATCCGGAAACGTAATTTGAAAATTGTATTGTAACTTCAATTTAGTTTCACAAAAGTCGCTTGGGATGAAGTTGGCCTCACTCAGGTTAAGTTCAGAATAACCTTTGTTTTAAATAACATTGCATACTTGTTTATAAATAAAAAGATTGGCGGTAGGTTTAGTGACGTCTCAACGACAACTATTGATTATAATCTCATTGCTCCCGTTATATAGACACAGTGCAGTCATTGCACTCTTACAAGCTTAAACTGTGCTGTTGTCTACTTTGCTGTAATTGATCTAGTGTTAGCTGTATACATCCATAATTACATCTTTGGATTCAACCTCCAGTTTTTATTCCTTAATCTATTGGTATGCCATTTTGTGGTCCTTGGTATGTAAGCTTCGGTAAAACAAAGTTAATGTTCTGTGTTGTGACATGATTAACAAATATCACTTTTAAATTCATTTAGTAAATATGATTTTTTTTTCCGGACTTAAAGGGTACCAAACGGAACCCTAGTACTGTCCGTCCTTCCATCCTCAGGCCATATCTCATGAACCGTAATAGGTCGAGAGTGAAAATTTTCACAGAATGTGTAGTTCTATCCGGGCAAAAGCAACAAATACTAAAACTAAAATATTTTCAAAAATTTAAGGGGGTCCCCATACAAGAAACATTTTGGTATGCTTGGTTGATCGAAGTGAATAAGGACTTATAGTGTTGAAATTTCAGTTTGATCGGACCACTAGGGTACTCCCATACAAAACCCTATTAAAATTCGGGTTTTTATTCAAAAAACTTTTTTGTTTTTTTTTTTTGATTATTGAACTGAAATTTAGACACAATAAGTTTTTGACCACCACGGAACACTCCGTATACGAGTGTGAATCGAACTTGGCCGATTTTTGAATTTCTTGACATTAGTTTCATAATTATGAATTTTTTTTTATTTTAATTTATTCAAAAGATCCAAAAAACAAGTTAATTTTGTAACAAAACTTCAAAATTTGAAGTGTATTTGTTATTTTTGTTTGGGTTTGCTTTTCTAGTCGTCATTTCCCCCGTTTTCTTATGGCCATTTTGCTGATCCTTCTTGCTTTTACGCCGTTTCCTTTTTTGCTTTACGTCGCTTTTTAGAGTTTCTACGTGGTTTTTTTTGGGATAGAAAGAACTGTGGTATTTGAATGAGAAATTGTTTTTATGGATTCCTCTGATGTTGTCTTCGTACATAAAATTGATATTGTGATGTTCATTCAATCAGTCAATTCGAAATTATATAAATTATTGGCAGTTCTCTCTGCATTTTCTGTATCAATTAACTCCATACAAGCTTTTTCGAATCGTACAGAATTTGGAAGGGTGACGTCTTCAGTGTACACAAAATTTGCATTATTAACACAAATTTCTTCGACCTCAGCCTTATTAGCAATAATGATACAAGCATTTGTAGAAACCGTACCTAACAGCAGTTATTGATAAATATGAGTATTTTAAATTTCGGAAAATATCGTAATAAAAGACAATTCCTTCCGTTTTGGATTATTTTAGCATATTTGAGTAAGAAGGTCAGGGTCAATGCGGATGGGTTAGTATTTATAATATAAAATTCGTTGGTCTTTTTAAAAAAACCTTTACATGATGAAGATGAGTAGTAGATTTAATAAAAGTGTATTTGGTTGACTGAAAGATATTTGTGCAGAAGATTTGAATGTTTTTTATTGTATCAAGTTAAAACAAAAGTATATTTTACTAAAATAAAATAAAATAAGTTTTTAAATGAATGATGTATGTTGAGTGCGTTAAAGAGATGTTGTTTTATTTCCAGCAACATGGATGCAATATAATCATCGAAGCACACGTCCTTCACAGCCATTACGATAAATTTTCTCGAAAACCTCAGTGACAAGAGTGAAGGACAGGGTGAACGATTCCACCAATATTTCCGATTATTGCTGGAGTATTCAGAATTGCTCTTCGTCTTCAAAATTATAAAGTGATGTGATAAGAAAGCTTCACGTTCTTTTTCCAGGCTGTATCTCATGAACCTTAACAACCAACGAGACATTCTTGTTTCTATTACAATACTTTCTACCAGAATCAAGTTAAGATATAAGCCTAGTAAAGAAAGTATGATTGCCACGCAGTTCGATTTGCCGATGGTGGACAGCCAAGTTTTGCTTTCGTTATGGTTAATTGTGAGAAATTTGAATGGAAATTTCATGCAAAATAGATGATTTAGAACAATTTGGAGTGTATGCACATAGTTCCTGCAACTCCCTTTTTCATTCCTGCTACGTATTTTATTAAAATTTTATCAAAAATGTTGCAAATATACAAGGTCTGTTCAAAAAGTATCACGAATTTTGTATTGTTTCAAAAATTATTTAGTTATTCATCAATATCTATTTTGTCCCATTCAAAGTAATCCCCACCAGATATTATACACTTTTGCCATCGTGTTTTCCAATCCTCGAAGCACTTCAAAAATAAGTTTTTGTGATTGATGTTTCGGTCCTCAACAAATTCTCTTACGGTGATTCGACGATTGGCCAATACTATTTTCTTCACTTCATCAATGTTTTCGTCTGTTATTGACGTGCTCGGGCGTCCGGCACGATCTTCGTCGTTCGCATTTTCTCGGCCCTCTGAGAACATTTTGTACCACCGATAAACGTTGCTTCGGTCCACCTTATGCCACAGTCAACATTCGGAATGCGTCCGTGCACTTAATTTTGATTTTCACACACAATTTAATACAGATTCTTTGATCCATTTTTTGGAATAGGCAAAAATCAAGGCGAGCCAAAAAACGTGCAAGCAAAGCAGCTGTCAAAAATTAAGTGAACAATCAAAATGGCCGACCTTGTCAGCATAAGTGAGGGACATGAGTATCAACATAACGCCACAAGAAAATCGAAAATCGAATATACGTAACCCGGGGAAATTCATAATTCGCGATACTTTTTGAACAAACCTTGTAAACTCGAGAAGCACCAAAAATTCGCAACAAAACATAAATTTTATTTATAATTTTGATTCGTCTTCTTTGCCTCTAACTAACTTTCGTCGAAAAAAGTGGCCTGTACATAAATAACCAACGAATCAACAGCAAAATCCGGAACTACAATAGATGTCATTTTTTCACGTTACCTTCAAAATACCGAATAAAGAACGTAGTAAATCACATATTTTAGTTAACACAAGCCATTTATATCAGTATTACGAATTGAATCACCAACCAATGACACTGTAAACAACAGAATATTTAGAATGCAAATTTTGTGTATTATATTTATTTTGAGATGATCTCTCTCCCTCTCTATCTCTCACACTAAATCTCTTTCATTCTGCTTTTAAGAAAAAAAATAAAGGTTAATTTTGCCATACTGCATTTCTACATTGAGACCGAAATATTTGTATGGTTATATACGATCCAGTAATCCTAGGCTCTTGAAATTAACATGGTTGGTGGACATGGGTCCAGTAAATTTACATCGTTGGTGAATATCGGTCAGACACTTATACTCTCCTAATTTCCGTTCGATAATAAAAAAAAAAAACGGAGAGTTTTTCTTATAAGAACATAAAAAAGAATTGGGGTTTCTATGATGGGTCCGATTCTGTTAATTTCGACAAATGTACAGCGTCATGCAAAATTTCAACTCTTTAACTCAAAAACAGATAAAATAATTATTTGTAAATACTACAATACATATTCACATATCTATCTGTTCTGTCTATAGAAAAATGAATTTCATGTATTTTTTCTTAAATTACTGACTCGCATCTATTTGAGATTAGAGAGATTCCCTTATGAGGTCATTGATGTTTCCTTCTACGAGTTACAGATATGGAAATGAAAGTATTAAATTTAAATGACATACATATTTGACTAGACCAAATAAGTATAATGCTTAATTCTTGCTTTTATTAATAAATAAGATATTATGGTTTTATTGCATTACTTCAGCACATTTGTTTAAACAACTTAAACTTTATAATACATTTTTATTTACGAGTATATAAAATTAAAACAATACAACAATTTTTAAACACGAATAAAAAAAAAAATAATGTCCATGACCTTTAACTTTATTTGATGAACAAATAAAAACATTTAGATATAAAAATGTCATTGTTTCTTTATCTTTATTGTTTAAAAAATAATACAAAATGTTTGTTATTTTTCTAGTAATTGTTTCTGTTTTCACTGTTGTATTTTTAAATTAAATCTACAATTTATACATATCTGATTTATTGTATCTTATTTATTCTTTATACATTTCCATAGAATGAAATGAGTAACGAGTTTGTTCTTATGTTTGGACAAGTAAACCTATACATTATTATTATAAATCTTATTTATTTAATTTAAAAAAAAAACCTTTCCATTCAATTAAATTAAGAGATAGGAGATTCTTCCATAAAGTTAAGCAAGATTTGTAAGATTTGAATAATTCAAATAAAATATATTCATCATATGTACGAAGTTAATTAATTTTAATTTTTGAACTGGAAATTTCTTTACTAAATAATCTAAATTATGTTATACAAATTAAAGATATAAACTGAATGTTTCATGAACAGAGAAAGGTATAAATTCTTCAGTATAACCGAAAATATTTTTTTTTTATGCTTGTGGTTCATTTAACATATAAATACTCGTATTACAATATATTGGCTAATATATTTTGATTTAGTTTTTCATATTAATTGTATTTTTACACATTTACAAAAAGAAAATCAATATTTACATATTTTTTATAATTAAATTACTATTTAATTTTCCTTGACATATTTGCTAATTATTTTTAGTTAGTTTATGCATTTTTCATTTGATGAGATTTGTTTGCCTACAGTCTCAGCCACTTCGCACATTTTCAATTTCCGATTGTCCAATATCGTTCGAGGATGTCTGGAATGACCACATTGTTTCGGCGGACTGAACCTTCGGCGTCACTTGTGCTGGTGCGTCCACAAAGAATTCAGTGAACCTTTTCATAACCATTGAAATTGATGGTGCACAGTTTCCATAGTCTTGATCAAACTTTTCCTTGGTTACAGTGATAGTTTTTTTGCAAATTCAGGTTCTTATTTGATAATTTTTTTTTTTTATATTTGCTCTTAAACTGAAATTTAGTTACTATAAGTTTTTAATATTGGAGCTATATATTTGTTCGAATTAGCCAAATTGAGCCACTAGGGGGTATATCCCATAAAACCACAATTTGGTACGGAACCCTCCGTGTGCGAGTCTGACTCGAACTTGGCCGATTTTTTATTCTTGTAAAAATATTTTTATTTATATTTTGAAATACAATATTTTGGAAAACTATAATTTTGTATTTAATACAATAATTTTTTTTAATAAAATAGTATAATAATTTATTAATTCAATTTAGTTAATTCAATAGACTTAACTTGACGAATTTGGTTTAACATTTACGAGTGTGAAGCAACAGCACAATTAAAAGGATAGTTTTCTATGCCAGCGGGACAACTGCATTTACCACGGCACTGTGTCTTTTCGCAACAACCAAATATTCCAATCCGTTTGTTACTCAAATCATCGCATTTTGCTTTATCCACATTTCCCAAAAATAGTAGATCTAATAAAAAAAGCATAATTATAAATACACAAACTAGTATGTATTGCAAACTATCTTAACTTACTTGGTAAGTCCTGTTCAGTACGTTCCTTTCTTAATTTTTGCCGTTCACAGCCACTTAACTTTTGCCATGTGACCACTTTATCTACACCTCCATTGCAAAGTGGATCAATAACACATACTCCTTTTACTGTCTTATCACAACTTGAAGTGCAAGGAGGACATTCTGTTGTTTTTGTAGGATAAATCTCGTCATCGTCGCCACAACAATTTACCAAAACTACACATAAAGCATTGATTGTAAGGAAGATGAGTAGCAAATTGTGCCGACGTTTTGCTGCCATTTCACTGATAAAACTTGAATTGGATGTGCAGCAAACGATTCAGTGGTAACAGTATTTATAGGACAACTTTTTCAAGACCTCATAACATGGTGAACGATATAAAAATAGGTAAAGCTGTTTTAACATTTGATTTCCTTTTTTAGGTTATTTACACAAGATTTATTTCAATAAAATTGCACAAAGTTCAAAGATAAAAGCATTCAATGTCAACGAACCTGTCAATAGATTATGGTCTATAAAGATCATATAAAAGAGAAACAAAATTATGTCGTTCATTCAGTTTTATCTTGAATTTTGAATTAAAATGTTGCTGAAATTTTTGATGACTTTTGCTGTTGCACTCACTTTGGGTGCTTCGTTCGTCTCATGTGATAGCGACGATAAGCGTTTTTTCGTGTGTGTAGCGGATCCAACTTGTCTATGTGACTCGATTCCTTATAAGTATATAGAAACAACGGAAAGTCTTCTAAAGGCTGAAGAGTCTCGTCGAGCAGCTAAAGGCTATTTTCGTAAGTTCATATACCTACCATTTCAAAATCTGAGGATATCTGAGATACACTATACATACTTACACAATATTTCATGAAATTGATTTCTTTATAGCAATAATACGATTAAACAGTTATAAGAGTAAAGAAGCATGCGAAGAACAAAATAGAAGATACAACAAGGCTTCCAGCAATTGTTGCGATAAATATTGTAAAACCTCCAAGTGCACCTGGGACTCTTAAGTTGAGTTTTTATAACTTTTAAAATACAATATCTAAAAATAAGACAATCCCAAAAGTAAAACAATTATTTTGAAAACAATTAAATAAAATATGTATTGGACAAATAAATATACAATATTATATTTATTATTTTATTTTTGTTCGAGTGGAATCTTTTTCAGTAATCCTTGCTGTTGCTGTTCTCGATCAATAACTTCAAACGAAGAATCTTAAATTTGTATCTGCTAATGATGAAGGATCATTTCCAAGAAAATGGTTATTTTCTGGGAATGAAATGGGAATTTTTGATGCTAAAATTAAAAATTTATACTATTTATTATACTATATACACTTAATTCGCGATTAACTATGATTGTCTCAAAAGTTTATAAGTACATTCACGGATTAGTGTTCTTTCATACAATATTTGCATAACCTATTACAAATGTTTAAAAATCATTTGTTTTTGAATCAATTTTCAATCATAATTATCTACAAGGTAACTAGATTAAGTTGATTAAGGGAAGGGTGTGAAGGGTAAAGTTGCATTTTTAGTAGAGTCTATGTACTGATTATGTAGATATCGAAGTTTGGTACAAATTAAGATTTCAGAGTGGCATTTTAAATGTTCTGCTGCTTCCTTTTCGTCTTAGCTGCATATTATGAAAGCTTTTCATAATTCTACATTCTGTTCATAAAACTGGGACTACACAGATACCCTACCGAGTTAGTCCTATTCCTACTTGCTATTTTAAGCCAGATCTAGAAAGCATGAATACTCTTGAATACGTTTGAAATGGTTATGACCAATGAGGTCGTTGCCAGCTTTTTGTCTGGCGAGTTCATTTGCCTCCTCGTTTCGTTTAATGTTTGCTGTTGTTGTAACGAAGGTGTTTAGCATTAAGCACATATGAGCCACATACGGTTATTGGTGTTAGCTTGTTCCAGTTTATTCTATCCGGAAACGTAATTTGAAAATTGTATTGTAACTTCAATTTAGTTTCACAAAAGTCGCTTGGGATGAAGTTGGCCTCACTCAGGTTAAGTTCAGAATAACCTTTGTTTTAAATAACATTGCATACTTGTTTATAAATAAAAAGATTGGCGGTAGGTTTAGTGACGTCTCAACGACAACTATTGATTATAATCTCATTGCTCCCGTTATATAGACACAGTGCAGTCATTGCACTCTTACAAGCTTAAACTGTGCTGTTGTCTACTTTGCTGTAATTGATCTAGTGTTAGCTGTATACATCCATAATTACATCTTTGGATTCAACCTCCAGTTTTTATTCCTTAATCTATTGGTATGCCATTTTGTGGTCCTTGGTATGTAAGCTTCGGTAAAACAAAGTTAATGTTCTGTGTTGTGACATGATTAACAAATATCACTTTTAAATTCATTTAGTAAATATGATTTTTTTTTCCGGACTTAAAGGGTACCAAACGGAACCCTAGTACTGTCCGTCCTTCCATCCTCAGGCCATATCTCATGAACCGTAATAGGTCGAGAGTGAAAATTTTCACAGAATGTGTAGTTCTATCCGGGCAAAAGCAACAAATACTAAAACTAAAATATTTTCAAAAATTTAAGGGGGTCCCCATACAAGAAACATTTTGGTATGCTTGGTTGATCGAAGTGAATAAGGACTTATAGTGTTGAAATTTCAGTTTGATCGGACCACTAGGGTACTCCCATACAAAACCCTATTAAAATTCGGGTTTTTATTCAAAAAACTTTTTTGTTTTTTTTTTTTTGATTATTGAACTGAAATTTAGACACAATAAGTTTTTGACCACCACGGAACACTCCGTATACGAGTGTGAATCGAACTTGGCCGATTTTTGAATTTCTTGACATTAGTTTCATAATTATGAATTTTTTTTTATTTTAATTTATTCAAAAGATCCAAAAAACAAGTTAATTTTGTAACAAAACTTCAAAATTTGAAGTGTATTTGTTATTTTTGTTTGGGTTTGCTTTTCTAGTCGTCATTTCCCCCGTTTTCTTATGGCCATTTTGCTGATCCTTCTTGCTTTTACGCCGTTTCTTTTTTGCTTTACGTCGCTTTTTAGAGTTTCTACGTGGTTTTTTTTGGGATAGAAAGAACTGTGGTATTTGAATGAGAAATTGTTTTTATGGATTCCTCTGATGTTGTCTTCGTACATAAAATTGATATTGTGATGTTCATTCAATCAGTCAATTCGAAATTATATAAATTATTGGCAGTTCTCTCTGCATTTTCTGTATCAATTAACTCCATACAAGCTTTTTCGAATCGTACAGAATTTGGAAGGGTGACGTCTTCAGTGTACACAAAATTTGCATTATTAACACAAATTTCTTCGACCTCAGCCTTATTAGCAATAATGATACAAGCATTTGTAGAAACCGTACCTAACAGCAGTTATTGATAAATATGAGTATTTTAAATTTCGGAAAATATCGTAATAAAAGACAATTCCTTCCGTTTTGGATTATTTTAGCATATTTGAGTAAGAAGGTCAGGGTCAATGCGGATGGGTTAGTATTTATAATATAAAATTCGTTGGTCTTTTTAAAAAAACCTTTACATGATGAAGATGAGTAGTAGATTTAATAAAAGTGTATTTGGTTGACTGAAAGATATTTGTGCAGAAGATTTGAATGTTTTTTATTGTATCAAGTTAAAACAAAAGTATATTTTACTAAAATAAAATAAAATAAGTTTTTAAATGAATGATGTATGTTGAGTGCGTTAAAGAGATGTTGTTTTATTTCCAGCAACATGGATGCAATATAATCATCGAAGCACACGTCCTTCACAGCCATTACGATAAATTTTCTCGAAAACCTCAGTGACAAGAGTGAAGGACAGGGTGAACGATTCCACCAATATTTCCGATTATTGCTGGAGTATTCAGAATTGCTCTTCGTCTTCAAAATTATAAAGTGATGTGATAAGAAAGCTTCACGTTCTTTTTCCAGGCTGTATCTCATGAACCTTAACAACCAACGAGACATTCTTGTTTCTATTACAATACTTTCTACCAGAATCAAGTTAAGATATAAGCCTAGTAAAGAAAGTATGATTGCCACGCAGTTCGATTTGCCGATGGTGGACAGCCAAGTTTTGCTTTCGTTATGGTTAATTGTGAGAAATTTGAATGGAAATTTCATGCAAAATAGATGATTTAGAACAATTTGGAGTGTATGCACATAGTTCCTGCAACTCCCTTTTTCATTCCTGCTACGTATTTTATTAAAATTTTATCAAAAATGTTGCAAATATACAAGGTCTGTTCAAAAAGTATCACGAATTTTGTATTGTTTCAAAAATTATTTAGTTATTCATCAATATCTATTTTGTCCCATTCAAAGTAATCCCCACCAGATATTATACACTTTTGCCATCGTGTTTTCCAATCCTCGAAGCACTTCAAAAATAAGTTTTTGTGATTGATGTTTCGGTCCTCAACAAATTCTCTTACGGTGATTCGACGATTGGCCAATACTATTTTCTTCACTTCATCAATGTTTTCGTCTGTTATTGACGTGCTCGGGCGTCCGGCACGATCTTCGTCGTTCGCATTTTCTCGGCCCTCTGAGAACATTTTGTACCACCGATAAACGTTGCTTCGGTCCACCTTATGCCACAGTCAACATTCGGAATGCGTCCGTGCACTTAATTTTGATTTTCACACACAATTTAATACAGATTCTTTGATCCATTTTTTGGAATAGGCAAAAATCAAGGCGAGCCAAAAAACGTGCAAGCAAAGCAGCTGTCAAAAATTAAGTGAACAATCAAAATGGCCGACCTTGTCAGCATAAGTGAGGGACATGAGTATCAACATAACGCCACAAGAAAATCGAAAATCGAATATACGTAACCCGGGGAAATTCATAATTCGCGATACTTTTTGAACAAACCTTGTAAACTCGAGAAGCACCAAAAATTCGCAACAAAACATAAATTTTATTTATAATTTTGATTCGTCTTCTTTGCCTCTAACTAACTTTCGTCGAAAAAAGTGGCCTGTACATAAATAACCAACGAATCAACAGCAAAATCCGGAACTACAATAGATGTCATTTTTTCACGTTACCTTCAAAATACCGAATAAAGAACGTAGTAAATCACATATTTTAGTTAACACAAGCCATTTATATCAGTATTACGAATTGAATCACCAACCAATGACACTGTAAACAACAGAATATTTAGAATGCAAATTTTGTGTATTATATTTATTTTGAGATGATCTCTCTCCCTCTCTATCTCTCACACTAAATCTCTTTCATTCTGCTTTTAAGAAAAAAAATAAAGGTTAATTTTGCCATACTGCATTTCTACATTGAGACCGAAATATTTGTATGGTTATATACGATCCAGTAATCCTAGGCTCTTGAAATTAACATGGTTGGTGGACATGGGTCCAGTAAATTTACATCGTTGGTGAATATCGGTCAGACACTTATACTCTCCTAATTTCCGTTCGATAATAAAAAAAAAAAACGGAGAGTTTTTCTTATAAGAACATAAAAAAGAATTGGGGTTTCTATGATGGGTCCGATTCTGTTAATTTCGACAAATGTACAGCGTCATGCAAAATTTCAACTCTTTAACTCAAAAACAGATAAAATAATTATTTGTAAATACTACAATACATATTCACATATCTATCTGTTCTGTCTATAGAAAAATGAATTTCATGTATTTTTTCTTAAATTACTGACTCGCATCTATTTGAGATTAGAGAGATTCCCTTATGAGGTCATTGATGTTTCCTTCTACGAGTTACAGATATGGAAATGAAAGTATTAAATTTAAATGACATACATATTTGACTAGACCAAATAAGTATAATGCTTAATTCTTGCTTTTATTAATAAATAAGATATTATGGTTTTATTGCATTACTTCAGCACATTTGTTTAAACAACTTAAACTTTATAATACATTTTTATTTACGAGTATATAAAATTAAAACAATACAACAATTTTTAAACACGAATAAAAAAAAAAAATAATGTCCATGACCTTTAACTTTATTTGATGAACAAATAAAAACATTTAGATATAAAAATGTCATTGTTTCTTTATCTTTATTGTTTAAAAAATAATACAAAATGTTTGTTATTTTTCTAGTAATTGTTTCTGTTTTCACTGTTGTATTTTTAAATTAAATCTACAATTTATACATATCTGATTTATTGTATCTTATTTATTCTTTATACATTTCCATAGAATGAAATGAGTAACGAGTTTGTTCTTATGTTTGGACAAGTAAACCTATACATTATTATTATAAATCTTATTTATTTAATTTAAAAAAAAAACCTTTCCATTGAATTAAATTAAGAGATAGGAGATTCTTCCATAAAGTTAAGCAAGGTTTGTAAGATTTGAATAATTCAAATAAAATATATTCATCATATGTACGAAGTTAATAAATTTTGATTTTTGAACTGGAAATTTCTTTACTAAATAATCTAAATTATGTTATACAAATTAAAGATATAAACTGAATGTTTCATGAACAGAGAAAGGTATAAATTCTTCAGTATAACCGAAAATATTTTTTTTTTATGCTTGTGGTTCATTTAACATATAAATACTCGTATTACAATATATTGGCTAATATATTTTGATTTAGTTTTTCATATTAATTGTATTTTTACACATTTACAAAAAGAAAATCAATATTTACATATTTTTTATAATTAAATTACGATTTAATTTTCCTTGACATATTTGCTAATTTGTTAGAGTTTTGCTAATTATTTTTAGTTAGTTTATGCATTTTTCATTTGATGAGATTTGTTTTTTGATAGAAAATTGTAATAAATTTCATTTGTAAACAGATAGAGGAATTTATTGAATAAAATGATGCCAACTTTATTCAAATAAAAAAACAAAAAAGTGAAAAAATATAAATTAAAAAATTTGCTTCGGTTGACCGAATGTTTTATACCATTCACATCTTAGCTAATGGAATTGGTCATACAGAAATTATTATCTTAAGCTGTAAATAGGGTAGCTATAAAAAAACATTTATCAAAACGATCCAATTTTTAGTTTTCATTTAAGATCTTAACAAACTCATTGTGTGAAGTTGATATTATATATGCAATATTGTGAAAATTATCATTTTAAACCGGCAAGTAGATATTCAATGCATTCGTTAAAAATGTGAAAATTATACTAGAGATATCAAGAAACTTCGATCTCTGTATAATACAATAATAAGTACGAGTATATCCAAATTCAGTAAGAAGACTGACGCACAAACGAATGTGAATTTATTATATTGTATTTCGGCCTTTTCTAAAATTTAGTTTTCCTTTTATATTTAAATTTTTTAAGGGCCATTTAAGATCTTTTTATTAAGTACACACTTAGCTTAATCTTAATTTTAAATGAACTTTTTCCTTTACTTAATTACTTAAACTAATCTTACTAATCTTAAATTTAATAATTTACATTTATCTAAGGAATCTTCTTTGTTTTTATTAAATCTAATTTAAATCATACATTAGCTTTTCAGCATTATTAGGTTCTTCACAGTCGAATGAAGCCATCATGAGTTCTGTAAATATAATACAAAAGAAAATGATATCAAGATAATTTTTGGTTTATTATGTGATGTTAAACAAATTGAAAGTAATTTAAAATGGCAAACAAAAATAGAACAAATAAATTTTCTTGTTATTATTTCAGTTAATGTTGAATATTTCTTTGTTTTATGTTCTTATAATGCCTAAATGACCAAACAATAAGGACAATGGCAACGGATACAAATATTAAGGGTTTTTAAGTGATAAAAGGCAACAAAGCGAAATAATTAGTTTTGACAGTAGACATTTGCAAGGTTTTTAAGGATATTATGTAAAATTAACTATAATTGGCCATGATAAATCTATTTGAATTAAATTTATAAATTGAAAGAAATAATTTAGTAAATTTACTACAATTTTAATTATTTTTAAATGACATTGTTTTGTCTCCACATTTTTATTGGTGTTGCTTCTCCGCAGGTACCAAATTAAAATACTGCCTCTACCCGGTTGTAGACGCAGCTCCACGTCGAGTTAAAAACTTTACTCGCATTTGGGTATTATTTCACAGACACCAAGATACTTCGATAAAGGGGCGTACCCGCTGGCTATGACCTCGTACCTAAAGGTACTACCAATTTAAGCTCCAAAACGCTTATGGATTGTCTTCACTTATGTAGTAGCCAAAAAAATCCAATTTATAGGGTATAACCTAGATCACAAATTATAAGTGAAAGACAATTTTCTCTCTATGAATTAGAGTTTTAACCACGGAGGGCTTGTTAAAACACCAAAAATTTCTCATAGGGGCATAATACAGTACAGTTGACTTGCGGCTGATCTTGTCAGCGTTCTTATAGCATGAGAGATAACGGGCTGTTAGACTTTATTTAGTATACCGCTAATTTAAAAGTACCCACCCGCTATAACTATCTTTGTGGAAGTCAACCAAATAGAATGTATGGTATTTTATTATTTTATTTGCCAATTTTTAGTTTTTAAAATCTCACTGAAAGTTCTATGAACAACTGTTCAAATAAAATATTTAATGAAATATGTTAAAGGAAAAATTCTATAAGAAAATTTGTTTCATTTTAAAATGACATGATTCACATAATTATGTATGTATTCTACTTTGGGCAAAAGGATATGAGACTAGCACAGTAAATGTTTACAATAGTTTTTAAGTGTGCCACAATTTGATTGCACCAAGTAAAGTCAAGTACCCAAACAAGTATCAAATTAAAGTTGCAGGCTACAAATATTTGCGTAAAACTTGGTAGCAATTGAAGTACTAAGTTTGGAATTGGACAACATTTAATAAAGTTGCAAGCTAACTAGGGAAACATATCTTTAACAACAATGAGACTATAAAACCAACTCATATCGTCGAGTCGACGCATATTGTGCAAACAAGCTTGAAAAATTCGTTCTTCTCTTCGTTTTTGTTTTTTGAACTATTGTACTACTACCAGCTACTATGTAAACACTAGAAAGGACTGCACACGAGTATGTAGAATTTTGGAGAGGAAAACAGGAAGTGGCGATGAAAGGAAATGAGTCCATTGCGAAAAACGTATTGTTTAGGAACCGTAAAAACGTGTTCATTTCACACCACAGGCTATTAAATTTTTACACATATCAACCTAACAACACATATGTATGTATGTACATTCTTTTATGTTGGATATATAATGAATGTGTATATCTGTGCCTATATGAAGATGAAACTATATCGGCCAATGTAGTTTGTGCATGTTTGAGCTAGTGTGCATGTACTATGTGTCTGTGTGTTAAGAGGTTAGCCAGACAATAGGATTTTAGTTAGTCGGAAAATTTCATTTGTAAAATTTAGCAACCAGAAAAAATATTGTATGTTAAGAAATTTTCGAGTTGGTTGAACAAGTTACTGACGATGTTTGTGTTCACAAGTCATTTTTTTCTACAATTTTCCAAGAACTAAATGGTACTCTAGGACTAAGTTTGTAACATGGTGAAGGGGACTTCAATATTTTGAAAATTATACCCTTAGTTTTTTATCTAGTGTCCATACAACAATATTAATGAGTTACATTTAATATTTAATGTTTTGCGAAGGTTATAAAATTTTCGTTGAAATAGAAGCCTTTTGTTTTAAGTTAAATTTCACCATTTGATATATTGAACCTTTAAGAATAGTCCAATTTTAAAATTTATTATTATTATGTGGCTTAAAAGATAACCTTTCATTGAGTTTTATTTATTTTTAAATAAGATATATCGTTCTCACTTTCATTTTAGAGTTTTATGGTTTGTAAAATCAATTAATCCTTGTCAAAAGGTCTAAATAAGATACATATTGTATTTTAATTTTCTCTGTGATGGAGTATGACAGACAATTTTTAGTTTTGTAACAAAAATATTATTCTATTTTTGTATATTTTTTATGAGAATATACTTATTGATAACCAAATGTACTAACTATCGCATTAATTGTAAGTAGTGGATGATAACTGGTAATAAAAATTACACCAACTAACAGTATGCAGTTAAAACCATGGACGAAAAATGGTACTGAAAATTGTATAAAAACTTACAGTTGTACTTTTCACTTCTTTTGTCTTCATACTCTTTCCTTTTTCTTTTCGACTACTATTTTGTTCTTCCATTTCCGTCTGTTTTTGTCTATTTAACTGTCTGTCATGATGTTCAACTGTCAAGTGTATGCTCACAGTGCTGGTCAAAGCAATATCCGTAATATCCAAAGCATATCCTCCGGATATTTCATACTTCTTTCTATATGAATGTAAGTAAGTGTATACCATACATATCTCTGTGCATGTCTTAAACAGTAACCAATGTCGAGATTTTGTTGAGTTGAGATGCATAGAGAGAGTGAGAGAATGAAAGAAATGGTGTTCGATTATGGCGAAGTATCTGCATTATTAAAGTTTAAACTAGTAAATTTGAAGCAATATAAATCTTTGATGGGTTATTGCTAACTATTGTTATAGTGGTAGTATCACTGTTTTGTTTTTGATTTTCATTCTACCAACAACTACCCAAATCAACAAAAAAAAAAAAAAAAAATTAACATAGCGACATGTATGAAAAAACAAGAATGTATATAAGTCGCTTTAGTACTGACGAAAGTTAAGGCAAAACTGATCCAGTAAACAACGCAAAATATCGTTATATTTATTTTAAGACCTTTCTATTACAAGGGATAAGATACTTACATATGAGTATGCGGAGTTGCAGGGATTGAATCAGCTTTGTATACTCAGGGCTTTAGGCTTTTAAAGGAGTTAGAAGTGGATGCAAAGATAGTTTGCGATGGTGTGGCTTTGGGATGAAAACAGTTTTGAAGACAGCGCACAAATCAATAATTTGGAGGTTAACGATTCTATTAACAAACTTCAGCCTTCTGTTAGTATGATCGATTCTTCTAACTTTACTGATCATGACCAAAATTTACAATGTGGTGGTGTTTCAAGAATCAGACTCTAGTGATAATAACATTTTACACTGCAGTCAAGAGTAGCAAGCAAGGGAAAACTGTTGACAAACTTATTCACATAATGCACACAAACTATGTTACAGACGTTCAAAGAATGTGATCCACTATAGTGTGCCAAGAACAATGATGACGATAATGGCAGCGTTAATGTCGCGTTATGAAGAGTCGCAGTGCGTTGTTTCCTTTCTTTCTTTATGCATTCAACATGCAACCCGCCAAACTATTGTAAGTATTATTCTGGCTGCATTTAAACAGCAATTCTCTCTGGTAAACTCATTTATGCACAGCAGTTTTAATTTGTCTCATTGGGAATGAGTGAATGAACCCAACAAACTAAAGGAAAGGGTATAGGAAGGAATGAAGCAGTGAAACAGGATACTAAGAGCGAGCGAAGATAACTTTATGCTGCATGCAGCAAGGAGTATTTGTGTTAAGTCTGAGTGCCAGCATGGTTGAACGGGTGTATTGTGCCTGCCTGTAGCGCTTTGTTAGTCTGGTAAATACGAACTTGTAGGGATGCAGGATGTAGAGTACAGCAACAGATACAAACATGTAAAATAAACATACATACATGCACCATATAAACGTAGTCGGCAAATGCAATGTTGCCACCTGCAAAGGTATATCATCATCTCATGATGATGTATACTGCCTTCCTTCAACTTTCTGTATCTTATCAAGTATTGAAGTGAAGTGAAGTGAAGTGTAGCGACGAATTCCTTTTTGTAATTATGTTAGCATTTTCCTTTGATTTTATTCTTATTATCATTATCAACATGCGAAGTAACTTAAATTGTCTTGAAATTCTCAAGTGTACGAGTATCGTATGTTTATACAAGCCAAATATCAATCAATATCTTTGTCATATTAAGTTTAAATTAATATACGAGTATGTATATACATATTTCAGTTAAAAACAATATCCAAGATTATAATTATCTCCAAGGTTTTATATACGCCTGCACAAACCACAAACCACAACAATTGATACATAGTGCCTTTCTTAGTGCCTTTGGCTTTGTTTTGCTAATGAAACGTTCTTAGAAAATTAGCCACAAGCACTTGTTCCCGTCGTGTTTTGTACTAATGATTACAATTAAAAGGACATGCCCAGCAAATTACCTTAGTAAGCAAACATTTGCACCATAACATTGTAATATTGTATTGTATTTGTGTGAGACTAAGGGCAAAGGACACAATATGCAGAGGTTGACAGATTTTAAAGGTTATTTCAGTTCACATAAGCTTGATGTAATATGTAAGCACAATTTATTTATACACCCCGAACCTACAGGATTGTACGAGTGAGTAATCATTTGAATTGTGTTGAATTTGTGTCGTGTTATTGTTGTTTATTATAAGAAAATAAATACAATAGCAGATTCTACTGATGGCATGAACAGAAAATAAGAATGTTTAGGAATTTGAGAAATGAATCACATTCCCACTGAGTGTTGGCATATTTCTATAACCTTATCCTTTGCTTGTCATCTTGTCATTTTGTATCCTTGTTAATGGACGAGTATGCTATTGTATTGTTAGTAAATGTTGCCAGTTTTGTGACAAAACAATGCCTAAATCACATTCACAGTTATGCAACATTGAATTTATCATATCTAACAAATAATTAAAATCACCAAAGTACGCTTCCTTGATTTTGATAAGTATTTGCTGCATCTGAGTTATTGCTTTGCATGAAGATACATATATGTATTCCATGAATTTCTGCTGAGCGCAAAAGTCCTGAAGCATTCCAATGCATTTCAAAAACACATAAATTTCATTACATATTTTTGATTTTGTTGTTTCTCTCTTACTGTCTTTCTCTAAGTTTGTGTATTGGAAAATAAGTATAAGTATAATAGGAGTGTGGAAGAATTGATTTGTGGTTTTTGTTTCTGAAATAACATTCCTTTGTCTATCCACGTAACTAATGACTGCAATTTCTCGTATTGTAGTAATAATGACACAATCTTTTAAAAAGATAGCTTTGACTAATATTTTTAAGTTGCTTAATGTTTGGTTTCATGTTTAATTACCATAATAATTCGTATGTTTCTATGTCATGACTTTGCCAAAATTGTAAGAAAAGTAGAAAAAACAATATTAACGAACTTAAGAACATGTAAAACCACTATATGTAAATATATTGTTATGACTACAACCTTATAAAGAGTAACAGATAAGTAGAAAACTCTTAGATTTTTATGCTTTCCACGCAGTGAATAGTCTGTATAATAAGTTAGTCATGAAGTTTGTTAAACATAGACGGAGAAATCGGAGTCCCCATAAAGTATATATATTCCTGATCAACTCGATGAAACGAGTTTGTTAAGCCACGCCCGTCTGTCCATCTGTATGTATGCAAACTAGTTCCACAGTGTTGGATAAGCCGAGTCAGATAAATTCAAATTCAGATTCTTATTAGAAAATCCGTTTTTGTTTTTAGACACAATAAGTTTCTATTTCCTTTCTACCAACATACGGTTACTGGTTCGTAAAGCTCCCATACAAACCCTTATGTTTCTTGTCTGGGAACTCCTTTAAATTTTTGAAAATATTTTAGTTTAAATATTTGTTGCTGTTGTTGAAAGAATTACACATTCTGTGAAAATTTAAACTCTCTAGCTCTTACGGTTCATGAGATATAGTCCAACGGACGAACAACGAAGTCTTAGTAATAGGATTCCATTTGGTAATCTTTGTTTTTATTTTTTGTTTGTTCTATCTAACTGAAATTTAGACACAACAAGTTTTTAAAATAGCCGCGGTACATTTGTTGGAATCAACCAATTTGGACCATTACATACAAACACCAATCTGGTACGAGTCTGAATCGCACTTGGCCGATTTTTTTTTTTGTTTTTTCCTTAAAATATGCTTCTTATTGATAAAGGGTTACCTCAGTAGCTTTATGTGACTTCATGTACTTGAAACCATTTAAATATGATCAAATTTTGAAAGTTTTATGAGTGAACTTAGTACCATTTCCTACAATAAATAAAGAAAAAAAAAAAAATTGATTCAATTTACTTAAAAAATCATGTGTCAGTTATAGCCAAACAATTTTCGTTAAACTTGTGTGTATAATTTATTTTTGACAGTTTGCATTGTCATCAAAACCACAATATTAGAAAAGGAACATCCTGAATTTTTTGTTCGAAATAAAATTTGAAAAGAAATTTCTTAGACGAGAATCATCCCAGACTAGACAGACAAACTGATATGAACAGAATATAATTTTCTTTTTGTTGTTTATTTTGATGTTTTTTTTTCTCATTTTGTTTAGTAAAATTTTTTCTTTTTCATTTCATTTTTTCTATGATTCTTTTTTCGGGTTTTCACTAGCTTTCAATACACTTGTTTGCTTGTGGTGCGTCATATTGGAAATATATTTTGTTAAATTTTATTTTTATATGTTTTCAATTTTTTTATTGACTTCCTTTACTGTAGTTTCCTTATTAGGTTTTTTTCAGTTGCGCCTATTCTACAAATGAGGAAACATCGGTTTAAATCACTTAAATGTTTAACTTTTCGGCTTTAATAGTTTTTGGTCCTGTATTAAGATTAAAACATGTTCACTTAAAGAATTCGACTTAAATTCGCTGATAAACGAGACGCAGACAAGAGCCAGGACCAACCGAAGACATTCGCACATATTTTCTATTGTTGTGTCTTCAGCAAAGCAAATATTATTTTCTTAACTTTATCCTTCGTTTTATTTCAAAGAAAAATAAAAAAAAAAAACCCAATATGAAGAAGAAAGAGAGGATATAAAAGCAAAAGGAAGAAAAGAATTTTACGCTTCTCTATGCAGGCTTTTGGAATTTCGTTTTGTTTTTATTTACTGCATGCCAACACTTTTGTCATGAAGTAGAAGCATGAGGCATGAGACTTAGGACAAAAGACAATGCAGCAATATATAGAGAGCAGAACAAATAAGAAGATAGACAGACACAGATATAAGGAACAACTAGTACGCAGGCATAGCAAAGTAGAAGGAAACACAGGAGGCGTTTTGTTTATCCTTCCTCGCTTTTTCTGTTGGTATGTGAGAGTTGTGCGTCAAGATGCATAGTAAAAGAAGTCGCCAGTTTGCAAGGACGGTGATTTCTTGTTGATCTGAAATAAAAGTTAAAAGATGTTTTGTGCATCGTTTGCTTTTGGAACTTATTTTGTCAATGCGCGATGGCAAAGAGGTTTTATGTCAATGACAATAAGAGATAGGAAAAGTGACAACAGGAATGGGAAGCAGATATAGTATGTAGAGCATGTGTCAAATGATGCAATCCTAAGCAAAATAATATGAGTTATTTTGCTTTGAGTGAATTGAAGGTAGCAGTCTTTATTATTTGTTTTTGTAATGTTAGCAAATTACTCTAAAACGCGTAAAAGTAAAAACAAAAATAGCAAAATCAAATGTGGTATTTATATATGTAAAAAAGTTAAATTCCTTTATAACTTTTAATATTGATTATGAGCATATCAATTGTCCAGTTAGGTCATAAAAGAATGACAGGCCAAGGAATAGATCATCGTTTCATTGAACTTATATATTTTCATTATAATAAGGAGAAATCTATTAAAGAGTTGTCAGAAATTTTCTCTATCAAAATAAGAACCTTTACAATATAAAAAGTGCAGAGAAAGAAATTAGTTTATATATAAATAAATATCAGAAAAATTTTCAGAAAACAAAATCACATATCTTTATAGATAAATAATAATAATACACTATCAATCGATCAGTGGTTATATGAATGATAAATGAATGTGGGTCAGCGAGTATTTATACAAGAAATAATTCTCATCACGGCGTTGTTAAAAAAAATTTTTTAAAGAGAAATATAACAAAGTTGCAAACCGTAGACTGAATTTGATCGCAATCTAATCTTTTCTACAAATAAAGTACATACCAAATATTCCAGGTTTATGTGAAATTTTAATTAACATTTTGAAGATTAGATATAGATTCACCACATCCCAGTTTGATGTTAAATATTTCATTGGTTGAGTTTAAAGAGAAATCAAAGAATTTCCACCAAAACTTTTTCGACAATGACGCTGAGTCGAATCGTCTAAACTATAGAAGGACAATGGTATGATAAGAGAAAATTTGGAGAACATAACCCAAATTTCTTGCCAAGTAACATACAGAATTTCTTCTCTACACTACGTCATGTTAAGACGTGGCAGAAGTCATCGATGCATTGTTCAAACGGACTATGTATGGTTAGCGTACACACACCACTGAACAAAATCTTGGTTATGCCCATAGAGGGACTGACATTCTCATTCTTCAAACATTTCTCAGAGCCCAGAGTAATGGAAGGGGCTATATTTTGTGACGAGACAAAAATAATGCTTTACCAATCGAAGGACCCCATAGAGTTTGGCGAGAACCCAAAATCGGCAAAGTGTCTATGATGGTATGGAAATGTATATGTATGCAATCCGTTTGTGAATTAAGAGTATTTACTGATGATGTTAGAGCTTCACTTAATAAGATATATTAAACACAAAGAATTAATAACCAGTACTCAAAAAATGTACAATGGAAGATCCTAAATGACCTGGGAAAATTAAGTTGAAACTATATCAAACTATAAGACTGATCTAATCAGAATTAAACTTACATGAGCAATTGCAGAAAATATCCATACAACTACTTTATGTCTCAATGAAAATAAGGCTGCAAGCCATTATTGATGCCAAAGGTCGGTACCTCATATATTTCCAAAAAACAAGTATAAATTAATTTTTGTTATATTTCTACATTCTTTGCATTTCGCAACTATTTATGTGTTAAACTGTATAGACAAGTATAAATTAAACAACAAAATGAAATAAGCAAATTAAATGACAAAACGCATAAAAAAACAATTTCAAAATTTCATCATCAAAATTGCAAATATAGAATTTAATGAAATTAAAATACAATAAATAAATAAATAGAATAAAATAAATTATAAATATATAAAATTAAATTAAAAACAAATATAAAAAAATATGGAACTTAATAAAATTTAAATATGTTTAATTAAAAAAAAAAAAAAAAAAAAAAATTAAAGAAAAATGTAAAATAAATTAACTCTTTTTAGGTGAAGTTAATAACGCATCAAACATCACTGCTATTATTTAATAATATCTTTGACATACATATATCAGAATCTACATCGAGCTTTTTATTTTGTTTTTATCATTGGCCATTAATCGGCTTTGGATTATTTATATACATATATTTTTTTTTTTTTTATTTTCAATTACTCGTACCAAGTAAAGGATGAACTCATTTATATACATATAAGTTACATTGTCATTATTAATAAACAAACCAAAATCTTCGGTTCCATGGAATATTATGTCTAGTCCTTTGTCATACAAACATGTTAATTCATGTTAACTTCTTCTGATGGCCTAAGTAAAAAAATAAGTTCCAAGTTTCTATTGTGGCTACCACATCCAGAAATGTAAGAACTATGACTTATATTTATTTTTAGGACAGGACAAAATTTTTATATTGATATGTTTGTGCAAAGAAACAGAATTGTTGACGGATAAACGGACATATCTTCTCTTTATACACTATATATTTTATGGAACCCCTTCACCTACTACTTATGTGTCACAAACAACACCATAAAATGATAATATCGATTGAAACTTTAAAGTGTGATTTGTGTAAAAAATCGAATAAAAGTGAACATCCTTGATATGTTTGCTGTAATGTGTCATATGAAATGCAATCAAATTATATTTTACCAAAGTATGAAATTATTTAATTTCCTGTATTGAATATTGAATTAAAATGAAATCGGGCATATAATATGCACACCATAAAACATGATGATAAAAAGTAGATGTAATTTATAGTACAATATATGATATTGATATCACATTCTTTTTGACCTTACTCTTTCTATGAAAAATGAATAAATTTAATAATAAATTGTACAAGTGGATGTTGATGATGTAGGTACAAAAATGAATGAGAATATGAAGGGAAATAACATTAAAAAATTACATAAATAAATGAAAAAATGGAAAAATGAAATAAATGTGAATGTGAATGATTGAAATAAGAAACTGAACTGTCAGGAGACTTTAGTCATTTATTGTATTTGTTATTATCCCTTTTGTTGTTATTGTTGTTGCCGTTTTCATTGTTGTTGTTGTTGTTGTTGTTGTTACTGTTGTCACTCAATGACAATAGCAACAAACAAACAAAAATGCACATTGAAGTCCCAAGCATCAGGATATGGTAAAAAGGAAGTTGTACTTGTTCTTTTGTTGTTATATTTGCTGTTATTATTATTATTGCAGTGTTACACTCTTCACTGAGTTGTGATTCGACGCCACCTGCTGTCAATAGAGACAAGTGATACTGCTCAGTTGCTGTTATTGTTGGCTTATATCCTGTTGAGTCCTGGCGCTTGCAGAAAGAATAATGGCGACAGTTGAATCATTGAGTTTTTCGTTGGCTTACGCAAAACTAATAGCAGTAGTAGTCGGTTGTAGGTGAGCAAAACGGAACGGAAAACAGGAAAAGAATGTTGTACATAGAAGAGGAGTTGTTGACAGATGCTGACAGTGTCACAGCGAAGGACAAGTAAATGATGATCAAAAAGAGATAAGAAGGAAGGTGTTGTTAACAAGAACCACATCAACAACAACAGTAGCATGAGATCAGTATGGGAAACTGTGACCGGCGACGACAACATGGCGAAAGAAATACAGTTGTTAAACTAAGAAATGCATTTAAAGTTTCCTTTTATTTATGTTTTTGTTATTATGCTTGGTCTTTCCTCCTTTCGCATTCTCAATATGACCAACTAAGTACAGCAACGCTTTAGTGGTTTAACATGCAAAATAAATATAACGAGCCCAGTAAACAAGTGCAATAAGAAAAAGTACGAATAAAAAGCAATTTTAACAGTCAGTATCAAGGATAATAATGTTTATCTACACTAAGCAAGTTAACTTTTGATGTACAGTATTTTTTCTAAGTGTTATTTGTTTTTGCTTGTTTCATCCTTACAGTCTCCATAGATCAAATGAAATATTTTAATATAAGAAACGATGCTGTGGTGTGCGACAGACAGAAAGACCCACTGCTGCTTTATTAAAACTCGGTTTTGAGCCATAGGCGGCTTCGAGAGTTCCTTGTTGACTGGTTTATTCACCATACTTTTATTTGCTATTCGCTATAATAATATTGTTAGCTTATTTGATTGCACTCTTAAGACAAAGTTTTTGAGTTTTTTTTTTTGTTTTGATTGGTTTAGAATGGATTTATTGAAGATGTATTATATTAAGCAAGAAGAGTTCATTTTGCTTAGTTTTAATGTGGTCCACAAAAATACTTTAAGGATTCATGAACTTACAGTCAAAGAGTTTATCTTAACTTGTCTGAGTGGCAGCCAGTTGTGAATCGTGGAATTTGAATAATTTGAAATTTAAAATGAGTTAAACTTCAAGAGATGCTGAAAGCGGTCTATGAATAAATGAAAATATACTTATAATAGAAAGCTAACTGATTATTGATTAAAGATGATTATGTTACACTTTACACAGAAGTTATGAAATCTCTATATATAAAAATGAATGTCGAAATCTGTGCGAATGTTTATCAATTGAAAACGGCATTAAATAAATTAATGTTATTTTTCAATATTAGGATTAATTATGTTAATTAAACGTTTCGATTGAAGTTTATTTTTAACCTTGTGTTCCCAGCTAATACTAAGAGTAAAATCAAAGTGGTCCCTTCTCCAAAAAAGGTTCTGAACCATTGCACTAACAAACAAATATCGTTATGCAGGAGACAGATAGACACAAAATTTCTTCACAATGTCGTGAAAACTCTAGATCAAATTATACAAACAAAAAACAAAAAAAAAAAAAAATGCCAGCAATGACACGTCAACACATCGGTCGCACAATCCATTCCGTTGAGACTAGGCGAGAGGCGACAAAATAGACGAGCAAACTTTGCAATTCCCTATGAACGTTTGGCGTTTAAGTATCCGGTGATAATTCCGTGCAGATTGGAACAATGAGCACAAGTTGTCAATATTGCAGTGCTTTGAGGTTTCGCCTTGAACCATTAGGATTATGTTGTCTTAACGGCAAGATCAACTTACCACAACTGACTGACTGAATTCATTACTTTGGAGACAAGAACCTCTGTCAAGTCATTTTTTGCAGGGCATTCAAAGTTCCAACAGTGTTTTCCAAAGGTCGTCATTTGGTGCAAATTTAATTGAGGAACGGGTTTTTTAAGGTATTTTTTAATTCTTTAACACAGATCATACACATTCGTTCCAACATAAGTATAACCACGAATATGAAAACTCCATAAATGAATTTCTTTAATAAAGATTCAAGGACAATTCACCATTTCGCTGGAGCATTATTGCCAATTGATGGGGAATATAAATTTCTTCAAATTTATTTCCTTCGAAATTCTGAAGCTGAAGTGAATCAAAGCTATGCCATCAATCGTGTAGCTAGGCGAGGGAAAATATGCTACTTGCTTCATTGCTATTCATTTCATGTTTAAAAAAAAATATTATTAAAATCGGTTCTGCACATATTTATATAGATAGATAGGTATGTAGATAGAAAATAGATAGATAGAAGATAGGGACATCATCCATGCGAAGCCGGGATGGGCTGCTAGTATTGTATATTATCATTTTGCAACGTATAATTGTATGGATGAACACAGAGAATACATATAGGCATGATCAGCATATTGATGATCTCGAACACTTTTTATGTAAAAAATTGAATTAAGCAGTGGTTGGTCTGCAATGTATTTTAAGAAGATTTTACTATTTCCTTTCAGAATATGTATATATATGGGCAAATCGAAATTGTTGTTGCTGCGTTGATTGCTTGAAACCTGGCAATTGTCCTGTGTTCGCTTGGTTGATGTTATTGTCAATTGTTTGTGAAGGTTCAATACTTAGAATTTACTAAGTTTGAAGTCGTACTCACTACAGTCATCTTTTGGAAAAAGGGAATTGCTTTTTAACAGCTAAATATTGCTGTTACGAAAGAAATGTAAAATGGTTCTGGTTTTCTTAGAACATTTTACTTTTTGCACATAATATATTTACATTATTTTGTTACAACGAAAAATCTTATAAAAATTACCACAGCAACGAAAATTGACAAATATTGTATTTATTATTTATTTCTTTCTTTTATCTCAAATTGAATAATTTGATTTTGCCAACAATAGAGAAAACGTTGCAAGTGCAAATTTGCTGATTTAACAAGTTATTCAGCAGTAAAATTTGTGCACGCAAATAATGTCAAATTCCAAAGTTACACAGCATAAAAATATTGAATACAAGTTTTTTACTTTGATAAAACCACATTTTCTTCATCGCTTCACTTCACGACAACAGCTTGGCATTATCAATAAAGAAGTATTGTGTATCTACGAGATATTTGGCGACTTCCCTGTAAATGACATTGATAACTCGACAATGACTTAGTGGAAAATTTTACTCAACCCAAAAAGTATGAGAAATGAAAACTGTACGGAAAGTTTTCCTTAAGTTACGTTGATGTTGCCTTGGTTTTGGCTTAACTCGTTTTGGCCAAAAACTTAACACGCTGCCTGGACATCTTTACTTAGCAGTTTTGTGGTTAAGTTATCGATAACCAAGGCGATACTAAGTAAAAGTTTGGTGGGTTGTTTGGCACATTGAAGGAGACAAATGTTTCTGTGAGAGGAAAGTTTTTTGAGTAAAAAACAAAAAAAAAAAAAAAATTATAATGTTGCGTATCGATAACAAAAATATGTAAGTAGTTAAAAACAATGAAACTATTCTGAAGCCAAAATACAGAATTTATAGTTTCAAAGAGCGAGGAAAATTTTTGTTCTTGAAACTATAGTAACAAGAATAGATACACAGCAAGTGCAAGCGGAAATAAGGCATAGACAATCTAACATGCGTGTAGCAATTGCACTGGTAAAAGGATTGCAAGTAACTACAGTTGCTGGTATTGTACAATGAGGTAAAAAAAAAGAATAACAACAAAATCTTGCTTTTGTGAAAGTTGGAAATCTCTTTCGAGGAATTTCATGAAAAAAACAAAAATATCTATATATATAACAAAAGCTAAAGTTATTTTTCTTTAGTTTTTTTCTTTCTTTTTTGTCTGTGAATTTTTGTTTGTTCTTTGCCTTTTGCCATTGGCAAGAGTTTTGTTGTTATTTTCTTTGATAAAAAGTTGCTTTCTTATTTTTTACGATTTTTCTAAAAAAAAAAAAAACAAAAAAAAAAAACAAAATAATATAAACAAAAATGTAGTAGGAGCCTGCAGCCATGTGACAGCTCAAAAGATTTGAAAGTATGTCATCATGTAGCCTTTCATCCACCATGTACCCATTCCCTTACTCCGCATTTCATTTTCATTTTTTTTTGTGTTGATGGCGCGCTGATGTTGTTTGAAAGTCATTTTCTAGAAATTTCATATTTTTTCATCATTTTTCATTTTTCTACCTCATGTGTGCAAAAGTTCACTTCGCAAATAAGTCGCCGGCCTGTATTGTTATTGCATTATGAACACCCTACACATAGTTTCAGGTATATTCGCAGTGAGTAGAAAAACTGAAGCAATCTTAAGTCTATCAAATTGCATTCATTTGATTTGATGTGGAATCCCTTGCAGAACATTTAACAATCGTCATAGCCGAGGTACATTCAGTTTGTTGTGCTTCATCTGTGCGAGGGAATGTGCGTATATGTATGTATGCATTGTGTATACATATGTGTAAGTAAGTATGAGTGCAATTCAAAGGACTTCCTTGCATTTGAGTATTTGTGCATTTTTGCTTTCGGTTTTTTAGGAACCCTCTTGATATAAGGCTGAGGAGTACGTTAAAGTGTTTATTAAAATTATCGCTTGCTTTATTTGCCATTTGACATATAAAAATTTTAAGAAGAAAAACATATCTCTATATATCATTAAATTCATTAATTATCATTAATAAGGGTTATTTTCTTTTGTTTTCTCAATTGCGAGTATTTTCTTATTATATTATTTCTTGTTTAGTTTTCTGCACTTTTAGTTAAACAAAACACACTGCTTATGTGGAATATTATAAGATGTGAAAAACATACTTAAATTTTTGTAAATACTGAAACGAGTTTTTGTGGATTTTTAATTTTCCCTTTTATTTTACTTTTTTGTTATCTTTATTGGGGGCAAAAGATTGTTTCGTCGTATCTTCATTAAAAGAACATAAAAAAAAAAAAATAGAAAATACTAAAATTCCATTTGCAATAATTGCTTCACATGACTTCATCGTATTAAATAACTGAAACGTTTCAACACAAAAAAAAAAAAAAAAAAAGATTTGGAGTAAAGGAATTTCCTTAAAATAACCCAGAAAAAGAAATTTGTGGGTAACATAACAGGCGTAACATTAATATTAAGTGAAAGAAAAGAACCTAATAGTGTCCTCCTTTCGCTGCTTTGGATTTCCACAAAATTAAAGTTTAAGCAATGAAATGAAGGAAAATTGAACCATGACACCATAAATGAAAACAAAAAAGATTTGGGTAGCCAGTGCCTTCTTGTCACACAGCTCTTACAAAACATCTCATAAGATATTGAGGATAACTCGAACGGTTATCCGTATATTCTCAGGTTTCTTAACAAAGAACATTTGCCTTGCTACTGTTTTGCTTTAATATGAATATCAGAATCTCGTACAAAGGAAGACTAGATTTGCTATGCTTAGCTCGACATAAATTTAACCCTGTTAAGGCTTTTACCCTTTTAATTTTCAGTTAATAATTTTCTTTGTAATTTTGTAAATTAAGAAAAATGTTATAAAAGAAAGTTTCTTTAAAAAGGGTTAATAATTTATTAAAATTTATTTTTCTTTCATAATTTAATTTTATTTTATAGCAAAATATATTCACAAATGCACTATTTCAACAAAGCAGCTGCAATTCATAAGATTTCTACGCCTTCAATTAGCAAGAAGAAGGAGTATTTCAATTTGTTGAGAATAAAGTAAATTTCTTCTTTTAATTATGTACAATCCAAATTCATGCTGTCAACTTTTAAATTTTTCTCAACATCGTTGACGGTTTTCATTTCTCAGCGCTCGTTTGCATTTCAGTCTGAATATTCTGAAAAAGAAGAAAGTCATGCTGTGCTGCACATGGTTAACTTAATGGTCATAATTGCAAGGGAAGTGAAATAAAGTAAAGTCCTGGTTTGCATTAGTAGTTCATGGTGGCCATAAGGCAACTTCATAAGCGACTCCTTTGCCACAAACTACTGACTTCTTTCTTTTATTGTATCCATTGTTGCACTTGAATTAATTAGCGACATTAAGAAGACAGTTGTGAAAATGAAAATGGTTGCTTGAACAAAGAAAGTGAAGCGTAAGTAGCCAGACGGGCGGGCGGGCGGTCAGGAAGTCAGCACAGCGGAAACTTACAACCACACAGTAGCGGAAGTTATTCATTGCTGAGTGTTTCGCGGTTGTTTTTTCTTCCATTTATGGGGTTTCCCTGTTGTGCTAAATATTTAATTAAATTACGTTTTGTTAATCAAATCAGATTTTGATTTCATTATTGTACCCTGTATTTTTAAAAACAGTTTAATAATGTTGTATATGGAACAGGGAAATGTAGAGGATAGAAATTAGCATGAAGAGAAAAGATTTTAAAAACGGCAATTGCTTAGCACTTGATTCAATATAGATGTGGAATGTGGAATGCACATTTATTAATTTTATAAGTTTTTATTAGGGTGTTATTTTGATGAATTTTAAATGATATTAACAACGAGTCATTTTGGCGAATACCGCACGAACTCACGCTTACCGGCAAACTGTTCTACTTATAATCAACAATTCTTCATTTACTCGCTCGATCTCTCAACCTAAAAACACCAAATTCATCCCTGAGCTAAGCTGACCATCACTATCTCCACAACTGTTCACGATCGCTCAGGGATGGAAAGACTGCTATTCAATAAGGTTCCTACATAAATTCATGTAAAGGTTCTGTAAACAATTTTTCTATTTTAAGCTCCCCTTCACTCTCTCCATAACAGAAAACTAGCTATGAATTGCACAGTTTTGGAGATATCAGCTCGAAACTTATATTGCTTTAATAGTCATCTTTTAACTCTACAAATTTCATTTCATGCCACAATCTTGAAGAATTTTAATAGAAAACTAAATTTGGTAATTAAAATTTATTTGCAAACTGTCTTGTGACAACTAAAAAATTTTGTAATATTCTTTTTCCATCACAGGATTTGTGAGGATCCAAAGAGCTCAGCCGGGTTCTTAAGCTACCCATTACTTCATATAAAACTTTCAAATCTAAGCTAATTTAATCTAATCCAATTTATGACTAACCTATCTTTTTGTGATGATTATGCAATTGAATTTTGTAGACTTTTCTAAAAAGGTATGAATTTCGTTATTTACCTTCATAGACTTTGTTAGGTTGGAACAAAATATGCATATTTTGCGAAAAGTATACTTAGAGTTCCACTTTTTTGGATATATCAGAACAAAATAATTATGCATGGGCTTGGCTAAATTCAGACTTTAAAATACCATCTACTGCACCCCAATAGAAAAGGAATGCATGTTATCAGATAACATTTTCGATATATTTTCGAGTCTATATTTCGGGGGCGTAGTGAATCCAATAGTCGGGCTCACCTGACTGAATTAGTAATTTATTATAATGTTAGTGAATTTTAAATTTTTCAAGCGAAATTTCACAAGCCTCACATTTTTATATTGAAATGGTAAATATAACCATTCTAAAAAGGTTGGCCTAGCCACACAAAAACTCATACATTTTCCAGCTGGGGGCAATTAAGTTCTCAACATTTTCCTAGATGCTTGACTTTTAACGGCTGCTTAAAGTTTTTAGTTATATTTATTTTTTCATCTTTTCATTTTTTAAAGGCGGCTAAATACAAACATTATCAACAACAACTCAAAGTAGATTTTGGGTGGCACTAAAGCAATTTTTAGCGCCCACACATACTTGAATGAAAAGAAAATAAAAAAAAGATTGAGAAAAAAAAAAATGTATGCTGCCGCAGCATTAAAGTAAGGACAAGAAAATTTTGCACACACATACAGAAAAACTCACACACAGATACACGCATACACACATTCATATACCATAGTTGTATATTATTCACTTACCCGTTTCGCTAAGCTTGGAAGTTTTCTGCATATGCCGACAGAAGAGTTCGTATTCGCCACTTCCGCCGATGCCGGTACTTGTCGATGGTGTTGCAGCATCTGTGACTATTGCAGATGCTGCATTGTTATTGTTGCCTGATTTCACAGTTTGCATGTGCCTTGTAAAGGCACCAACAATTGCCGCCATACGATCGAAAGCATTTATATTGATGTGGCCATTTGGTAAGCTATAAAGAACATCGAATGGAGTAAAATAAAAGAGGAAGTATGAGAAAAACGCAAAGAAATATTAAGGGGAAAAAAAGCCAAAGTGGAAAATATGAAAAACAAAAAGGAAGAAAACAAATTAAAGCCATGGTAAAGTTTAAAAAGTAGCAAATGCAGCCATTTTTGCAGTAGCGCAGCGGTTCTTAAACGTATGTAGTTCGCCGACTTCCTTTGGTCAACTTGTTTTTGCTGAGCCTATCTCAACTCGAAACATTTGACGCCGTTCTTAAATGACAATTTTAAACTTAATAATTCTATAGGGCAAGGAATGCAAACCCATATTCATCTATTAGACCCATTTTCTCAAAAACAAGACTGTTATAGTATTTATGTTTTTTATAAATAATGATAAAATATTTATAAATTTCTACATAGTACTGCTGATCTTCAGAGGTCTGCGGTGCACAGCTTAGGAACCACTGATGTAGCCACTTTATAGCCTTTACACTAGCAATAATAAATAAGTGCTGCCTTACTACTTCTATACTTTGGCTGCCATTTGTAGATAAAATGGTTTAGTCTGCATTATTTTTTCATTTTCATAAGGTCAATTTGTTGCAGGAGTTACAACTTTGCTTTAAGCGATTAATCCTTTTCGTTCTTTTTAATGTTAACGCTGTTGATTTATACTAGATACGTTTTAATTAGTCAGTATTTTAGCTTTTTATTTGGGTATGTATTTTGGTATTCAATAAATCAAAAATAAACATTTAATTCAAGCCAATTAGAATAAATCAAAGATGATTATAATCATTAATAATTATTAATTAGTCATGAGTAAAGAGTATAAAAAAAAAATTATTATTTAATACCTAAGTAGAATATTAAAGGGCATAAATTGTCTTTCTTATATAGACATCATTACTTTTTTGTTTAACTTTAAATTTATTCACTTGTGTAGACATATAAATTATTGTCAAATGTTCTACGCCAAATTGACTTAAAATGAGCATTTTTGGGCATCAATCTGTGCTTCTGAGCAACAAAACACATATATGACTTAAATGATCTTCTATTTTACCTACAAAACCACTTCATTTCTGTTAACTTACATAAATTCTTCCAAAAACATTTTAAATACACTTGCAATGCATCACTAATAATGTTTACCAGTTGACTTCCAAAATCACATAAACAAAAAACCATTAAAATTTTAATTACAAAAACACGAATAAAATTTCATTCCAGCAAATATCATTTGTCCAACATGTTTGCCGTCTGAGGCAAAGAGAGAGAGAGAGGTTTAGGAAATTCATAACTTTAAAGAAAGTTAGTGGCAAAGGAAACTACTTTTTAACCTTTTCGAATGGAATATTAAACTTTTTATTCGAATGAGTGAAGACATTTAGTTCTAAACTATGATTCCTTCTTATTCAGAAAAAAAAAAAAAAAATGTTTGGTTGGGGGATCCCCATCATTAATGAAGATCCTTAATGCGGCTTACGGTAGGAGTTAATTGGCACAACAAGTTCGTAATAATCTCTCTCTTAGTTCATTTTAGTGTTTTGTAATTCACGAATGACCGATAAACAAGTATATATTTTAATGTAACATCTCCATGCCTTATATTACGACAAATTATACGTCAACGTTGAAAGCTATTAAAGCCTTAACCTAACTAGTTTGCCAAAGGAGTTCTAAATAAATTGAGCGCTCCCAAAGGTGAACGACTGGGACAGAGAGAAAGAGAAAGACAAGGAATATTGCCTGGACAAGACATAATGTTTTTCCTTACGTGACGATTTCTGCCAGTTAACTCCTACCGCAAGGCGTTCCAATAAATTATAGAAAAAATAAGATTAATTAATCGCATTTTAATTTATTTTTCATTGTTTAAATTAAACTTAAATATTGATTGTAAGTTTAACTAAATTGTTTCTTGTCTTAAAGTAATTTTGATTCCAATATTCTATTGTTGTTTTCATCAAAATTGATTGCAAAGGATTCTTTACATTTTCTTACCTTGAAGCTATAAATATTTCTATTATTACAAAACTTGTTTAATAAAATTTTCAATGGAAAAGATACTTTCAATGGATTTTTTTGTTGCTATGACTTTAATACCATAACATTTGATATTCTATTTATTCTATAATGAGTTCTACTTCAATTTTATTGAAAACTCATGAGGTTATTTTGTATATCACCCATTTGTGTGATTATAAAGATTGCCGATGATTTGCTATACGCAATGAAGCCAAAGCAACCAAATAATCGATAACTACTACAAAAGCATAGATTGCACTAAATCTGCCACCATACTGGACAACATTGGTGGCCTAGTAACCGTAACCAAAATACTGTGGTTATTTGAAATACGCAATATATCACCCTAGAAACAATTGTTAAATGTTTGCATTAAATCGGATATTGTGGTCGCACCTCAGTCAAAATGCGGAAGACTGTGTTAGGGGAAGAATATAAACATACATAAATATATATTATTATCTAAATCTTATTGTGATAAATACATATTACTCTTTTTGACTACAATTAAATGAAAACTTTCAAATTACATATAACTTTTATGAAATGGCTTAATTTTTTATAGAAAGAACCGTATATAGTCCACACACATTGCGTATAAGCAACATTGTTAGTTCGTATACACACCGTGGTCTGCATATGTTCAAAAACTTTGACGACTTTGCATATATATGTACACAGTTATGAACTTGGCTTATTATCTATTTGTATGAAAAACTTTATGCAGTTTGTAAAAATGTTTATAACATCATAAAGAACATCCTCATTGGCAGAAGTAGTAATAGTAGTTTTATTTAAATCCACAACTTCAACGGAAAAAGATTTATGCCAAAGCAAACAAGACATTTTCTACAGTCATTGTAAAGGTTTATTATCATATTTTTTTTCCGCTTTCGGTTGCCTTAGTCAACCAACTTTTCATTAAAAGTTTATCAAATATTTTATATTACTATAAGCGTGTTGTATGTTCCCCGCTGGTAAAGACAAAGTGTTTATGCTGCTGCTGATGCTGTTGTTGTGATGAAGTTGATATTGCTTGAATAAAGTTATATGCAACCACAAGCAGCTTTTTGGATTGTTAAGTTCTCAAGAAATTTATAAGCAACAATAATCGAAGTAAAATATATAACACTTTATATAACATATAACAGACCTTTTTATTATTCAGTTATAAAGATCGATATATAGGTATGAGAAAAACATTTTATAATATTATATCACTTTATTGATAGTGTAGTAAAGATATGCACGGGGTGAGCTATATTAAGGTTCTTTAAATACCAAAAATTGACGATATTAGAAGCTTAGATGGAGTAGAGGAGCGCCTGTTATGATAGCCACTGATAAAGTTGGCAAGTTTGAAATAAATGTAAAGTCATGAAATAAATCTTTATTTTATTAGAAAGTTGAGTTTACTTGCATATGATTTTGTCATTTTTTGTTTTTATAAATGAAATGACAAACTGCTACAAACAAAAGTATTGTGATTCTGTTTATGTAAATACGTTTTAGTAATTATTTTCCTATATTATAATCAACAAAAAAAAAATTATAGTTCTCTGAACGTATGGGCCAAATATTTATTCCTTACGTTTCTCGTAGTAACATGCTAAATCAAACAAAACGTTTTATAAAATCTCAATTTGATTAAAGTTATTACTTCTTATTTAAGATCTTCCAACTAAAACTAAACACAGCCAGATGGATATTTGCGTCGCCGATTGTTATTAATTACTTCGATTTGTGCTCATTCGCATGTCTTCTGCTTGTGAACATTTCTACATATTTCTATTATTACAAACTTAAAGCATCAACGCCCAACTTCTGGTTGTGAGCATTTCTATTGTATTTCCTTAATTACAGACTTGAAATATTTGAAATTAATAAAATTATGGGAAAAACCCACTAATCCACTGCATTTTCCAAGAAAAAAAATTATTGCATATTGCATTGTCATTAGAATTAGAGATCTGTACCAAATTTCAGATCATTCGGTCGACAGGAAGGGGGTGAAATTTCAATTATTCGATTTCAAAAAATCATACACTAAATAAATTCTATTAAAAAAGACTATGCATGTTATTTATTTACACTAATTGAATGACAATTGTACAATATAGTTCTCATTCTCAATAATAAGAATCTAATTTTTTGAAATTAAATTTTGTTTGTTTGTTCCAGTCTTATGTGCGGTTATACCGTTTATCTGATTGAAATGAAATTTGATTTAGGGGTTTGTATGGTTGGTTCCAGGATGGGGCATTGAACATTTTAGATCCGATATAAAACTTAGAGACATGTCAAAAATCACATTTTTAAATCAAAGTATTCGATTTGTTTGATTTTTTCAAAAGTAATGAAAAAAGGGCACTGATGCCGAGTCAAAAGTCTATCTGAACCAGATGATGCATAACTCTGTCCTCCGTCCGTAAGCAGATCAAGCTTCACACTAGCCGGTGTAATGAACGACTAAAAACGCAAGTTAACAGATTAGCATCTGCTCTTGCTATAAATTAACAGACTCTATAATATAATAGCACTGAGGACAAGGCCAGGGATGTGGGGATTGTTGTTCATTTGGTAAGTCACTGCTACTTTTTTGTGTCTGTCCATTTGTTGAAAAAAAAAAGGTAGTGGAAAGCTAAAATATTAATATCGGCGCAATTAGCTGATTTTATTATTTTTCTCTTCATGATCTTACTGACCACATAAGTTCAAGGAATTTGGTTGGTCGTGCGACGGGTACTCAAGAATTCGCATAATATAGAGTTTGATTTTATGTTGACGAATTATGTCAATTTGTTATTGCATTAAATGAAACTTCGAACAATTCTAAAGTCTAAGAAAAATGGAAAAATTTAAATGAATCGACTTAGTTCTTTCCATCTATAAACAGATGTAGTCCCTTGAACGTTAAGAAATTTATTATGAAATTCTACTAAATTCAACGTATTTTATTGCATCATTAAGAGAGAAGAATAGAACTGATTATTAGATTATTTTAACTAGTTGCTTTCAAAGTAATGAGATCATTCAAATTTAAGCTAAATTATGATGAACTTCTTAAGTAAGTCGATAGTCTTTCCATTTATAAAAATGTTTATTTAAAGTGTATAATTTTATGAGAAGTTTGAATTCCGCAATGAATTCAAACCTAATGAATTTTCTTGCGTTTTTCTTTTTCTTGTTTATATTCATTTGCACAATAATATTTATGTTGCATTGATTTTGGAAGGCTGGGAACTCTTACCACTTATCACTGCGGCCTCGGATGAACCTATTGAGACATTTATTATACAAGTTTTTGTACATAATTGTTTTTTAAACTACATTTCTTTTTAGACACTTTACAACAGAAGTGTGCCATTCCTTTACTAGACCCGCCACAAAGTTTTTTAGATGGCCCACACTATTTGAAATGGTATGATGAAATTAATTTATTTTATTTGTATTGTACATTATCATTTGTAAGCTGTCATCGTGATATGATTTCTTAAAACATTCCCATCATCAAAAATATTCTAATGTGATTTTGGCTTGCTATGAAGTGTTTTTTTTTTTTGTTTTTCAGGGTTAGGTTTAGGGTTCTTCTTATTGTTTTATTTGTATTAAACTGTATTTCTCATATATCAAATATCAAAATATACTTATATATCCATTTTAAATTAAAGTTATAATGGAGTAAATATCTTTAATTATAAAGAAAATCAGAAACAACTTAACATTGGTAATACATTTGAGCTAAATTACTTACCGTTGTAGACAATCCTCACGTCCAACCAATGCTAATTTAACAATATCCGCAAACACCGGAATTACAACCCAATCATTAGGTTTCAGTAATGCTGACGATGATGTTGATGCTGATGCTGGTGGTGACGTGGCCATCGTCGTAGTTGTCAATGGTCTTGTCAGTTTTTTGTTGGTTGTGGCTAATGTAGCAACTTCCGTTGTTGTTACCGCTTCTGTTTTTCCTTGACCTGGTGTTAGTGGTAATGTTGTTGGTGTCTTTGATGATCCTGATATTGGTCCAATTGTTGTTGCTTGTATATTTTCTATTGCATTTAAGCCGGAAGTGGTTGTCATTGTCGTTTGCGATGCCGTCGCCGCACATACATCAACACCCACAATCATTGTTGTTCCAAGGCCCGATATTGTTGGAGGTATTGGAGGTAATTCCGCACCGGGCGTTATTGTTGATGTTGTGTTTATTGTTGCTGTTGTTGTCATCGTCGATGATGAGGGTGTTGGTGACGATGCTGACGCCGTTGATGATGTTGTCGACAATAATACCACAGCCATATCAGTCTTTGAATGATGTTGTTGTTGCTGCTGCTGTTGTTGTTGTTGTTGATGATGATGATGATTCTCATTTAAGACGATTGCCTGTTTCTGCCACAAATCTCCATGTCCTTCAGCATGACGTTGCATACAATCCAATTGCTGACATGTTACTTGTAATTTGCTCCACTACAAATGGAAGATATTATACATCAAATAAACGATGGAGATGACCAGAATAAGCCGGAAATTGTTAAAATGCACATCATGTTAGGGTGAAATAGAATAAAGTAATGTGTAGAAGATGAAAAATACAATTTAGATAAATAGAAGAATATTTTCTTTTTGTTTAATTTTTTTTTCTTGTAATCGTACAGTAAGAAAGTACTATACATATTTATATCTTTACTTTTATTAAAGCTTCGGCATCAGTTAAAACGAAATTTCATTTACTTTTATGTTCAAAAATTATCCTTATATCATTATTTTTTATTAAAAACAGATAGGAAATCTTAGAATGATATTCACATATGTAATATGTATATTTAGATAGTAACTTGTAACAAGGTCTTCACTGTATTTATGCAATATTGAAGTATAACTTACATTGCATTCACTGCTTAGGAACTTGAAAGAAACAATAGTGAATAATAAATTGAAAATATTGGTTAGAACTAAAAGTTATTACTTGTTAATAAATATGTATGTGACCATATACCATAGAGAAAATGTAAAAGGATTTGCATAAAAACACTGTACATACATACATCGGTTTGTAAAAGATTTAAATTCTACTTAAAGTTGAGGGTTGCCATAGTAACAACTTCTTTTCACATCCATCACTGTTCTTAAATTCTGACCTTAGTTACGTTCACGTTTGGAAAATGAAATTTGCTTTTCGATCTTCCTTATTTTACTTTATCTATCTTCAATTTCTGACCACTTTCAAATAACAAGCCATTGCACTATCATTTCCTCCTTTATATTTACAGTGTGCTTTTTCTGACATGATGTCATGTTCATGGTTCAGTTCGTTCAGGTTATGAATCAAGCACAGATACCAAATGTCAATCAATATTTTATAACAAACCGACTTCGATGCATGGCAGCTGTGAGTAATGCAACAGAAGGACACTTAAATTTTAAAATCTCCACAGAAAATTTCCCAAAGTCAACAATAAAACCAGTTTTATGATATTGTAATTTTTAATTGCTTTCGTGCAATTGTAAATTAAAATCTGCAAAATTCATTCTTTCATTTTGCTTCGTAACATTGATTCAAAAATATCTCTTTGTTACTGTAAGTCAATAACACATATATTTGTAATAAGGGAAAATTAATAGCATAAATTTAGAACTTATTAATGTTTAAGTACATTTAATACATAAGAACATTGACTATGTAAGAGTTATAATTTATAGTATACAATTTTATTGTTGTAATTAAAGCGTATAGTAAAAAATTGAATTTAAGAAAATTGGAGAGAAATTACAAATTGTATGGAATCATTCTAGGCTCCAAATAAACAATACATTAGTAGTTTATCTCAAAGTAATGCGAACGAATACAATTCTAGGGTTAGATCACTCAGATAAACAGCGGGTTCCATATGTAGTACCTATGTGATCTGAATCTAGTAAATGTGAGTATCATTGTTTTAGTATTAATTCAAAACCAAAAACTTAAAAAAGTTAATTAAGCTAACCAATAAAATATTGGTTCAATTAATTGAAAATTTAGATAGTTGAAATACATTAAGAATTTAAATTTCGAATGTTTACATTAATTTTTAATTTAGGAACATAAGACTAAGTAAGCTTAAATAATATACCTTCTAGTAATTCGTAATTATATTTGTTGTACAAAGTACCCATTTAGACAGATAAGTAGAGAAATCTTTAATGCCGAGAATGAAACAAAATGGAAAAAAAAAAACGGAAAAAATGAATAGATCAGTTGGCGAACCTCAATCAGACCACAACAAAGCACAATAAACAATGCAAGACGACCAGGAAGACTACCCAATATCGACTGACAACCCTCCCTAGAATAATTCTATTCCAATTAACAATTTGTAAATGTTATAAGGCATAATCAATTAAATCCGAACTTTCTATTTAAATGAACAGAATATAATCCTTATAAGGAAGATAAATTGAATTGAAATTGTACAATAATATATTTTTGTATACATAAAAGACTCGTCAAATCTAAAATGTTGATTGAATCTGGGAAATTTATGTGATGCATTGTTTTTTGCATCTATTTGTTAAAATGAACTAATTTTAAGCTCATAAATATATATTACCTTGAACATGTTGTGTAATTCACAGCTTCATACAGTCATAAGAGTATTTTAAAAAAATTCGTAAAACCACATTAAAAAAACAAAAAAAAAAAAAAAAACAAACATCAAAAACGCGTAAAACCACTTAACGGAAAAAATCCATTTACTAATTACAAACTTTTAATTAAATGCTTGAAAAAGAAAAGGAAATGTTGAAATTATGTTATACGAATGTAGAAGGAGCGTCCAGGCGGACGGACGCCTACTGTAGGAATCCTCCTGCCATTAAGTTGCCATTTGCCAATAAGGGAAGAAAACAAGTTCAACACAAATAAAAACGACGTAAAAGTAAAACTATCAGCATCAACCGCAAGGACCACCAGGAAGTGCCAGTTGCCAACACCAAAGCAGCTTCTACTGATGCTTCTTCGTTTGTTTCTGTTTCTGTTTCTGGTAGTGGTAGTGGAAGTGGTACTTTCGTCATGAGCAAAGACTAAAGGACCACGAATCTACTAATGCTGCTGTTGGTGCAAAGTAACACCTAAAAAATAGCAAAAACAACAAATAACAAAAACAAAAAGTAGTAGTAGATCTTCTATTTTAAAAAAATAACCACGACGCGAGTTTTTGTTGATTTCGTTTTTCAACATGACCCAGAAGCCAAGTTAAAGGCTGCAAACGCCTTCCTCCGACGGCTGGTCAGACATAAGGATGTTGATATTCGTACACCCATATGCAATACACAAGTGCCACGCCTAAAAATGTGTGGTCTCAGAGAGGCGCTTGACTGTTGTTTATATTGTTGTAGTTCTTGGTTCAAGCATGCGGTACTAGTATTTTTGTGCCACATTTTGGTAAACACGAAATCATAGAATATACTATGTGTGTATGTTATTTGCTAAGGCAAAAAAGCATGGGAGACGGTACTCGAGATACTTTTGCCACCCCAACTCTCTTACTTTCTGTCGATGGCAACCAAAATTGTAAATCACAGTTTGCGCGATTTGTTCAGAAACACTGAAACAGAAAAGTTCGATGGACATTGTTCGTTTCGGAGTATGGATAGTGTTGCTACATACCATTTGTACAAGTGTTGAGAGGTGGGCGTACGAGTATCTAAATATATCCGTATGATGCTTGCCCATGGAAAGCATAAGAATAGTTTTATATATTTGTTTGTTTGTTTTTTAAAAACAACTTTATCTCATAAAGTTCTTTTTGAAATAATAAATCTGTAGTTATTCGCCTGTGTTGTGCAATTTGTGTAAATTTGTAATGTTTTGAATTATGAGCTAAGCCGGAATTGGAGCATGAAGTTGAAAGGTTAACAAAAAATGATTCATAAAACAAAAAAAACTTTCACACTCTAGCTAAGGAAATGAAGAATGTTTTAATATAGAAATATTAATTTTTAGGCAATCCAGTGGGTGATGGTTCCAATATTTAGACATATCTTGTCAAGGACCATTAATTTTGATATGATAGAATATAATTTCACATTTTCAATCAATCTTAACTTACAAAAAAAAAAAAAAACATGGGAAATAACTTGAGTTTGTAGGGTGTTTATGAATTCCAATGCTCAAATTCGAGATAATGAAAAAAAAAAAAAAAATTGTGTGAGGCACACTCACTCTCATAAGCAAAATATGGAATTGAAACTTTCTTTCCGAAGGGAGATAAATCCAAAAATTAGAAAATGAATTGTGACGAATATCAAATTGCGATGATTCTCCACAGACGTAGTTGGGAGACGCACAAAACAATGCGCATTGTCTTGTGCGGGCTCGTCTGCAGTATAGAGAAAGAATGCTTATGCATGAGAGAGATGAAAAATGCCTTACTGATTGTGTTTACTTTATGAAAGAACGTACGAATAAGTGGCCGAATGACTGGAAAATAAAATAACTCTTTTGTATTGAAACAATATAACAGTACACTATTCTGTATTATTGCTTGACCATCATCTTTAGAAGTTTCTCTTCCATATTGTATTTGCCTAAATAGCTCTAGTATAATAATGATAACGAAGTTACGTCAATTTTTAATTTTCGTTACATTACATTTTCATATTTTTTGGATTTACTCCCATTCGCCAAAAAAGTTTTACTCCAAAAAGAAACTGTCTAAGTTTCAGTTTCCGCTTAAAATAAATGAAGAATTGAATTGCACTGGCGGAAAATATGTAGATAAAATCATATGAAACATTCATTATCAAAATTTTGAGTATAGTTTGCGTAGAAGCAGGGGAAAATCTAGATGGATTGCTATTGTCCTTATGATGCTGATCAAACATTCTACTTGTATATTCATTCAAATATGATATGAAGTCAAGTAGAGATATAACAAAAAAATATTTCTATTTTCAATTTAAGTATCAAATTAAAAATTCCCAAACTATAATTGCCTTTGGCAACGGATTCCTTAAAGTTAAGGTATTAAGGTGTTGTTTGTTTAATTTGTCTTTGCTTGTAAAAAAAAAACTTGTGTAATAATAATGTATTCACTCAATTTTAACACTTTCCTTTTACAACATTTCTGACAACCATCAACTGTGTCTAAGCATTGTTTACTTTCCTCACCCAATTTTTAATTGAACTTACTATTGTATATTGTTATTGTAGATAATCTAATGAAAAATATACATATTTCAATTATAAAAGGCATCATAAAAATATTCTGCATAAATATTTATGTAATCGATTTTGCTTGATATTTGATAACTGCATTTTCCACACAATTCGCACTCTTACCGAGAGTGAGTTTGTCTGGGAAGGACAACAATCAAAATGAATAAACGACTAGCATTGAGAACTAAAACTGGAAACAACTGCAATGAAAACTAACAAAAGAAGAAAAGAAAGTAAGAGAAAAACTATCACGAAAAACTCATTGAACTTTATGTTATTGGTTTATGGTGTTGCGCCCCACCGCATGCCATGCCATGCTTCCTCATCTATACAGATTTCCACAGATTTTACTTTTTATGACCCTTTTGAGTTTGTATGGGAAAAAATTGTGTTGATAACTCTTTGCAAAGACCACCACCATCGATGAAAATTGTAGGAAAAGTTGCTGCCACCAAATGCAAAATAAATATGAGAAGTGCCTAAGTGCAGTGGAAGTGAAGGGCATATGAAAAGAGTGCAGATAGAAAAGGAAAATCGAAATCATAGGTAATGAAATAAAAATAAAATTCTTAAAGCAAAGGCAGTGATTTATTCAGCTTAGAAGATTGGTAAGACGAGAGATAGAAAGTTAATGTTGTCAGACAAGAAACTGCACTGAACTTTATTACAAATAAACAGTGAAAAATAGTGGGAGTGGGAAGAGAACTTGTTGGGAGTTTAATCGTATTATGTCAGATTTTTCATATTGCGCTCAACACTTTTTTGACCTTTGATTGACATTACAGTAAATATAATTTAAAGCTTTTACTGTTGACTTGTAAGTGAGTGTCAAAATTTGTATTGAAGCGTGAATTTCAAAACTATTTATCAGTATTGATTCTATTTAATGGTACGCAATTTGGTGAAAGCTTTTGGTGATGGATTGAATTTAAAATCCGAAGATATAATTTTAGTAATTTTGGTTTTATTGCACTTCAGTGTGCTTGGGTTCTGTGTATTCTTGTACGGTAGTCTATGACGTAATCGATCTGTTTTTGCTAAGCAAAGGAAGTCGGGGCAATGGAATATATCTGATTATGTTATAAATCCCATCCATTTAATATAAGTTGAGCAATTTAAACATTTGATCGAAGCTTAAGTGCTATTGTTTAGTGTTTACACACTTGTAGGTCAAATCTAAACAATATTTATCTCTAAGTGTTAAAATCATAATCCTCATATTAGCATTTTCTATGATATTTATCTACATAAGTATAATAAAGATACATATGTGTATATGCAAGACAATATTTCAATAATCCTTTTATCTGCTCATGACTCTCAAGCAAAGCACATTCGTTACCCAAATTTCCATTATCGTTTCCGATGTTTTTTTATAAAATACTTACAAATCACCAAATAATACGCCCCATCACTGCTACATATACTTTTACTACCATATTAAATCTTATGGTGAGTGCACTCTGTAAGAGTAACTCACTTCCATTAGCCGAACGTAGTTTGTAAACATCTAACGCTCAGATAAATTTTGCCTGCCATTAACATAACGCAATACATTAAGAAGTCAAACGGGGCACAAAATCTACCAACGAATATACCTAAAACCAATGGATGAGTTGAAGAAATTGCAATGTAATGGAATTTTCGGGTTGAGATTCAGTGCTTACTTGGCTGCATTTTGTGCTGACTTTAAGTGTTCCATGACTGCTGCACATTTGCTGACTGAGTTTTACAGATGATAACAAAAACGAACGATAGAGGATATTAAAGACGACCAAAAATAGTAAGTAGTATGTTAGTAGTAGTAGTAGTAGTAGTAGAAGTCTTCTACAATCTATTGTACTAGACATGACCATGAACATTTTGTTATGTGAAGGAGCGATAAGGTCCTTTGGCTTTGAACCCCGGCATGTATTGTAAGCTCGTATGCTAAGTGAAGTCAAGTGAGCCAAGAAAGCCAAACTGACTCAGTTGGCATAAGTTGGAGGAGGAACTAGAAAGGAAGTGAGTTTTGGAATGTTATTATTTTAGCTCGTTGTCATGTTTCTTCAAGATAACAAATTCGTTTAAGATAACTTTTGGCTCAGCCCGCAAAAAAAAAAAAAAAAAAACTCAGTGACTTGTAAAAGCAAAGGATTTTAGTTGGTCTGACGAAAGTGATTCTCTTGTACAACTAGAAATATGTTCATGTTTCATCCAATAGAATTTAATATTGTAAGTAGTTACTTTAAGTAGAAAATATTTCATTTAAATTTCTTAGTCATCCGCTTTAATTTCCTTTCTAAGTCCATTTATTTTAGAATATATGTATAAGAATGAACGCCATTTCATTGCTCCTACACGTATTTTGTCTATAAACTTTCAACCATTTTAATTTTAGCGTTAAATTTGCATATATTTATGCCGAGACATGTTTCGTTCATCTTGTGCTCCATGTCACGCATTTTATTTCATTTAACTTTGAGAATGTGTGCCTTTGTCTGGTTGGATTAATCTAACAGCTATTCCTTTTGCAATATGTACTGTCGCCATTGTTAATTGTTGTGCTTACCGTTATTTTGAGTCGTGCAATTGGCGGTGATTCCAACGATTCCAGAATTGCTGTCGCACTATTGTAGTTGCCCACAAGTAGACAATATTGGGCCACTCCGCTCCATAATTCCACCGTTTTGCTACGATCATGTATGCCGCTGCACTGTTTTTACAGTGTCATTATTGGAGTTGTTGTTAAATGTGGAAGAGGCGTGAAAATATAATTAAAAGAGAAAAGTTTCATATACACAATAATGTTATTATCAAGTAGGAAAGGAAGGCAAAAATTAGAATTTTAAATTTCATTTTATTGTTACAAACATTTTTTATTACGACATTAAAAAATCCGAACACGTTTTTGTTTTGGCTCTTTATGGTTTTGATTTTAAGTAGATTATCTTAATTTTATAATCAAGTCTCACTAGTTTACTGATTGAAGTGAACCACTGTCAAAATATGAAACCAACACTTAAATTAGTAAACAGGAAATATTGGGATATTTTAAATAACTTTGCCCATATAATATATTCTCGCTACCTTTGCTCTACTACCTTCAGATAAATATATATGTGTATTATATATTTGTGTCTATGTAAATATTGTATGTACGAGTATATCAATGAGCATTTGCATTTACATAGTCAGTGAAAACTTACTTGAAGTATCTCATTGCAAACGAACGAACGTAGACGTGCCGACCAGTCCAGATACGTTTCCAAATTGCATGTTTTTTTTGGATCTTGTGCACCCGGTGGCCCGCCCGATGTCGATGGTTGGTCCCATTTTTTCTACAAAAGTCACAAACAAATAAAAAAAAAAGAAAATTTCCTTTTAAATAATTTTATTTTTACTTCGTTTTTTCTTTTTTTTTTTCGTTTTAGTGATGTCTTGTACAGAGCTTCATCAATGTTGCACTTGTTGGACACGAAATGAATTTAAATGACTCACACGGCGTATGTGTAATATACACGAGTTCACTTGTTTAATTTACATATACTCATACTTATATTTTTGTATATGTGCGCCTGTATATGTATATTGCTTACCTGTTTGTCCATTAGTACATTGCTGCTGCATTGCAGAAACTCTTCTGGTCCAATGTGCTTGGCCAATTTCTTTTCAAGACGGCATAAAATTTGTGCGTACTGTGTTGCCGTTGGGCAGTCTAGTGATTTAATTGAATCGTGCTACATAATTGCCAACCAGAATGGGATTGGTTAAGTAAGAGGATGTAAATATGTATAAGAGATGAGATTGATTAGATTGCTTGCCTCTTCTAAGTTGGTTTTAACGAACCACATATCGAGTTACTGTATGGGATACGACGTGCTGCTTACCTTATCGTTATTAGTCTGACAAGCACGTAAATCGGCTTCATGTCTTTCTAAATCAGTCAATCGTTTTAACAAGGCACTCAGTATTTCGGAAACTACTGCTTCCAAATGTGAATTGGAACATCTGAATCATGATGATGGAATGAGAATGTTAATTAACATTGAGTTCTTAACTTTGATCTAAGAGTATATTTTACCTGGCAACGATATGTTTAACATGATTCATCATGCGCTCATCACGATAATCATATGGAAATTTTTCTGTCCACTCGGCTAGGAGGGCAACTAATGATTCTAGACATTCACTATCAGGTACCGCGGCTAAGAGTTTGCCAAGCAGCTCATGTGGACGCAGATATAAACGTGACGATAGTAAAAATGAGAAAATAAATTCCTATTTAAGTGTAGCAAATACACATAAAGTGTAATGGTTGAGAAGAAATAAGTAGAAATAAAAAATATTGTGGCATTAGATTAGGGCTAAACATGAGTATAAAAGAGTTGAGAACAATATATTTGAGTACAATAAAAATAAATAACACCAACTTACCAGGACTAACAAGGACAATAACTACTAGTAAGAGAGTCGGTCAATCAGCCTTGTTAGTTTTATGGACTTAAGTATAACAGCAAAATAACACTTACAGAAGCAACAATACATACAAACATATGTATAGTCTTAACATATCTTTGTGCACCATATTCTGGCGACCGCTATCGAATTAGCTCTAATCTTGGGATTTGTTAGTTACGAATTAATTATTTTCGCACTTGCCGCTGGCTGTTGTGGTTTGTATCCTAACACTAAAAAACACTAAAATGTGTGCGTGTATCTTGTTTAAGTTGCCAACTGTTGGTGTCGTCGAAATACCATTCGTTGTCGTTGTCGCCTTGGTTTGTCGGTTTGCGGCCGCTCAACACAACTTAACTTGATAAGACGACCTAACTTTATTCATGGCTGGCATTGTTTGCCAAAAAAAAAAAAAAAAAATTGTAACTAAACCAAACCAAAATTGGGAAAATGCTTTTTTTAGACTCTCAACTTAATTCTGTTTCCTTTCCTTTCTTATGTTCTTTTGCCAAGCAAAAGTGTTCAGGACTAATTGGTTTTTTGGCATTGGATTTTAAGGGTTTTCCCAAAATATTCTCCATTAAATGAAACGGAGTTATCTTTTTCTTTTTCCTTTTTTTTTTTTTTTTAAATAGAATAACCATTTTTCAGTGGTTTTGTCTGGTATTTGTCTAAATAGTTTTGTTTGAAAATAATTCGTGATAAATTTAAAGAATCATAGAAATGGCATTAAATTCTTTTTTACCATAAATTTGAAATTTAGAAAAGTATTCTGTTTTGAAATAAAATAATAATTTTTTTTCCAATATTTTTTTTTTATTTTTTTTTTTGTTAACGAACAGTCAAATAATTTGTTATTGCATTTATTTTATTTTATGTACATAGTTTACCGAGTTGCAGTTAACTTGAATTGTTTTACTATTTGCTGACTTAACTTTTTTGTGTTTCTCATCTAATATTTGCAATGGTCGTAAATGAAAATATATTTACAGACACGTTAGCTACAGAGTTTTTGTTTTAAATTTTAAATGATATAGTACAGATATGTAATATTTGACTTTCGACATTTTCGACTACATATTTATATTTGTTTTTTTGTGTGTTTTTGCTGTGATACTTTGAAAATTGTATGACATTTGTTTTTCACATTGCTTTATATACAAACATATAAAATAAAAAGTTTTAAACTTTAATTGTAGTTAGTGCGAGTTATACTGACCTTATCTAAGTCAATGATATTCTTTGGAACAAGAACCTCAATAAGTGAATCCAAAGGACCAGAAACTATTCTACCATTTATATACATAATACCACCGGAGCCAAGCACCGAACTCTGTAATTAAAATTTGTATAATTTTTCATTGGAATTTTATGTACTTCAACAATTTCATTATCTCTGAAAACAATTCGTATTTATTATGTTGTATGGCATTAGAATTTTTGTGCTACAATCAATCAATTAGTTAGCATTGATGTTTAACTAAACAGAAAATTCTCTAATACATCGATAAATGCAATTTGGAAGTATTTTCATATTTGTTAAAATCATTTTGCATATTTAAAATAGTTAAATGGCACTGTAAATATTAAGATATGTATGAATAAATATTTTCTTTATAAAAATTTCTAGTATTTTACACTTTTACTTTAACAAATATTAATTTAGGACTTTGCATTTGGTGAAACTATCAAATCTTAATTAATAATTTCACACTTAATCACCTCAAAATTGATATCGTATCGACTACGTCTAAATGTATTCTTCGGTATATCATATTGCACAATGTCGCCATCTGTTGCCGTCATATATGATGAACCAATACCGTAACCGGTAAATGTGGTTGATTTGGTTGTGTTGGCAGATGAAAGCTGGAAATGTACAAATATAATTAAATATTAAAAAATGTGGTTAAATAACTAACCGAAAATTGGGTATAATTTTTTAATTTCTTTAATGAAACTGAGACTTGTATATTAAAAAAAAAAAAAAAAAAAATAAACCAACAAATAACAAAAAACAGAAAAAAAAAACTGAACAGACTTTTATTTCCGGTTTTAATGCATTTCCGTTTATAATGAAATATTAAGAATTGAGTCAAAGGGTAAGTGAGAGAGGGAGATTATGTTGAGGCCAAATAAAATACTTGTCAGTAGCTAACCTCAAGGGCTATCACATAAGTATCGCACTCAAAATCATTTCCCTTATGGTAGTTTTTACTCAAATTACATGCAATTAAAAGCTACCAACCAACCGGAAATGGCCGACAACTTTTGCTTGGAAAGATATTGAAAATTTTATACTAAAAGCCACAAAATTGCAGCAAAAGTCTAGTTTCGCTTATACAAAGTTATTGCCTTTTCTACGTATGTATATATGTATGTATATAGATAGTATACTCATGTTTGATATGGCGTTTATATGGAAACAGCATCAACATAGTTTGCTGTTTTTTTAAATTAGTCTGTATGTTTTTCGATGTGTTTGTTTTTGGGGAAAATTTTAAATTAATCAAAAAATCAATAATGTATATTCTTATGGGAATATTAAACCAAAACTTTTAGACTTTTGTTAAAACAGTACTTGACTGTACTTGATGATAGTCAAAATATTCAAAATAAATATAGGGCACTATGATTTTTTTTTCTCCTTATGTAGTATTTTTAATGATTTTATATTTACAAGCACAGTTAACGAGAACAATAATAAAGTACGACCACACTTACTCACTCATCATCATGCACAAAATGTGGTTAAGTTTTATTTACGAACGAGTATTAAAACATTTTCAATGTGACATAATTAAATGAATGTCAATAATTACATTTTTCGCCATTAAAAAGTCATTTTGTATGCTTGTTGTAGATTGCATTTATTATGTTGTTACGCGGTGTTCTTTTTTTTTTTTTTTTTTTTTGGTTGATTGGGTTGTTTGTAAATACTTGCCAACAATAACATGTATGTACACGTAATAAATGAATTTAATATTTCATGTAGATTATATATGTACTTGTAGATTCATTATCTTTTGTAATTTTTTATGTTTGCAATTAATTGAAGGTACTGACAAAGTGATAAAGTCTGTTAAGAGTGGAAATATCACTATGAATATGAATTAAAGAAATTATTAATTGATGCTTTAGTGTAAGAAAGAACCTACTATATAAAGAATGGCCAGTTGATCCTCAGATAAGGGTTAGGGATAATCGAAAACAATGTAGGTATAAAGCCAGGGTTGGGCTTAGTTTCGTTTTTGGCTCATAACTTCTATTAGAAGGGTATTTTGTTCTTATTATCATTGTCAACCAAAAGAAAAGTCAAATTTAAGAAATTCATAATTGTTTTTATTGAATCTGGTATTAAAAAAATTTAAAATTATAATTGAATTTGAACATTATTTGGATTCGCTATTCTTACAACAAAATAATTTCTATTCATGATGACTTCAAATGCAATTTGCAATGCCATTCACACAATGAAACCACATTTCGGATTCTTTCGAGGTATCTATGAAGCTGTTCCTCCCGCATTAAGGAAATGTGCTCGGAAGAAGTTAAGATAGTGTTCGATCCATAGAGCCATCCTCGATTATTTTTCTTTTTTGGAGGAGCAGCGTGCAGTGGACCGGTGGGAGTTAATTTGCAAGAAAAATTCGGGGCAGGAGATATGGATGTGGAAGAGCCATGGCGGTTACGACATCTGTCGCAGTAACCTTGGGAACATCTACTGCCGATGTGTATTTTCATCTGTTACGAAAGAAATATATGGGCCTATGCCAAATCCTAATAACAATCGCAATGCTCACAACGAAACACGATGAAGAATTTGACTTTTTTCTTTCGATGATCATTCGTGTAGCGCATTGGCTTTAGGAAAATATATCGTTTAACTATTTATTCCCTCAAAGACTACGTACAAGTCACAAATGCCCAGCCTTGACAACTTTCCCTCCAAATAAAAAAAAATTGCGCATGTGCCATCGTACAGGTGATAGAAGTGAAACTTCTTAAAACATGTAGAGAGAGATCATCTCAGTGTGTGTCAATCTTTTTGTTCATCTGTTTATTGCTTCTGGTTTCTTTGGCAAGTCAAATTGTTGTTGTTGTGTCTGTCCCCTTTTGCACACAAATTAGTTCATCAACGAGGTTCTGTGTGTTTCTAGTTCTCTTTTCTTCGTACATTCGCTTGTTTTTGTACAACACTTGCTTGCATGTTGTTGTTATAAACATTTTCATACACACAAAATACTTGTTGTTGTTGTGGAAATGTGATATCTTTTTGAGACTTTTCCTATGGATTTTCCAAAAATTTTATTATTTGTTGGGGATATGGCAATAGAAATACAAATTCTGTGAAAATTGAAAGCCTCTACTTTGTGCGGTTCATGAGATACAAAATCACTAAAACGACGATTTGTACTTTTTCACTCAAATTTTTAATAAAAACTTGCCTAACGCCGCTAAAAAAGTTTCATTTATAAAAAAAAAAAAAAAAAACACGGATATTATTGGACAAGTATATAAAATCATCAATTGATTGACAGAACTTAACAGTTGATAGATATCGATGTATTCCTGTGATTCTATTATACCTATTTTGCATAAAATATCGATGATACTTTATGATGTTAATCAAGGTTGAATACTATTTCAACTCAATGCAGGTGATGTTCATACAAGTATGTTACAGTACAATATTTAACGAAATTATAGACTTACGTCAATTTGCTGAAACCCTAATTCGATGTCGTATGCATCCAACTGGTCACTATGACGTCGCCTCAATCGCATTGCATCGGGCAGTGCTGTTGTTGCTGATGATGTCATGGATGATTCTGCATTGCAGTTGTGCGTATCGAGAGCAAAGATGCCACCGCCATCACAGTCATTACAGTCGTTATCTGGGCAATCGTTACCATCATGATGTGAGTGTTGATGAGGTTGATGGTGGTGCTGTTGTTGCTGCTGCTGCTGATGCTGGTTGCATTTATCGCGATCACGTTGACCGCGAGATTTTTGCAATACCGTTTGCTTGCAACGTGTCCCGCAGGCGATTGCTGATATTTTACTAGCATAAAAGTACATAGCCATGTGTCACGTTTTTGTTGAGTTATGTACGCGTGTAAGACCGAACATGGGGACGCGAGTTAAATCACAAAACGACGGACGACAACGAAATCGTTCTAATGCTGATGACGACGATACCAACTATGATAGGTGACAAAATTAAGATTGCCCTAAGGTCCTCTCATTTTTTTGCATGTATGATTTGTGTTGCGTGTGGGATACACAGTTTCACTTTTTCTCTCTTTGCTGATGTGGTTATCTGGACACGTGGTTGGATCTCGTATTGACTTTATCTCTTATGAGTGAAAGTTGTACCAATGATGGTGGTATTACTAGTAGTTGATGTGATTAACGTTTGTGCACGTACCCTGCTTTTGGTTTCCGTTTCATAATGACAATGTTAACTCTGCCTTTGGTCGCTTTTGTGCATGACATCAAGTAACATTGCGACTGCATTTCGAATGCAATTGAATGACAATTATACGCGAGTTTATGTAACTACTCCTACATCGTCGACACGATTAAAGTTGTCTTCTTGCGATATTTAAGCACATAGACTGACAATCATACAAAGGCAACCATAAATCCTTGCTTGCTTTCGTCTGAGCATCTGTGTAGATATTCAACATCGATTTTCACGTCTTCGCGTTTCGATTCAAAATCGTTTTGTCTTTTCCTGACAGTTTGCTTTAGTTCCTTGAAGAAAAGTCTTATTTTATTTTCTGTGGATGTTTTCTGATTCGAATTGAGAGAGATATGCTCTTTGTACGTTGTTCGAATTTAAAGTTGCATAGTTTTTACGAGCTGACAACATTTCACATGAGATTTATTCATGGCTTGGCGCGAATAGATTGCAGCATACTTTGATGGGTGAACTCTGTAAAGTGATGGAAAAAAAAGGAAAGACGTGAGTTACTTTTTGGTTATTTTTTATGTATTGTGTAAGAAGAAACATATTAAATAGCAATTTTCAACCAAAAGACGAAGAACTTGTAACTTCTGAGGAAACGAGAAAATAATTTCTTATAGCAACTTTGACGACGACAAGACTAAGTATATGCCAAGTATACACTACACTTTTGTTAATTTGCCTCTTTTCAAGTGCTTCTCGTAGCTCACACGTTTTCGCGTAAATCACTGACATTAGTAGTTGGTGTTATTATGCCTTTGGGACCATTTGATGTTGCCTTTCAGACATGACGTACGGAAGGACAGACAATCAGCAACGACTAGGACAATCATTTGGAAAGGGTGTCAACAGCTTATTCCCGGTAGCCTTTGTCGGCAGGTCGCAATTTTTTGAGGCGTTTACTCATTTATGTGGCCTAGGTACAATTCGGTGGGCATATTCATTAAATCGTTCAGATTTTTTTTTCCACAAACTATTTTATGCAAAGGCTTTATAAATAACTTTCTCTCTTTTTTTGTTTTTTTCTTTTTTTTTTTTTGTGTTTTGTTTGGTTGGGAAATTGATTGTTGCCGCATTTTTCATGGGAAAATTAAGTTTTCCTTTTCTTTTCTTTTATTTTATTTTATTCTATCGTTTGTATTCATGTAGTTGTTGTACATGTACACGTATGTGTGTGTTTTGCTTTCATTGTAATAAAAGTATTGATTTTGCAACCTTTTGGCTTTTGGTATGTAAAACGTTTATATGGCAACCATAGTCTATAGCTTCAGATTTAAGGTTTTATAATGAAAGAAATAAGGGAAGAGATTATAAAAAATTCATTTGATACAATTATTCCGTGAATAATAAATCGGTTTTATAATAATGAAAACTGATTGTTAAAAGTATTTTATAGTTCAGGCGTTGGCTTTCATCATCAAAATAGGACTAAAATTTGAGTTAAGTAAGTTTAAATGAAATTAAATTATGAAGCCTGTTTTATTATACTCTTCACGGGAGTAAATAGCATTATAAGCTTGTCATGAAGTTTGTAACAGGCAGAAGGAAACAAAAAAAGAAAAACATAAAGCCCCATAGGGGGTACCTCTCATTTAAACTATCCATTTAAATTCATGTTCTTATTAGAAAAACTTTTTGTTTTTCGTCCTATCAAACTGAAATTTGGACACTATCAGTTTCCAAGACCGGCGCAGGACATTTGTCGGAACCAGGCGAATCGAGTCAATAGGGGGTACCTCTCATACAAGTCACCCAATTTGTTGCGAATAAAGCTTAAATAATACAATGAAACATTTACTGCGTGAACAGTATTTTGTCTTAGGCAAGAGAATTTTCTTTCTACTTTTTTAATTTTTTAATTTTTTTTTTTTTTACTAGCTTTGCTCAGCTACGCTTTGCTGTGGCGTATCAAGCAACAAATATATAATACATAAATCAAAATAAAATGATTAATTTTTGCAAACATAATGATCAACAAATAAACATAATTTTTGTGAGAAAAGTTTTTTCCAGTTCCACCAAGAACATCTATAAATAATATTTCTCCCAAAGCATAATCTACGCTACGACAAACATGATCGAATATTACACGCTTCATTTAGTACCGAAACACCTGCTTGTAAAATTTCGGTCAATTCATAGACATATACAGAATGAGAAGAACGAAGAGCGCAATACTCTTGTACTTTTACTCAGTTATCTATAAATGAGAGGAATAAATACAACAATAACATAAGTCCGTGATCACTTTGATCATCAAACTCAAAGAGAAGAGCGCAAATCAATTTTACAAATATTTAAATAACTTTTTATACATTAAACAAAAGATATACCTTTCTTCAAAACTATTTTACTTACAATATAAAAGTGCAGTAGTATTCTAAGGAACAAAGTAAACAGCTTCTATTGGACTATTTATCTTAGGTATAGTGATACAATCCGATTGAATAAGATAAGTTATCATTAGTTACGCTACAAAAAGATCAGATATGATCAATTAGGAACAACATATTGGTGTTATCAATTCATATCAATATCATTTTGTGAAGGAGCAATGATAACAATTTTTATTGCTCAAGAATTGTTATTGGATCAGACCCATTGAATGTGAGAGTTATTAATAAGATAAAGAAGTTAAATTCGAGAAAGCAATAATTTCTTCTTGAAGACTCGTTACATCAAGAAACCCTTAAGTACTGAAGTCAGAAACTTGACCAATGTTAACTCATATTGCTACAGGGGCCTAGTACACAAGAAAACCATCGGCATTGCAACAATTGATCATAAGAAAGGCTTCACTGTTGTGCTGAAGATGGGAAAGTAAGCTCAGCGTCCTGCTTAGAACACCGTGCGTGCTTGTTAGGGATATTGGATTTGGAGTTGATTAGCAGTAAAAATAAGATTTTTGTTTTTAATTGAATGAGAAGTGATCTCATAAATATTTGTTGTTTTCTCCAATCCTAGCACCCTGACTACTAATGCCAGTCCCCATGGAAAAATATTTGGGTCAAATGCTAAAACCAACAAATTGCAAACACGTCTATTTTGAAACCAAACTATGAATATTATATTTTCATAGTCTTTGATACGGGAAAAGTCCCAAAAGTACACGGCCTGATTGATTATAGATTGCGCTTTTTACTAAAAAAAAGGAGTTTTGTTCGCTTAGTTTTGACTTCATATGCAATTACTTGAGGACCAGGGCTCAACTTCCGTTTTAACACCTAAAAGACTTTAGCACTGTTAACTCAGAACTCGCTGCAATAACATCTAAACTATATACAATAGTACTTTTTTGTTTGTTTGCTTCCGTGGCTGAGTGTTAAGAACTGATATGAAGTTAGGTTACTGTTCAGATATCCATTCCTTTGTCAGTGATGTAATAAATACTGAAATTCTTAGTACTGAACTTGTTTATTTCTTAATTTTTTTTTTTTTTTTGGCTTAATTTGGGAATAGTTTTGCTAGAGATTAGTAAGGTTCTTTTCTCAGAAATTTTATTATATAGTCCAACTTTCAACAATCAAACTCGAAGATATAAAAATAATTATTTTACTTATATTGTTCTTCTTTTGTTTAGGTGAGAATTTCTGCAAAGAATATATTGTATGTAATTGAGTAATTAAGATTACTAATACGTGAGTTATTCGAATGCATGAAAATATAGGAACCGGTGACTATTTTACATGTGTCCATGCAAAAAAAGAACATTTGCTTAAATTAAATATCTTGTTGGTTCATTTAATTTTCTTAGCACAAACTAAAGCGCACACAAATACACCGTAGAAACTCTCATTTTGATGTTCATTTTGTATTGTAGTAGTATAGAAATGTGTCTATGTGTGTATTTTGCGTGCCCTTTGGCTATATGAGAGGATGCATGTAAGTTTGAGTACGTGATTGCTATATAAATTTCATAGAAGAGAAGAGTTGAAAAAATGATAGTGAACATTGTGAACAATAATAATAGAAAAAAGTCAAAATAAACAAACAAACAAACGAACAAACGAACGACGACAAGTGCAGCAATCAACAACATCATGGTGTTTTTTTTGTCAACATGATACACTCATAAAAAGGAAAATGAGAAACATTTTGAAAAATAGAGAAAAAAACAAAAATGAAATACAATAAAAGCAGGAAAGACTGAAATGAAAAAATCTCACGCAATAATGGGAATAGCATATGTGTTTGTTGTATGATTAAAATGAAAAAGAAAACCAAAGTAAACAAGAAGAAACAAATATAAATATTTTCTACAATGAACATGGTCACAAAAGAAGAATGCTGGCAAAAATATTCGTTCATGAGCCACAAAATGCACACTTAGTGGGTTAAATTTGGTGTATTTTATCCCAACTTTTGTACATTATGTTGGTTTTTCATTCTTTAGACTTGCTGGATGCTGGAATGCTGGAATGCTAAATGCTTGACGTTTCGTTTGGTCAAGTAACATAGTGTAGTTGTTTTTCAAACAAGCAATTCCATCATGACCAGAACAACAAAACTATTCATGATGATGATTGTGGAGATGATGGTGATGAGTAGATGATTGCAGCAGTCATGTTGTACACAGACTATAATCTGAAAAGCTTTGTCTGACGATATCTAGTATATCATCCTCAATCTCTCTTTCTGTAATTGTTTTATTCTTTATAACTTAACCAAACTTGATATTTGCTTTGGCCAACAAATGCATTTATAAGTAATTTCAACTTAGTTTCCGTTCCAGTTTATATTTTTATTCTAAATTTTTGAAGTTGTACTAATTGTTGTTTAAACCAAAGCAAATATTTCTACTATGTAAAGCGTACAAAACGCATTTATGTGATCTACTTACAATATTAAAATCTCAAATGAAGAATATCCAATTTTATTATTATTCTAACTTTGACTTTGTAGTGACCTTAATTTAGAAATTAAAATTATATTAAAATTATATTAAATATTGGAATGGAAAAAAGATAATAACAATAAACTAATACAACATGAATGTTGATACTTAAAAGTACAAGAAAGGGGTTTGTATAAGACATAAAAATATTTCAATTTGGACTTTTAAGGAAATTGTTTTATAGCACATAAGATTGTAGTTGGTACAAAAGCATTCTTCTTGATATTTTCAGTCATTCTGTGTTTTATAAGAAATAATCTTGTGGTTGGCAATGAATTTTAAGAAGTAAATAAGAATGAAACAGGAACAACATTAGGAATCCACTTTTATTTAACAAAAATATATGTGTCAGTATACAATAAATCGGCCAGTTTTTATCGGATGTTCCGTCTGGAGTTTAAGATACATTTTACATAATAAAATTCATTTCAAGATTGTCTATTACACCTTTATGTTTCCCAAGTCAAGAAGTAAGTACTTGGGCGTAACATTGCACGAAAGATTGACATGCAAGCAAAGAAATACATTGATTATTCGGCAATAGATCGAAAATCACCTTTAAGGAAAAGTGCTGCTTCACGTAAATTATATATGTATGCAAACTAGTCCCTCAGTTTTGAAGCTAGAGAGCTGAAATTTCGTTCGAACTTTTCTTTTTGACAAATGCTGTACATTTTTAGTTGCAGTGGTTCCAATCTAGAAAGGGTACCTTCCATACAAACCGCCATAAAAACATTTCGGTCTTAATGTTGAAATACTGTAGGAATACTGACTCTACACTACGCATTATTCAAATTAATACTCAAATTTTTCTGAATGCTCAATCCCAGGAGCATAGGCAAAATGAAGAGTATGACAAATTGGGAATAAGCGTAGTTAACCTTCTTTTTCCTTGTACTTCTTGAGAATTAACTAGTTACGAAATTGATTACCAAAATTATCGGTCGCCACTTTACTTTACTTAACAGACTTGCAGGTTGGATCTTATAGCAACTTACTCTCATAGAAAGCGATCCTAGTTCCTATTGACTATTAATATTAATTGATAATTATTGCCTTAAAGGACGTTGCTCTCATATCAGGCGCTCCCGCCTTTCTGATTTATTATTACATGAGTAATTTGCTTGATAAACTTACAGGTTGTACGCTGTAGGACATTGATCTCATAGCAAGCGATGTTCTTCTTTTCCTAATCTTCTAAATCGCCAATATCTGTTTTTTAATAAATTATAACAGCAATTAAAGATTTGGTAACAATCCTTAATTTACATTTCTTATTTTATATGTACCCAATTTTAATAACCTTTACAATTTTATAACTTTATGAATAGTCAATTGGTGTTAAGTTTTATGAGATTGATTCAGTTTTGTTTTGCATCGAAATAAATGACATAATTATGAATATTTTAGTTTGTTTTCGATTTAAACGGTTTTCCATATGATAATTTATTTTTACTTCTTTTAAAAGCAGATTTTTAAAAAACATGATTTTATTTAGTTATTTTTTTTTTTTTTATTTATAATATTTAGATATAATACTTAAAAATACACCTAAAATTAAAAAAATCGTACTAGCTACCAGGGCCTCCGACTCAAAAAACACGATTTATTTAAATAATTTATAGTAGTTTTACCATTGAATATAAATTGAAATAAAGAAATATGGTTATAAAATATTCATTTAATTTCAATTGAGAGTAGAAAAGAAAATGAAAAATTTAATTTTTATTCATTTGCATTTTTATGCGACACGTCCGTGCGTGCTTTGACACAATAAACAAATCAATCAATCGTAATGGCATGGAAATATGGAGTTCATTGTTTTGTATATTTTCTTTTTGTTCTGCATGTGCATGATATTAGTTAATGCATTTGGTGTAGGAAGTACGTGTATGTCAGACTCTGAACTTATCCTTGAATTTTAATGAATAAGATATGCAGCGGCGAAAGGCATTTCTAGAAGGCAAACAACGTACTCGTACTACGATCCAAATAAGCAAATAAATATAAGCAAAAGTTATGATTTTCTTCTTCAAGTATTTCAAGTGTTTCGCTTTAAGTATCTTTCATGCATTGCTGAATAAGTGATAAGTAAACGAAATATGCATTGGTGTTTGATGTTGTGCCAAGTTATGTAGGGAATATGGCAACATGTCTTTCTTTATTATTTTCCATTTTTGCAAATTATTATTTTTGAAGTACGCGCTCACTTTGTCCCATAACCTCTCATCATACTTCATAAATACGTACATATGTGTACGATAAGTAAATATCTTTGAGTATATGAATAATAAAATGAAATTGTGCAAACGTGTTATGCTGCGCACTTGTCAATAAGTGTCGTCTTCGTCATCATCATCCATGAATTTGCTTAGTCCCCCCTTCACATCTTCCCTTCAGATTTTGCTCAATTTTTCTACAGCAACAATAAAAACAATGAGTAGCAATGGTTTGGAATATTATTATTGTTATTGGTATTGCTATGATATCTTCAAAATGTGTTTGCCTATGTGAATATTGTAAATATTTTCTTCAATTTTCTTTTGCCCCAATAAATTTATTTGTTACTCAAAGAGATTTTTGCTTTTTTTATTTTGATTTTATGTATAAGTATAAGAAATTTAGCTTTCATATTAAATGTGTATTTATATTTTTGGCTTTGATCATTGAGACTCTTCATGTAATTATTTGTAAACAATTTTTCGCCAATAATTTTATAAAAAATACGCAAATGTACATACACACAAATATATTCTAAGAATGGGAAGAAATCTTTTGAAATAAAAGTAGATTTGAGACTAGCGAACCTGTGCGAAATTATTCATTTTTAGCATATAATTACAAATCTCTGAGGTGATGCTACAAAAATGTAATCGAACATTAAATATTCCTTGTTTTAGTGCCGAATCAAGAAACCTCCTCCTCATGGAAATATTTAAATTTACCAAAAGACTTCGCACGAAATTTCCCAGCTCTCTCAAAATGGCAAGTGTACCATCTTCAACACTATCGAATTCTTATTTTAATTGTAAAAGCCACAGATATTTTCGATCTGGCATAGATCTAGAGGACACACAATGTTAACAGATCATGATAATAAGAAGGCATTTGTATGACGGTAGGTATGAATAATCTTACATGAAAAGATAAGTGCTTCCTGCGAGACAGTAGGGGACTCTTCTGCAACACTCACATATACTACTCATTGATGAACATTCTTGAAATGACCATTGAAAATTTGTTATTTTTTGTTGCATTTTAAGTGCGCCAAACGCATATGCGGGTCACTAGAATACTGTTATGTGCTGCAAGTTAAGGTCATGGCGTGACAGAATTACTCGCTTGTTTCAATATTTGACAATTGTGCTGGCCACTGATTTTCGATTTTCCACCAGTTTATTGACATAATTTTTTTTAGATTCTCCGAATAACTATTAGACGGCATGTTCGTTCAATAAATTTTAAAATTTCGTAAATTAGAAACCCAGAGGCCTTGTATGTGATCATTTTCCTTTTTCGCCTTCAAACAAGCGAGTTCCACATGGAATTTTAATTAATCTACACTAAATTCACAATTTTAAATCGAGTAAAACTGATACGTAAACCAGCTCTTCCAGTTACTAAGCTGACGGGACCGACTTTCCGCCAGTGACTTAAAATAGAATACAGAAGTTCTCTATTGTGCATTACCTTTTGCACTCTTTTTTGATTAATGAGTTTTTAAAGTAATATTTTTTTTGAAAGTTTCACAATGTAAAGAAGTTGAGAAAATATTTATACCAAAAATATATAAAATAAATATAAATTAACTAAAATATGCTTGATTAGTTTGTATTAAGTCATAAAAAACTGTAAATTGAATAAAAATTTAAAAACTATTGCGAACTTAGTCCTAGGGACTACTTACAACATTTCAAAAATTTGTCTATTTTGTTGTTTAAAAAAATAAACGTTAAAGTGAATATCAGGAGAATAGAAAAGCGTAAAAAGCAACAGATTTTTATAGAAATATGCATCTATCATGCCTAATACACGTAGATATTATTATTTATTTATAAATACTACTACTGAGATATTAAATGTAAAATGTAAATTAAGTTAGAAAATGAGCACTTGAAAAGCTAAGAGAAATGGGAGAGAAAAATCTTAAGACAATTTAGTTAAAAATATAATTCGTCTAATTTTAAATACAATATTTATTTTCTTTTTACAGATTAAACGTAATATTTAATACTAAAAGTTTATATACAAGTTTAATGAGCACTAGCTAGTGGGGCCTTCGACTCGCGTTTTAATTATATCTATGTCCTTAATATTTTTGTTAGAGTAATTAAAAAGATTTTAGAATTAGGAAACGTTAATGGATGCTGGGGATTTTAATAGTCCAGAAGGAACTTGGTAACCAAAAAGGAAAGACCTAAATCTCCCCAAGTTTTGGCAAGAGTCCAACAGATGGTCTACGGTCAGATCGCATACACAGAGAGGGCATAGTGGACGGACTGTTTTGTTGATAAAATACTGTTGATGATATGTGAGTGTCCAATGATCAGGAGAATAAATGTACCGCATACCGCAGCTAATAAATAAAATATGTACATCACTTAAACTTCATACAATATAAAAATCATTTAAAAGAATATGATGCATACTTTTAGGAACACAAATTCCACATCTTGCAAACGAAATTTAACTTTTCTTTATGATAAAAAAAATTTTGTTACACTTTAAATTTCTTTATTAAATTTGCTGTTTATGGTTTCAGGAAAAATTTGACCAGCTCTTACAATGAAACTACCAATTTGATAATTTACAGTTTCTACTTATGTTTGGAATAAAATATAAAATGTTATTAAGTTTTTCTTTAAGAATATGCTGGAAACCCTATAGTGTTTCATAGCTTAAGTAACACATTCGCAATTATGTGCAGAAAATAGGTTGTTTTTTATCCTAGAATAGTTAAATGGTTCTTTCGATTCACATCAAAAAACCTATCGAACTTTTTGTATTTACTAAACTTTTGATTTCCTTTAAAATGTTTATTTAAAATAGTAGAGTAGAGAATGTTTATTATATTTCCACAAATAGGGACAACATAATTATTGTGTTGTGAATATTATTACCCAGAATAAAAGAAAATGGAAAACAAATTGAATCCACATGCTACGAGCTGACAACAATTTTGAATTGTTTTATAAGAAATGTATCAATTTTCAGCATAAATACAATATATAAGTTGAAATTGCTTTATAACATTTATTAAACTTAATACTACTTAAACTTAAGGGAATAATCAAAAACTTTAAGTGGAAAAAAAGCATTCAATAAATGAAAATCAAAATAAATATATTGTTTATATACAATATAAATGTATATAAATGAAAAAAAACTAACAGTATCATCAACTTTTTTTATATAGTTCACGGTCTCTTGGGTATTTACATACTCGTACTACTAATAAAGGGAACAGGAAAAAAAAGAAATCATAATTTTTCCACATAAAATAAAATACAAAATCCATACAAAATCTAACTGAATTCCACTTATTACAATATGTATCTTGTCACTTTGGGCACCATCGCTATTGAGATCAACGATTTTATGTTTGTCTTACTATAAAAAGTTTTGTCATTTTGTCTTTTAGTTTGTTGTTTTCCTTTTTAGTATTGGCAATTTATGCTATGTAAAAATATTTAAATAGTCTTCAGAAAAGAAACATAAACACGATTATGGTATGGTAGAATGTGCTGCATGTATAAATACATATGTATACACTATATATGTATGGGAAATAAGTATTATAAGTTGTGTTATTTCAATGCAAACATAAATATGTAAATTATATTTTGATTTTGTCAGCTCAAGCGGTAACACATGTTTCCTTTACTGTTACTCGTAAGTAATACCATTCTGTGTGTTGTCTTTGTCATTTGTTTTTGCCATTGAATATTTCCGCTTTCATGCCAACAACAAAACAATATATTGTACATAATTTTAAGTCCAGTTCATATGATATCAAGTGATTATAGTATTTAGATTTGTTGGTACAAGTATTTTTTTCTACTTGAGTGCATAAAGAACACGCAATATCCTTTTAGCTGTACACTTCCAAATAATATGAAAAGTGTTATCACTTTAGTCTATTGATTGTAACACAGAAAACTGTATTAGAGAAACTTTCAGCATCATGAAAATTGAATACAATTAAAATTATTAAAAGAAACAATAATTTGAAACTGAAACCATTTAATTTCTTTTTTTGTTTTTTTGTTTAAAAATTTCCTGTGTCGTACATTTTATTTAATATTTCTGTGTGTGTAAAAGGTATATATTTATCGGTGAAACCGAAGTTAATATTTCTAGTTGCCATTTTGTGTTCTTTTTTGTATCCTTTTGGTTTCTGTGGGTTCAATGGCATGTGCCCAGCGGTCCTCATATATGCTTCTATAGTTACTTCTACTATTCTTTTTTTGTCCTTTTTTGTGCTGTTAGATGAAGTAGAGTATGTTGTTGCCATTATTGTAGTAATCCCTTTTGTCATTTTGTGCTCATGTCATGTTTAGATTAGACTCGTATATTGAATTGACTATGAAGGACTCTCATGTAGTGAGAAAAATGATTTATTATGTATGCGTAAGTTCAGCGAATAATAATAATACATTGTAAGAACACATAGAATATAAAAATGGAAAAGAAAAATTGTAGAAAATGTAGAGAAAAAATGTTGGTTTCCTTTATGATTTGTTTAATAATAATAAAACAAAGAATAAAAAAACTGGAGACATAGTTATACGCTTTAATTTATCATATACCTTAAAATTAATTCATTCTCTGTCAAAATATCACTAAAGTTAATAAATCTTATGCAATGTAAACTAATTGGTTATAGTTCAATTATTTATCCACAAAATCACTGTTTGCTTTGAAGTTAACATTTTCATTAAGTATTATTTCACTGAGATCTGCAAGGAATATCTTATAATAATTAAAAATACCATATTTTCCATTTAAATAAAATATTTCATTTGCATATTGACACAAAGATATTTTATATTTGCAATGCTTTGAAAAGAAGAAATGAATACGTTTAAAGAATTTAATTTAATAAAAGTTTGAAATCTAAACAAAAAAAAAAAAAAAACAAAACCATTAAACAAATTTGGTCACGAGGATAAAATACTTGACTGTCTGGAAATACAAATGAAATTTATATTCTCAAGTGATTTTTTGTTTGTTGGCAGCTTAAGTGAAAATAGAATTGGGGGTCCCCCAAGGACATTGCTCCATTCCATAGTTTGAAATCTATTAGCATTCAAGTGACTGATAATAAAACAAACTTCTATTGTAGGGGAAGAACCGGCAGGATGTTTCCTTGCTTTTTTGATGCTTTCCTGTCTGACGGGAAAACATGAAAATTTTCGTGCGAGATATTTTCCATTTGTTTTACTTATCAAACGTTCTCTCACTTCAATATTATAAGAGTGTTTCTAATCCTTAGCTTCATTACAAGCATCGGCAACAATCAGTGTATCATATCGCAGTGTTTCTCACTTGTTCCTTCTCGTTCCTTCTTTTCTTTGTCGTTGGAACGTTCACACGAAATGACACTTTGCTGTCAAAGATTATCAGCTTTCATTTAACGTATTATCATTTCAGACGCAATGTCGTTTTCATCGTCACCATTGTCTTTTTTGGTTTTTTGCTATGTATTATTGTACTTCCTTGACGTGTTTCTGTGTATGGTTCAACTTTTTTCAGTCTCATCCTGTTTCGTCCTTGTAGCTGACATTGTTTTCATTGTTGTCATTGTCGTTGTTGTGTCGTTTTTGTCATCTTAGTGTTGTTCATTTTGGTTGCTTGCACAACAGCATTTTGTCAGCCCACAAAATTACCGGAAATCCTTAAAACGGGCATGTCACGACATCAAAAGTGTAAAGAAAACAAAAGAAAATTAAACAGAAAAGCACAAAAAAAAAAAAAAATAACTTAAGAATGAGGAAAGAAACAAAGTAAAAGAAAGCATGCTGTAAAAACGAAACCATGATGATGAGTATGGATTATAACAAAGGTAATAACAACGAAAACGACCACAACAACACTTGTATTATTATATTATTTCGCGCCAATTTACTTTGCTTGCGACTTAAAACATCTGCGAATATCAAATTCCAGTTATTTTATATACGGTAAATTGTTATAAAATCATATCGTAAGTAAAATCAAATCCTACTTAAGGATGCAATTTTTAAATATTGATATTGATATTACAGATTCACAAATTCAAATTGAAATGGTTCTATGGTTTTGTTGTTAAAAGAAATGGGTTAGGTTTTATATTTTTCCAAAATTTGTTTGCCCCACATTAACACAACGATTTTAATTTGTGCCAAATTCAACCATTTTTAGAGATTATTACTCATTTTCTTATTGGAATACAATAAATGAGGAAAGTTATTAAAGTAAAAATAAAGATAAAACTGTTGCTTCTCAACAATGTGTGCTTATGAATATGCACATTAATTTAAATTATTATTTAAAATTTCTAATGTCTGTTTAAGAAACAAATGTAAAAATTACAATTCATCGTTCATAATTACCACCTCGAAGTCGGTAGTTCTGAAGCAAAGGCAAGTATCCAATCTATTCACTAATACTAAGATGAGTAGCTCTAAGATATAAGTTATATTTACTAAATTGTTATTTTCTAATGCCTTTCTTATACTGTATTTACTATACTTTATTCTAATTTGTCCTCTCGCCGTATTATTTTATTAACTATTGTCATTAACCTTCTATTGTTTCTTATCTATTTGTTAACTAAGTTCAGTGATCTGCGAAAGTCAATGGACAGAATCTTATGTGGTCCTGTCCACGCGGAAAAGTAAACACTTTGACTGTTTTTATTACCATGTTGGTCAACTAAATAGTATGCAAGTCTTTGCGTGAGTCTTTAATTACATGCAGATATTTCGGGTTTCCCATCATTTAAGAAATCCCTTGGGTAAAAGACTTTCTTTGTTTATTAATATTTTATGTTTTCTTTTTTGGTTTTGTTGTCGTGTTTAATGAACATTTTATGAAGCACATAGTTCTTTTTAAAAGACTCTTAAAAACAAACAAATATTAAACAATGTAATAAAAGTGCATAGTATTTTTAGAATTTAATAATTATTTATATTAATTTATATAGCGAAGTAGAAACTTGCAATTTCTCAGTACAGTCAGGATGCACTCACAATTCACCTTTTTTGTTAAAATTGTTTCTCAGAACTTGACAGATAAAACTTGTGATTAAAGTTCTCGATCTTTTTGAATTTCAATATTTAATGTCTTTGGTTTCTATACACGTTAATTAATGTTTGATAAGTTGCTTTAAGTGGGTAAATGGTTTATTCAAAACAATCAGAATAAATCTTTGTGCTCTGTTAAGTTGTAAAATACATTTAGTTAATAAAATTTTATAGCAGAGTTCATTTCTCATTAATTAGTAATTGAAGTTTGTCAAATTTCATGTTTTTGCAATCGATTATTGCAGTTTCATTATTATTTTCTTGTTGCTGTTGTTTTCTTTCTGAAATTTTTTTGATGGATTTTTTTTTTTTTGACAATTTCTCACTATTTATTCTTTTTTATTTCGTTTTTCATTCGCAGAATCCTCATTTCATTCAGAATACCATAATACAATTTACTCGTAGTGTATATGCATTTTCTTTCTTTTGGTTTTATGTTTTGTCCTATAAAAACACTTGTGTTTTTTTTTTTTGTTTTTGTTTGGTTTATGTTGTTATGGTTTTTATTGTTGGTTCATAGAGGAAACAAATTTTTATTGTATTGATTCCGTGCTCATTCGGTGATTTTATCTGCTTGCCACTTGTTCCTTTTTTATACCGAACTTCATACCCATTGCTGATGGCATCGAATGCAGCGTGCCTTTTTATTGTGCATCGGATTTAAAATCAATTATTTTTTTATCGTTCAAATACTCATGCTCATATAATATTAAAACTTGATGCGGCTTCTTTAATTCATTCTCTTTTTTGATTGTTTCGCTTTGTTATTGTATTTTGTATTTCTTCTACATTTCGCATTCTGTTGATCGCTTGTAGTACCTGTCTGACCAGACTACATTGCGTATAATTCATGTTTGACCAATAAAGACCATTAAATGCCTGATATTTATATAAAAACAATAATAATAAAAATATTTGCAAGAACTTGTATTTTTTATATAAATATTTTCACAACACTTAATGTGTACATCAGCACGGTTTCACTGAACAAAAAAAGTGTTTGACTTCAAAGCTGAATGAAAAAATGGAAAAATAAAACGAAATCATGTATGCACATAAATTTAAAGTACTAGGTAGAAAATATTTTTACATAAATGTACACATTACAAATACCCGTACATATAAAATTCATATTTACTTGTATACAATATTTTTCACTTGAAAGTATTTCGTACATAATATTTGATTTTTAGGTTTTATTCACTTTAAATAAACTTGTGTGTAGTATAAACAAGTTTTGGAGAGAGTTTTTTATGTTGAATGTCTATTTTTTCGTATATTTTACTATATTTTACAAAAAATTTGAATAGTTAAGAATGAGTAAAATACATTTACATATGTGGAAAATGCATTATACTTGGTAGTATTGTACTATATATGAAAGGGCGATCAAGTTAAAGTTGCCCAAATTTCTGTTGATTTCATTCATGTTGTATAACTTTTTACTTTGTATTTTATTTGTATTGCATACTTTTGTGCGTACTACAATAATTTCATTCAATCGTACTTACAATAAATGAAAGAGTGAAGGAATATTTTTGTATTAGTGATTGGTGCTAGTGAATGAATAAATAAATAAATAAACGGATGAGTTTTCTATTTATTTATGAACAAGTTGGCATATTTTGTTTTATGTGTATATAGCCAAATTTTCAAGTTTGATGTATAAAGTAAAGAGAACATTGATTTTGGCCCCCTCAATTTTGTATATGGTGTATTGAGATAATTGTCTCTTCAAATTTGTGTAATGGCAACAGATTTGCATCTCAATCTTGACTTTAAAGACAGTTTTTTTGGTCATCGATGTATTGCGTTAAAGCAATTTTTGCCAAATGCTGAGGTTATCTGGTACTTAAAATGATTATAATTTTTGCAAAAGATTTGCACACAATTGATTGTTGGTTTTTTAGTTTGATATAGTTTTAGTTGCGTATAAAAAGCGTTAAAAATAAAGGCGGCATATTCTATGCTGTTGTCAGCATCAATGTACACAGGCAAAACAAAAGTATTCATCTCGTTGATGTGAAAAAAGATTAAAAGTGAATATGATGGGTAATGAGTAAATTATTGAGTGATTATGATGAGTGATTCAGCTGCGATAAAGATAATCTTTATGCTAACTAATTTACTGTTACACAGTATTGCGTGTTATTTTTTTTTTTTCAATTTATTTAACATTAATCGCTTTAAAATTTAAGAAACAATTGTGTGAGGTTTAAAAATAAACGTTTATGATTACATAAGTACATTGAATCTTATAAAAAACATTAATGCTTTAGTCTAATTAAGTAGATCAATCAATGTGTGCTGATATGTTAATCATTGACCTTAAAGTTCAAAACATACATAGTTTTTTTTTTTTTTTTTTTAATTTAAACATTTTCCTACTTATTCCGTAGCCTGTCAAGAATTGAGTTTTAAATTTCAATTCAATTTTACCTAGACTTGAAAGTATATTTACAACTTTCAACACTGTAAACCATAGTCTGCGTAGCTTACATGCATCGTCATCCCAATTTATATATATATATATATATATATATACTCTTACTGTCTTTACTTTTCATGTACTACCTATATAGGGTAGAGTCAGTTGCAGGTTTTGCCCTCTTTCGTTGCAGCAATTACCCAAAACTATCTAGATAAAGAATAACAAAAAAAATGAAAGCGTTTACTTGTTCTATTTAGCTCAATGGCAGCTATTTGAGCGTAAATGTTTCATGCAAACTAAACACAAAAGTATCCTTGTCTTCATAGAGTAAGGAAACTAACTCCAAAGGGTTGTTGGGCTCTATCAGAAGAGAAGATATGAAATAGTTTTGCCTAAAGCGTGACCATTCTGCTTTAAGCATTGAACAAAATATTATAACAAAAGAAGGAAAATGAAAGAAATGTTTAGTTTTAATAAACATGAGTAGAAATGGCAACACAATTTTAATTAAAATGAAAATCTTAAAACTTGTGATCTTAAATAAAGAAAAAAAAAAAAAAAATTGTAATAATACAAGCAAAAAAACAAAAAAAATCTAAATTTGAAATTTGATGTACTTTGAGTTTTGTTTAATTGAATTTTAAATAAATTTTTTATCAAAAGGAAGTTGTAATATAGAAAATAAATTGGATATGCATATATCAACAAGTATTTTTGTGCTTTTGCCAATTTTCGTTCATGTATTGTATTTCTTGGTAGATTTTTCATTTCATTTCTTTTATTTTTGTTCCTTATTGCCTGCAGCATTTGGATTTAAATGAAGATTACCAATGAAGTATACAAAATGATAACGAAGCCCGTTTGATTTTAGCAAAGAATAAAAAAGCAGGAAAATTTCTTTTGTTGAAAATTCTAATAAAGTTACTCAGCTCAGCTACTTACTCAAGTTCTCCCTTATTTAGCTCAGCACACACGCATATTTACACATAAGCAACCATATGCAAATAAATATGAAATCAAATTTTTATACATTTATGCGCAAAAGTTATCCTGAAATTGCGCATACAGCTGCCATTGTTGGCATTTTGTGGAACTTCCGCCATATACGCCACCATAAAAATGAAGGCAAACGGAAGAAAAGAAACGAGGGTGAAAAGTCGTGGACTGAGTATATAAAATAACAGAAATTTCATTCTGCCAAAAGTTAATGATGGTTTTGGTAAAGCTGAGTAGTGCCTTAAGCATTTTGGCTCTTCTTTTGATCTGCTTAACATCAATTTATTTTGACATGAGTTTTGTCCTCATCACTTACCGGAAGTAGGGCACGCTTTACTTTGATCATCTAATAAGTAATAGAGTTGCTTTGAATTGCCAATTACACAATATATGTATATATATGTATTTGTTCTTACATAAGATTATCATGGATGATTGGTTTTAAATGCATCAATTCGAAAAAATATTACCACACATTTTATGAAATATGGACTTCAGACTTGATTTATTGATTTTTCATTATGCAATGCAAATCTAAGACTATTTATTTTATAAATAGCCACAAGAATTCTACAATTTACAGAAAATATTTTAAAATATTAATCATTTTTCAGCATAATTAGATTTCATGAACTTCGATTTATTCTTAACAGAAAGCAAAGAAACTAAAATCCCACAAAAATGTGTTGCTTTTCAAAGGATTCTTGTCAACAGGAGCATGATATCTGAGTGTTTTTACTCTAATTTGGGATATTAATCAAAACATTAAACTATCTTCTATTCGCTCTTATTTTTGTGGAAATTATCTTGTGCAAAGAGTCATTTATTATTTAACTTGTGGTAAGCTGACCCAAAACACAGTGTCTCTTGTGAAAACCGATACTCTAAACTGTACAGTGAAATAAACTTGAATCAAAGTCAATGCCACGTTTATTAAAGATTTATTTCACTTAAATGAACTCCAAGTCTTAAAGACATAATCAGTGATAAATGTCAATGTCCTCTTAACTCATTTTATATTGTTCTATCTTCCTTGTTTGTCTTTTAGATTGTATTAAATATCAAAGCTTAAATGGAAAGGGAAATTTTATATTATATTAAGACACCAAATTCAAACATACTTATTTGGTTTGTGAACATAAAACCAAAATGAGGCCTTGTTTCTTGTCCTGCATTCTTCAGACTCTCTTTCATTATTCGCTTTCAGCATCTTTCATCATTTCATTTATCACTAAAGTTTTTGGTCACATGTTGCCTTAATTTTAAAAAAATTAACTACATCAAAATTAAAAGTATATTAAAGAAAGGAAAAGAAAAGAACAGAACAAAACCTTTGAATAGAAATGAAAACTTTTCACAAAGTATTCGTAAGTCAATGTCCTGATGACGGGTTTTTCTCGCTCTTAAAGTCCTTTGCCCGCATTAACTTTTGGCTCCTTCTTGGCTTTGTTCGGTTCTTGACTTTTGTCACTTGTTTAAATAAAAATTCAAATCTTGATTTACATTAAATTTAATTAGCGTGTCACTTGCTTTTGTGCGCGCTAACTTTATCCTAAAACGGCGGCAAGGACTCTCCGCCAAAACACAGAACAAAATGGAGGGAGGTTTGCGTTGCTATGGCGACATTTTATTGTAAGGTTTGCTTCCTTTAATTTGGTTTCAACTTTTTAATGAAACTAATTTCTGTTACTTCTTAGAATGGAAAAACCAACTTCTTTTTTACAATATTTTCTATGTATTTTTATTCTTTTTCGTCATTTCGCTTTATATGGGTTTTTTCAATATAGAAGAATAGAAGCCAACAATAATAAATCTAAAAAACAAATTACATTTTTTGCAACAGTTTCACTTTGATAATGAAGATGCCTTTGAGTGTCTTCATTTCTCGGTGTTTATTGAACTTTTCAAATAAAGAATAAATATAAAAAGATTTGAATGCATACTGACAAACAAATTACACTTAGTTTAGAAGTAGAAAATGAAAAGGAAGGATATTAAATACACTGAATTTTGTACTCGATTTTAAACTACTGTTATAAAAAGTTTGTTTCATTTTTTGACGTATCATTCATTTAATTTCATTTGTAATGAAAAAAGTAACACAAATTTTTTTTGATAACACAACCGTGGTATTATTTCATTGAAGTATGTGTTTGTATGTTTGCTTTTGGTGGAAAAGTATCGACGACATAAGTTTCGATGAACTCAAATTGTTGTAGAAAGAGGAAATGAGGACAAAATCAAAGAAAAAGAAAATGATGTACATATATTCTTTACCATAAATTAAAATTCCTTTACTGCTTCTCTGTAGATTCTTTTGATTGTTGACTTATGAATATGACATTCGAAGTATATTGAATTTGAAAAAATAATGTGATGATAGAATAAGAATTTGTTACAAATATTGTATTTCAATTAATTAATAATATTTTTATTTTCCTTTATTTCTTTCTTATTTCCATAAGATTTACTTATAAATAGTTGCCGTGATATTTGCAACACATTTGAAAAAAATATGAATCAAACAGTTCGAAGTATAAATGGAAATGAACAACAAGAGAAGTTGGATTTTTATGATTCTTTGTTTCATACACACATAACATTTTTAAAACCTGATTACTAGAAGAAATTTAAGATGGAAAGTGTGTTTTAACCACTTCTTCTTTGAGTTTAAAAAATTCTGTACTTTATATATGCGGTGTATTAAAATAGTTAGACGAATGTAACGAATATCAATCTGCAAATATTCAGGTTCTAAATCTGACACCATTTATCTATGGCTCGCGAATGTTACGCTTACGCTCAGTTGTATTTGTTGTTCTCTTCAGACTGATTATCTATTTTATTTCTTATGAGAAGTTGATATTTTTAATACAAAATCTTAAAGTGAAGGTCGGTGATAGATATAATTGCAAGGCTAGCTTAAGTTACAAAAGATTTTCTAATGAAAAGTATAAGAAATTATTATACACCTTATGCTATGTACCTGCAATGTTCTGATGCTCATATTCGCAAAATATTTGCATGAATTCACTAATACTTATGCAATTGCTTCTTCCAATCGCCGAAATAATTAAGAAACTCAATCTTTGACATAATAATTAAGATTCTTATGAACGAATATGAAACCTTTTTAGAGCTGACAACATAAATCTCTTTTTTTTTTAACTCAATTTTTATTTAATCAATATTATTTAGATTCATTTTTGTTTTCAAAAACTTCGTGAATATTTCTCTTTGTATGAATTCACTGTAACTTCTTATTTATATTCTAAGATCTACATATTTTCTTAGTTCGGTTTTTTTTTTTTTTTTGTGTTTTTTATTATTTGAATTTCAATGAATAAATTACAAATTCCTTAAATAATTTGTCAGCAATTAACATTTTGGGTTAAGTAAATTTGGGTCAACTGAAAACTAATAAAATCGAAAAAGATAAAAAAAAAAAAAAGTACAAAAGACCCGTCGATTTAACTGATGTTTCAGCATGTTTATTGACAACAAATAGATTTAACGACTTTGAAATTGTTTTATCACATAATTTATTATAATAAAAGCGCAAAGCACAAACCCACAAAACCGCTAACGACAACAATAAGATGAAACAAATGCCATGAAGCAGAAGATAAACGATGCCAACAAAATGCAAATTCAACAAAAAATAAAACCAAAAAAATAGAATTGAAGCGAATCAAACCAAAAAAAAAAGAAAAACAAATGGAAAAAAGAAATCCCGTGAAATTTAAAATTTTATAACCAAAAAACCATAAAAAAAAAAACCAAAATACAGTACAGCAAAAACATGGAAAGGCTCCAAAGAGAAATCGCAAAAAAAAAACCAGACTGTAACCATTACCAACGCCATAATCAATCTTGCGACTGAGCATTTCCATGAATATTAGACAATAGACCACAAATGAACTCGATTAAAGGATGCGCAGATTGAAGAAGGAAGTAAGCATGGCAAGTTGGCAACCTTGGGGCATTGTTGGGTTAAATGCGGATAGTCATAAACCACGCTATAATAATTTTTCCCAAAATAGATATCCCTCATGGTAAACACGGAAAGTGCCAACAATAATATGAAATTACCTCATTTAAATATACCATGTATGTAATAAAGTACAATATTTATATGTGTACTGCGTTTAAGAGTAGAATTAAATCTATATTACACTGAGCCATAAATAAAGGAAAGAAAAACAAGCTCATTGATAAGGTCGAGCAATACGAGTAGACATGAACAAGTGATTTTTTGTTAAAGTTTAAAATTTAATGCGTGAAAGGAAGTTATCATTCACGCGTATTTATCTATAAAATTTATCTATTGTTGGTTCGTGGGAATATTCTAAGCACGTAAGATGCTTAAATTTATTTGTAACAATCAAAATCGAATTTTTATCGGTTCTTTTTTGTATTTTATATTGAAATAATTTTTGATGATTTTTTAATGATTTGATTTATTTATTTTAAAAATTTAAAATAAATTTTTGTATATTTGGATATTCATCACAACCTAGTCACGATTTTCCATTTGATTTCTGTTTGATCGGTTGTTAAACCCTTCAACCATAGTGGGAACCTACTTTGAGATTAAAAATAAATCATCTAACCCAAACATTTTTTTTACCTGTATTTTCTATGAGGTGGAATTTGTCTGCTGTTGCCCCTTTAGTTTCCCTTAATGCCACCTCATTTTATCTGAGCGCCTCCAGCAAATATCAATAAATTCGAAAGTATCAATAATTTTCTTTGTAAGAGCATATTATAAAAGAAGGATTATACTATTTGATGTTACCGAAATCAGAAGGAACTGGAAAATCAACATTTCCTAGACAAGATCTACAGTTAAATTGACATAATTTTACTTGAGAAAAATGCGCCACCTTACATTGGTAGATGCCATAGTTCTACAGGATGGCGTTCTTGGCCTAATTCTATACGTGATATGTACGTCTGATATGTCGTCAAACAATGAACCGATGATACTACAATACTTTGTGCTCACAAAAACCCAAAAAATACAATCACATAAATGCCCTATATGATTGGCTTTAAATTCGGAAACTAGAAGTTAAACAAAAACGGACAGAATTTTGTTTATTTATTTATTATTTTTATTAGCCTTAGGAATACTTAAAGCTATCAGGAGAAAACTAGGAGAAATGGACAGAATATTTATTTAGTTATTTGAGAAATGAAAATTAACTGTTAGTTAAAGTAAATAATAATAAAATTAATAAAGCTTCAAAATAATAATAATTGTCTAAAATTAAGCTTAAAAGTAATTTATTTAATTAATCATAAATATACAAACGATAAAATCGTAGACTTTGAAATGTGTGTTTGATTGCATACATGTTTGGTTGTTTCAACGCGCTTCACGTAAATCCCGTTGATTGAATTAAAAATCGAATAACTGAAGTACATATAAGAAGCTTTATGGCAATATTTAGCATTTACAGAATCAGAAGATATTAATTTTCAATTTGATAATTTAATGGAAAATATGTTTTATTTTTTTGTCTTGTAACACACAAAAAATGTTCGTTCTCAGTTTATGCATTGCTGATGTGTGTGAACTGTGAGTTGTTGGTGTCATTATATTCTTTTCCTCTTATTTATTTTTAATTGAGTAAGCACAAGTGTATTGTGCTATCGTTTTTTTTTTCTTCGTGTATTATGATGTTCACTGCGAGCGGAGCAAGAGAGAGAGAGAGAGAGAGAGAGAGAGAGAGACTGTGCTGTTGTTAGACAGACAGAGAAGCATTATTGTAGGTTACAGTGGTACGCGGACGAAGTCATAGGCACAGCTAGTTAATAATAAACTTAAGGTAGTAATGTGAATTAAAAATTAAAATTAATCTTACATCTAATACATCTTAATGAACCCATCTCTGACCCGAGGGAGAAATTTATTTGCTAAACAACAAGCTGCGTCACTATTCAGAGTAATTTCTGGTCAGAGTCAGGTAAGAATATACTTATGTTTATGAAGAAAATTAATTCCTAGAGCTTCGCCTTTCAGAGTAGGATGGCAAGTGAGAATTATGATTCCAGTTTAGGCCACGAAGGGCAAACAAAATAAATTGCTTCTGAACAAATACAATTCGATCTATGCTATTCATATTGCGTTAACCAAATATAAAATGATGACAAAATACACCCGAGGAGTGGACTGGACACACGAGAGAAAGGAAATCAAATCATATATAAATTAAAATAAAATATCTTGGTATTCACTGCGATAGAAGTCTGACAATATGCAACCATATTAATAAGATGTAATGCTTAAACCGAAATCAGCAGCATGTTCACTCTAAATCTTTAAGAATAGTCACAGAAGCCTTATGGTATATAAAAAATGATAACATCCATAGGAATCTAAACATTTCTACTATTGCTGATGAAACGCAAGCTCGAAGACCATCTCAATATATGAACACAAACTCTAAGCCAAATAGAAAGACACACACTCTTAACGAAAGAAAACATATTCAAAATTTCCAAATAAAATAATTCTAATTAAATAGCAATTCAGTGGATGAATGATCAACTCCAACACCGTTTTGATTTCAATTTGATACTACTTATTTAAGTGGTGAGTTTTTCCAATTTACAACTTGTGAAATTCACTTAATTTACTCATAATTTACACATAATTACACAAAATTCTTTTGAGTTTATTCAACATAACACATAAGCAATGAGATATGATAATATAACATACCTGTGTATTTCTTGCTCAATTGCATTACAACAGTTCACAGTTCATTAATTTGTAACTCAACATAAAGATACAAATAAACAGACTCCCGAACGTCTGTAGAAGTACAATAATTGCATTCGCGAAGTGTCAATAAAAGACTTATTATATTAAAAACTTTATGTAAACAAATTGTAAATATGCATACTGGTGCACAATCGACACTTGCTCTGAAAAGATTGGTTATCATCCACGAAAATAGGATACAACACGCACCATTAACACATAGGTATAAAGTCACGCACGCATGTACGCACGTTTAAACGATGTAAGCCAAGTAAGCAGCCTGAGGCAGTCATGCACGATCGATTGTGAAAATGTTGAACACGAAAGCATTGAATTCATTTACAAATTACTGTACATTGCGGCAATGAAAAATACTTTTAAATATTTCTGTCAATATTGACTTTAAGTTATCAACTACACTCATCGTAACTGTTGTTATTGTTCTTATTACAAGCGAATTAATTATTATTATTTTATTTCTCTCTGTTTTTAATGGGCCTTCTTATAAAGGATTGTGCATTTGTTGTTTGTATTCTTTTTGCACATTTTAATTTTGTTCAGCATTTAAGCCAACATCCAACATTTGACTCGTGATGGTTTTTTTCTCTTTGGTTTTCAACTTAAGCTCACTGTCTGAGTGCCTGCGTGTATGTCATGCATGCGTAATGTAATATTTAATGCATATTTGAATTATAAAAAACACACACTTGATATACTTTTGTGCACAAGCAAACGAAAGGAAAGTATTTTAAATACACGTAAATAAAAAGGGAAAATACCATGAAAATGAGGCCGTTTTTCAATGTTCCGTCAACTATAAGAATGCTGAAGGATGGCGGCGGCGTCGGCGGTGACCCTACTCAAGTGTGAATGGCATGCATGACAGTTGCCTTTGACTATGCACTTTGTCCTAATGTCGATATCGTTGATGATGATAGTGATAGTGACAGCGACAGCGAAGATGACGATAAAACTTTTCTTCCAATACTTGTACACTTTTGCCTTTTCACCACTTGTTTTTCTTATAAAAAATTCCTCATTATTAATCCAATTAATTTTATTTACAATTCGTTTTATATTTTTACTAAACTTTTGTATATTAATTAAAAAGATTTCGTTCTTTAAATTTAAATTTGACAAAAAATCCACGATCAACGTCGTATGTAACGTTACGCTTGTAATAAGTTGCGCGTTATTCCGTGTCAATAACCGTACGCCTGCACTTACCGAATAGAACTGATGCTGATGTTTCGTAGAAAGCAGCAGCTTCCTATGGTCGAACACGATACACGATGACGAAGTTGTGGAATAAAAAGACATAACATTTGAGTGGGGAAGTTTTCCTTTAGATTCCATTCATTGGAGCTAAGCAACAGTTGCTGTTGCTTGTGGTAGGCAAGTGTCATCTTTGCTGAATGAATAAAACATGTTGCAGGGGTATTTTGACATTCTGCAATAATTTCCCTTGTATTATATTGTGGAACATGTTACAGTTTTGAGTTTATTTGTTTTGTTCAATATCATTAAATATTCAAGCCGTTTGTCATGATAGTATTAACTTTGAAAGGTTGTTTTGATTTTCTGTGTTAATTGATTTCAAGATATGGAATAATTAAAATCCATTAAGTCAATGTCAAATGAAATGTGTTAATAAACGATTCTATTTAATTTGCCTCATTTTTACCTTGAGTTAATGCCTTTTTAATTACTCATCAGAAATAATTTTAGGGAAAATTATTCATTAATATTTTTATTAAACTAATAATTTTGTGTGCTTAGACTTTTTTCTTCGTTTTTTTTAAATGAAAACTGCCTTAATAATGAAATTTAAAATGTAAGTAATGGCTCAAACTAACTGATAAGATGGGATGATAAATTACATTAGAAAGATCTTCCATGTATTGATAATTCCTATAAATTTCACTCACTTCAAATTCATTATGTCTCAGAAAACTAAAACAATGAACTTTGTATTTTATTCCATTTAATTTTTGTTTTTTACTTCATTCAACACAAATAAAAATAATAATAATGCGCAAATGTATTGTTTTCTTTAGAATACTGATAGACAATAAGAACATTTTTGTCCTTTGTAATACTACTCACCTGGAGACTAGTAAAAGAGTCTAACAAAGTAGAAAAACATGGTTTCCAATTATCAAGGATATCAAACAATGCACACAACGAAAACAATTAAACAATGAAGGCAAGGTCGCAATAAAACGAAATTTCAAAAAACAAATAACCAAACTAAACAAGGGAATCAGAAAAGAATGTGTCCAAGAATGAAAGAAAAGAATTCCACATTTAAGATCAAGTAAAGTAGTAAGCGTAACCATGACGAGGATAAAAAGTTTACATGTGTAAACAAAGATATCATTTTCCACACACCCACTTAGTCAAATAGAAAAAACAAAAAATAAGAAACATAGGCCACGAAGAAGTTGAGAATCACCTAAGCAGACAGACAGTCAAAGTATTACTCGTACTTACAATGCTTACAAGAGCATAAAGGCTCAACTTAATGTGTTTACTTCAAGGACTGCCCCAGTGGCTTGACTAACTGTCTATTTGTCGGTCTGTGGGGGGTAAGTCTGTCTGCATCGTTGGTTATGTGCTTTTCTGTGTTTAATAATAGCCACAAGTTTACATATTTTCGTTGTTTTGTTATGTTTTTTTTTTTTTTTTCCTTTTTATGTGTCTTTTTAACGGCACGGGGCTCATTATGAATACTTTTCGTCCTTTATTTTATATGTCTACGTCTAAATAATTAAAACTAAAGACTTCAACTGTGATTATTATTAGTATACTAAGTACAACGCAATCATGCTGACAAAGTATACGCCTACATAGTGTGTTATCAAGCCCACCAATTTGTGATGTTAATGGACCCGAGAATGTTATGCACAAGTATGCGAGTGAGTCATGAAGTCCTGACATAATTTTCTCTTCGTCGTTAAGTTGCAGGACATAAAGGAATGAATACGAATAACACTTATATTTTTTGTTGGTTAAAGGTAACAAATTAGTTTCGAATTAGGCTGAGATAACTGAGAAAGGAGCGATGTGCGTTCCAAAAGTATCCGATTAATTCCGAAAATTCATTTCCAGGATAAGAAAACAACGATGAGAGCTTGTTATTCAGTCAACTGCTGATTTACTTAGAAGATCAGAGGAGGTTACTTTTGGGACTCACTTTGTATTTGTTTATTTTTAATTTAAGTATCTATAAAAGTAATCAACTAAATTATTTCAATATTTAATGCTATTGTATATAAAATAATCTCTTTTTTACTTTTATTCAATTTTAACAATTGGAATTTTTTCTACGCATCTTCAATACATAAACCAAGCCAGTCAATGTCACCCATTCACAAAAGGCAAATTGTTCTATAAAGGGTTTACCCTCGTTTCAATAGATTTATTTACCATGCCATCTACCGCATTCTTTTGTCCACTCTCCATTCTCCATTCCCGTAGTTGTGCCTCTGGGTATTTCTTTCGACGTATTCGTTCTATAAACATGACTATGTGTATTCAAAGTTCAGCCAACAAATTAGCGAAATCAATTTTCGCATTTCTATTCATTTCCCCTCTAGGGTTTAATGGTAAAAGCACTTTACCGAAAACGTTTCTGTGATTATCGACAATGAGTTTAGTGGAGCAACACTGCAGTCTGCCATTTTTATTGGGCGCCTCCACCTATCACCCACCATTTACCATTGTGACTTCATTCATTCATTGTTCTTTACTTAGTAGTGTGTCTACATTTGCTTTTCTTTTATACTTACTTCCCTTCGTATTTTGTTGTTCTTGTTATTTTTGGGTCATTGGGAATTGAGTTCAACTTACTTGGATTGGGTATCACACGAAAAGTTCGGTGCCACAAAATGATTCTTGTAGAGTTTTCACAACTTGTAACATTAAACCTAAGTTTTCATTGAGACAATTTCTTTTACTTCTTTTTAAATTCGTCTTTTTGTTTTTTTTTATTAAATTTTACAAGTAAAATGTTTTTTGTTTTTGGACAGTGTAAAGCTTTTTACTAATGAAATAGTACTAGGTACAAATATTTATTTTCTTTTTATTCTGATATCTTGCTGCATACCAACAGGCTCAGCTCATCGTTTTTTTTTTATCCATTTACTCGCACCGTCAGATATACAATACTTATTTGCCAACTCAATACGCGTCGAATCGATATTTTTCAATCAAATATATTTTTGAGCAAATAAACAGTTATGGTTGTCTGGTTCTTCTCTTACTATCCTTCGTATTGTTATCGGTCTGTTTATCTTTGTTGGGCTGGAAAAGATTTAACTTCTGTTGCTGTTGCTCAATATTTCTATCAATTTTCATCAATTTGCGGCATACACGATGATTTATGTATTTGATATATATCTTTTTGTTTGAATTTGTTTATTTGTTATCTTGATTTTATGCAGATGAAGGTTGTGGTGAGTATAATTGAAATGTGATGAGATTTTGATTATAGACAGATTTATGGTAGTACATAGTATTCAACTGAATGTAGTATTTATGTTAAGTGAAAGCTTTGAAACATTTTCTTTGGTATTAAACAATTCGTTGCTCTTTTATTATTTAAATCATTATTTGTTAAGAAACTGAAAAAAGAAGGAATATTTTTTTCTATCATTGTTCATAGTAAGGAATTTTATTTCTATTTCTGAATTGAATCATATGGTTAAAATCTTCATTTTTTAAGTCTAAATTGCATATATGAATAATAATAATAGAAATCTTTACAAAAAGATTATGAAAATTAACATAAACTAATCATTAAAAACATATTTTATTTAGTAAATATTTATTAAGGAAATTGGTTAGTTAAACGTGTAATTTATTGTAAATTTATTTCATATTTATTTGAACACTATGCGTATAGTGAAAAATGCGTGAAAGTCTTTGAAAATGTCTAATGTGGTTAAAGTGGCAAACTTCAAATCTTCAAACTGTCAAGCGATAAAAGTACGAATATTTATGTGCTGCACTTGTTACTCATACGACATGTTAGACGTGTACAATTTTCTAAAGAAAAATCGATTGTTGTGACAACAACAATGACAACAAAAACTATGAACTGTTTTTCACTCTCTCTCTCTCTGTGTGTGTGTGTGTGTGTGTGTGTAGAAAGATGGAAGCATAGAACTTGAAATCGCTTTTGGAATACAAACAAAGAAAGACTCTAGCATAATTTATTGAACACTTAAGGTGGTGGTGGCTAGTGCAATTTCGAGTTTCCTTGTGAACATTTTCTACACGTTTGCTTTGGTAGAGGTAGCAGAACAAAAGAACTAAGCAGAATTGAAGCGTTACCAAAAGTAAATTTATCTAAGTGAGTTACCAAAAGATATTTACGCAGCAATTTACCAAGAAATATAAGAAAAGAGAAAAGCAAAATCAAATGAAATAAAACGAACAAATTCATTTATGTCCAACTATTACTTAAAAATGAAGATATTTTTTGGGTTACAGTCTAAGAGAGATATAGAGAGAGACTAGATGGCACTCAAGGCACTTGATTTAAGTAAATACAAGGACACACACACACACACACACATGTATAGTAGATCTATACAACAACTATCCTAAAATGATGACATTTACACAATGATATTGATGATGACGATGATGGTGAGGTATACAGCTGAGCAGCATCGGAAACAGCAACAGCAGAGATTTAATCCATTTTCAATTGCTTAAAGCAAAGTGCATGTGCCGGTGTGTATCTATGACCCCAATGGTCATGCTTAGCAAAATGTTCAAAGTGATGCTACTACAATCATATATGTATACACACATATACTGTCGCCTGGATCCCTGCTGAGTTGTCATACCACATGTTCTTGTGGGATCTGACACACACATGAATGTACAACATTTTGTTCTCTATATTGGGTGGATTTACATTGCTACTAACATCGGAAGTAAAACTGACCAGCAGTCTACCAACCAACCAAGCAACCAAGCAACCAAGCAACTAACTAACTAACTTTGGTATGATTTTCTGCTTCCAATTGCCCTTAACCCTAAATAAATAAAAATACCATTTTTGCCCTTTTTTTAACCCCTTCATCCTTTGTTGTTGATTTTTCGTTTTTTTTTTTTTTTGTTTTTTGTTTTGTTCATTTTTGATGCTTTTCTCTAGTTTTTTCCCTTTTCTGATTTTTATATGCCAAAGTGTAAGGACCACAGATTTTATGACAAGAAGTACTTACTAACTAAGGCAACGGAGAATAAGTTGTGTGAGTTGTGTTACTCAGCCAGTTGGCAGCAGTTGCCATGGCACGTGTACTAAGTATAAGGAGACTCTCATTATGCTCTCACTCACTTTCCCCCACTTTCTCTTACTTTCTCTATTTATAGTTTATTAAGTTCAATGCTTTACGACAACCTCTTTTTATTCCTCATTTTTGGCAACATTGTCGTATAACTTGATGTGTCTGTATATCATGTCTTGTACAATAAATGTCTGTGTGTGTGTGTGTGTGTGTGTGTGTGTGTGTGGGTTCAAATACAATACTTTCCATAGAAACTATAAAAAGTTGAGCTATTTTTTATGACATAGTTTGGATTAGTGGGTTAGATTCGTAGGTTTAAACTGATTATCAGTTTAATGTATCTGTGTCAGGATATGACATTTTTTGGATTAAGAATAAGATGTTTTATTATTATGAGGTGTGTTTTCTAATCATTTCTATATGTTTATTTTCAAGTTGCTTTTGATGTAACATTTTTAAAATTCTCATTATTTCGAATGAAATTTTATTTTTTATTTGAATTTTTTTAACTTATTTTAATGGCTTTAGTATAATTAGAGCAAGATATTTTGCGATTGGCTCAGTTGGAATAAGCTCACTATTTAGAGAGGCATTTCGCTATTCACATAGTAAACACTAAAGTCTGATATTTTTGCTATCTAAGATGGTGTACAAGGTTGGTGTCCAATGCGTTTGAGCTCTTACTCAAAGTCATAACATTTGATAAACAAGTATATTACAATACTACAGGATGAGATATTTCAATGCTGACATTATAACTACAGAATACTGTTTATCATTCACAACATTTGTAACTTATGCACATCCTTTAAAACACTACCATTTACTTACTTTACGACTTCCCTTCACATTTGTGAAAAACCGCGAACCAAAATTTCAAGAACTCATGAAATTCACTTAATTACATTTCTTGATGATGATGAATTCAACTGAAACGCATTGAAACATGAAAATGCACACATGTGCAGACTGTTATAAAATCAACACTATATAGATGAATGACTGAATAGTTGAACGAGGATGAGGATGAGGATGAGTTGGATTGGTTCATTGTGTGTATGTCCTATGAAGCAAAACATGAACATGTGCCTTGGTGTCTGCTTTCGCTTGATTGAAGAAAATGGTAATGCATTTTATGTGATAGCTGGCGCCTTTGCCAATGAGAACAATAAACGTATAAGTAACAACAATAATAAGTTGGCCATTACTTATAACTGTTTGTTAAGTGCATTTCATTTGCATCAGTCGGTGTTGAAGAACGATCCAAAGGATCACAGAGAAGCAATCATTAATCAATTGTGTGTGCGTAATTAAAATGTTGCGTAAATTGCACTAAAGTAGATTCTTGTAGCATATTTTCCTTTTTTCTTCTTTGGCTTAATACAGGATTATTTGATTTGTTTGGTTTACTTGTTATTTTAGTTTGTTAAATTTTTTTTTGTTTTTTTTTTTTGTTTCTTTATCTCCTTGTCTTTTCAATTGTATTGCAATTTTTCTGGGCATTTAGTTGCGAGGCAATTTTGTGCTCCACATGAACAGCTTATTACAAGGATGAAATGTCCAAAGGAGACCATTTGGTTTGTATCGACCATTGATTGATTGACAGCACATTCAATGTGATGTAAGCGAATGAATGATGTTTAAACTTTTTTTTTTTTTTTTTTGTTTTGGAAGAATAAGCATTCAACATTTGTGTTTCTATGGGTACATGTTCGATGGAAGATTTCTTTGCTTGCGTGGATAAGCATACAAAATTCAGTTAACAACAAATATACTGTTTTTTTTTTTCTTTCTTTAATACAAAATACCCCAAAGTCTATTGGATTTAATGGGCAAAAAAAAAAAAAAAATAAATAAATATAAATATAAAACAAACGCTAATTTGGGTCAACAAAGTGTTAAACATGCCCTACATACAAAATATTTTTAATTATTAGCTACTATTAAGCTTCTCATAGTTAAAGACTTATAATCGTCATGGTTTAAAAAGAAAAGATCGAATTTAAATCTATGACAAAAGATCGGTATAGAAAATATTTTGTAAGCATTGGATAGGATCAGTTCACCTTTACAATGCGTTGCAAATATCACATTAAAGCAATGAAACCAATTCAAACCTTGTATGAAAGGTATAATACAGTACAACAAAAAAAAAAAAAAAAAAAAACAAAAAAGAGATGAAATGAAAATTCCCATCGCGGTTTAATTAGTGCAACTGACAGCGTTTAACGTTCAATGACAGCGTAAATAATTAACAATAAAACGCAAACCTTTTTATCCTTTTTCTCAATTTTTGTTTTTGTTTTTTATTTCCATTAAAATTTATCGCACCAAAAAGTATTGTACTACAATTTTAAACAAAAAACTTTAATCTGTCTGTCAGCGGAATTTAATAATATTTATTCCACGGTAAACAAATGAAACCGCATATCAATTAAATGAAAAGGAAAACCCCTAGTATTTTCCAGCACGATTTCAATTAGCGAACAAGTATTGTCGACTCAAAATAACAACGTAAACGAAAGCATCAGGAACACTAAACTGCGAGCTGTTGCCATTTATCGGTGATAATGATAAGTTGACATATTGCTGCCAAATACAAACATCTCTTTAGCACACACAAACACACACACATACATACGCGTAAAATACACACAGATACATACATACATACAATCACAAACACACATTCAATAAAAACAGCAAGAACTAAACAAAGAAACATGCAAAGAGCATACAAACACAACCTTAAACGAAAGTGCCAAAGTACTAATTCAACATTTGACATTGTTCAATATGCGAAAATACATAAATACGAGGTGTGTCGCAATAGTTTCTCATAGCATTCATAACTCCTTGCCAATATATTGAAGTGAGGCGGCATGCCTGTCTCAGTTACCCAAATGGTATGGTAATGGAATGGTTAGTTACAGTGCCTGGCTTGCATTCATAGAATTTTATTAACAAGTTTTCAAAGTGGGAAACTTTTGAGTTGATGTAAAAGGCTAACGTATGGCCAAAACATACAATACTTGTACGAGTATATAAAGGAAGAGTACAATGGATTGACTCTCCTGATGGTTACCCGCATTCTGTCATTTTCACTGTTCTGAAAATTGAAATTTTGTCTCAAAGAAGAAAAAAGTGCTTGCATGCGTGTGTGGACTGGTCTGGACATTGCAGCAAACTGACTTTAAGAACCGATTCAGGATGGGAAACCACGGATGGGATCGTTTTGTTCAATTGATTGGAAAATATTGTACTTCGCAGGATGTTTCAAGTAGGATATAAGAGAATAATGTTGCAGATATTTATTGGTAACATCTCGTAGTTGTATGTGTTTATGTCTTTTCGTTACTGAGTATAATTTTAGGCGCATGGATACACAAACAAAATATGTATCACAGTTGTATAAGGTGACATTTACACACACAAGGAAATATTCCCAAAAGGGCGAGTTTGAAAGGAAGACAGTCAGGCAGACAGACATATAGGGAGATACTCGAGTTGTCAGAGGCAACAGTCTCGCGTTTCGACTTGTAATTTATTTTGCGTCACGTTGCGGTTGCGTTTAACAAATGAGCTGTTGACGTGCCGACAACCAACACATAGCCTTTGTCTCTTCAGAGCACCAGTTTCCCTCCCTCGATCCGGAATATCTTCAGCCAACTTCCTGTATTTCATTTAACACAGATATCAAGGACAATTCTTGCAATAATTTGAGAAGCACTTAAATTTATTTGTAATGCACAGTAGTAGAATAAATATTTGTTCACAAAAATAAAGTCATAAACAACAAATAACTAAGCGAGTCAAGTTGACTCAAACTGATTACTCCATGAAATATGTTTATATTTGTAATAAGAGCAATGCTGCGTATGAGTAATGTTTATTTAATGTTCTGGAATGGAAATACTTCATGAATTTAAGAGTTACTTTAAAACAACAAAATATGCCACACTTTATACTTATGCGCACGCCTCAACATTGTAGACATGCCTTATATTTTTTCATCATATTTTCCCCCCCAGCCCGTTTTGTAATCTGTTGCGATTTATGAATGACAAAGCAAAAAGCATTGTAAAATATATTACAATCCAAATGTGTGTGCATATTTCAATCTTTTTTACTTTTTCCTTTGTAAGCTCAAGAACAAATACACTTATTACCAGACACATGTATCTACTACATAGTGTATTTCTAGTGTAGTTCGTTTGCTTTAAGTTTCAATTTTTGTTTTTCAGTTTTTATTGCAACATGCAACATTGTGTAGTACAGGGTGACGTATACTTGTTATAGCAAATGTTTTGTTTTGTTACCAAGACGTTGTTGCTGCGGGCCAACAGCTGCTATCCGCACCATAATACTTGATCACTTGATACTCTACTATGTACGTATGCGACTTATTTCATACTGATTGCTGCATACCACTTGCTACTTGCAACATACCATTCCATTGATACTTGTAGATACACTTGTACTAATTCTTTACTATTTCTTTCTCTCTTGTTTTTGTTTTGTTCACTTTTGTTATGTTTTACTTTTTTGTTTGTTTTCTTCTCTATATGCTCTTTCCCTTCTTTACTCCTTTCTACTTTTTTTTTTATTTGTTTCTGTTGGCTGAGAAACAATAAAATAATTTGCCGTAATTAATTTTACAAAATGTGAGTTCATCAATCAAGGCTTCTGCAACTGAGTCTGATGATAAATACTGCGAGTGTACTCTACTGGATGCGTGTATTTGTATGTGTGTGTGTGTGTCTGAGAGAGTGCATCTACACGTTTATGAATGTACTTGTTGTGCCCAAGTTATGTAGTATATACGGAAAGTAGAAACAAGAATGATATCAACGTGGATAAAAATTTGTTGTAATCTTTAAATCAAAGGATTTAATGTCTTAAGAGATTGAAATGGTATTTGTTGATTCAATAATAAAACTAACTTTATTTCTAGGAGATAAGATTACAAAAAGAATAGGCTTCCACATGTAATTCAAAGGGAGTCTTTCTTGAAGCTTCTAATGTCTTTTCTTCTATCAAGCAATAGTGTTGTTGGCTATAATAATTTCCTGAACTTTTCTTAAACTCTTGAGCTCTTCAATGAATTGGTATATGTTAGATGAAAGATATTTACGGTTAGAATTCATCTAATTGGCAATATAAAGGAATGTTTCATACAATATATGAGGTGTCCAGGAAGGGTGAGTGCTATTTCTATTTGAAATTACTGGGTGGCATGCAAGGAGAAGAAGGTGTAAGAAGTTTAATGCATGGATATCAAGTACCAATGGTTCCATTCAATTCAGTTGAAGAAACAATCGAATGTGTCCGGAAATTCACAAGTGAAAGTGCATCATTTTCCGATTGTTAGAGAAGAGAAGCATTGAACTTTAAAAAAAATAGTGTTTGCATGTTATTTTCGTTATAAATTTAAAAGCATACGACCGACTACTATCAAAAATTTAATTAACGTTTCAGCTTTAGAGGTTTGAAAATTTTGACAACATTTTATTCAGTGAAAAGATTGTCTGTATTGGAAGGACCAGAAAGCAGCTTAACTTGAGCGACTGTTTAATCTATTGAAGGTCGTTGCTTAGGCCGCGTCGTCTTTACTTTTTAAAGATCACAGAGGTTGATATCAAATTTTAAATCTTTATATTTGCAACAGTTTTATGGCTTCAGTACAAGTACATGGCTTACACATCAAATGATTCAATAGAAGTCATAGCTTATTTCGCGGATAGGTGATGTTTACTGGCTATCACTCAGTTCAGACCAAAGTCCCCTGGATTACTTCTTATGAGGATTCCTTAAAGAGGGGGTGTTCGATAACAAACCGAGGACATTTAGTCAATTAAAACAGAATATTGTATATATAGAAATGGCATCGGACATTTCTTTTAATATTAATTTATTTTACTTTTAAGCTTCAATCATATTTTTCGGATACCTTGATATATTTAAAGGAATCTCAAAATTGAGTAGTGCTTGGCTCGTTTTAGCCATCAGTGAAAATATTTTAAGCTGGTTTAAATACCATTACATGTTTTTGGCTGCAATAAAGTCTATTGATTTAATCTTCTTTCAAGACTTTAATCAACAAGCAAACTTGAAGAAATCTGATTTTATGTTTTTGGTTAAAAAGGTTAAGATACAAGTAAACAACGTTCTTGCTACTGAAAAAAAACAAAAAATACTAAATTACTTTTAAATCTATACTGCCGTGATGAGCATGTAATTTTATGTTTTTGTAAATCAGCTTTACGAACTTACAGAACGAACAAGTAAACAGAAAATAAAGCATCTTTCGGGATAAAGATTTTTAACACAAAATATTTATCATTGGAAAAGTAATTAATAAATATAATGAAAAGATTATAAAGTTCTAAAAATTCGCTTACATTTGTAAAGCTGCTTCTAAAATTGCTTACTAAAAGAAAGAACACAAGAAATAAATTTGGAAGGAAATGGAAAAAGAGTGATTTCTAAGCCAAACAAATTTATTTTGTCAACTCAATAATTTGTGTCACAGAATATTTGTTAGTTTAAATTTCTGTTTAATTCGCGTTGCAAACTCATCTAGCCAAAAGATAGTGACTGACATGACGGGGTTCGTAGATAGTTGAAAGGATAGACGAAAGAATAGATGGATATTCATTGTAACAGAAGACAGTACACAAACATTCAACTCAAATATAATCTAAAATGTGGCAAAATGTAAATTTAACTTTGGTTTTCTATATGTGAATACCTGTCTGATGATGCCCTTGGCTAAGCTTTACGACAGTTCCTCATTTATTTAATGTATAAACATGAACATATGAGTACTTCACAGAAATTAAGTCACTCTTTTGTAGAACACATGCATATGAAATGAGCAACAAACAAACCATGTAAATGTGTGTGCTTTAAAGTTTTTACTGTTGCCAAAATGCTGAATGACAAAGTGAACAAACAAAACCTTTAATAGTCACAATGATAATGATGATGATGGTAATAATCACGATGATTTTCACATTGAATACACATTTCCTACTGAATAGGAATTCTCAATGAGAAATGATATTTGTAACGCATACCTAGAACGTTATGTCGCAGAATTCAAAGACCTTATTTGGAGACAATCAGTGTGATAATAAGAAGCTATCTCTTTCAGTGTTTTCAGGTTACGTCCATACCTAAAAGTGATAGATTCCACGCAAAATTCACTTATTATAAATTGGGAAAGTTACTGTTTAAAATTTATTGAGACCATAGTTGCCTTTTTTCCCCAACATATCCAAAAACTCAACCGATGGATCCAACATTAAATAAAATTGACATAAGGACCTTTGGAAGTATGAATGACTATATGCAAATTTTGTGGAAATTTCATAAATCGATATAAAATGAGAGTCAGTTTAGTATCTACGAAAATGTATAATCTTACAAAATACCTTTGCCAAAATATTTGAGGTGAAACTAAGCTGAACAAAAAGTAATGTTTCATCTTGTCAACCATGAACCAAATCCAAATTTTTATTCAGTGTTCCTGTGCCATGTTGTTGTGCAAATGAGTGGCACAAGAACTGCCACATGACACGTCAATCAAGAGAGAAGTTTGACTGAGTTTTCAGTTGCAAGGGGTTTTTCTTTGTTTGCTTTCAATACAAATTAATTTGCTTAATGCAATTGCAATTGAAATTTTCTTTCGCCTTCAATTGTAACTTTGTATTCTGTATGCTACTGACTGCTGGTGTTAAAGGTGTTGCATTAAATTGTTGCAGAAGATAAAGTTATTTTTATGCTGCTCTTGCCACAAACATTTACGACTTACATGAGAGGCTAAAAGTGAGATACATTTTGCTTTGATGCCGACTATGGTTTGCCAAAGAAAGGCAAAAATTCCAAGAGAATAAACAGCCAACTTGCAACATTCAGTCTGTGCCGTAATACTTTGTGGTAGGAAACTTCATTCATGTTTTTTATTTTGTTGGCAGTAAAAAATTAAGTCTAGAAAGCAGTAGTTTCAAGTTGAAGTTTACTTGTGCACTTATTTGTTTATTCACTTCCTTAAGTGTGGCAACAACCTCATATTTCTACTTTCTATGATGCTACAGGTTTTTGGTTCTGTTAATTTTGGTAGTGGCTATTCGAGTTGCAGAGTTTCATAGTTTTGGGCTCTAATTGCAACAATTGGAAGGTGAGTTAGTTATTATGATGGAAAATATATGAATAAATATGAAGAGAAGTGAATCTGTTCAGGATTGGGTTAGTCAGTCTTGACTGATGGAAGTCATGTATATATGGGAATGGAATTATGGCTGGTAGTCAATAACCGGAGGGTTTTTTGTTTCAATAAATTCTAAAACGCAAGTTTTGCTCTGTAACATGATAAATTATTTATGAAGGTAGTACCGAATGATGTTTTCAAATAGTTAAGTCCTCATTGAGTTATTGTTAAACTAACTTTTAAATTGAATGGAATACTATATAAGAAGAAACTTATTCTTAACTTGAAAGATTTTTTTTTTTTTTTTAATCTTGTCAGTTTCCTTTTTTGCCTTATTTTATTTTCTTTTCTGTGCATTTTACATACTTTACAACTCATCTAAAAAGTCAATTTACTTAACCATAATTTCAACTTGCATTAAACCCAAATATTTTGCTACAAGAATCATAAAGTTTTTTCCTTTTGCTTACAAATAAAAGTAACTAAGTTAAAACACTTAACTGACTGCAATCAAACTTTTTCTCGTATTTTTTTTGTTAATTTTAATATTTAAAAAAAAAAATTATATTTGTAATTGTAAAAAACAAACACAAAATATGAATGAAGCAATAAAAAATAGTATCTCCGTAGACCTTGGAGCAATAAAATTTATCTGTATGAAATTTTCAAGAAAAACTTGAAATAAGTACAGTATGCATGAAGATTGTAAGATAAAAAAATACTACTACATAATGAAGTTATATTAAGTATATGCATATGATAGCCATGAGAAAGTCATGGTCAATAAACAAGACAAGACAAAATGTATAGTTTTTAAATTTTCAATGTAAGTGTTTTGAAAATTGTAGTCCGCAAACACACAGAGGTCTTCCATCTGTGTTCTAAGAAACAATTTTTACAAAAATTGTACATCCAAAACTTTTCAAAATTTGATCAATGTTTATTACAAAAGGGAAAAATGTATTCAAAACTCTTAAAGTTTTTTAAATGACTCATGTTAAAAAAAAAGAAAGCGGTGTCCTATGACACCAGCGGAGGGTGCAGCTCCATTCAGAACAAAGTATTTTATTATTGTTGTTATTTATAGAAAAATTTTTGTTTTAATTTTCGTTTTTGATTCATTTTTATTTTTATTTTATTTATTACAAGCGTTAACCGGCGTGCGTTGCTACACCCTCTATGCGTTAATTGGGTGTTTCTTATAAAAAGCTTTGTTGTTAAATGTGTAATTAATAATTTACAATATATTTTAATATTCTAAGCAACTTTAAGAATCATTTGTTCTTTTAAAAAAAATAGGTTCAGTATATTTTGCACCAAATAAAAAAAAAATTTTAAAATGGCATAAAACTATCTATATTTGGACAACAGCGCTACCTACCGGATCCAAATGTAGCAAAGAACCTGACTGTAACTCCATGAGTACAACAAAAAACCAAAAACCATCAAAATTGATCCAGCCGTTCTCGAGTTTTGCGGGGTCATACTATTTTTTGAGTGCTCTATATCTATCCCGAAGCTGACTGAGGCGAGCCTCACGTTCCGTTGACGATTCTTCATCTCTTGCTGAACGTACTCTTTTGGCATTCACTGTACTACGACCTATGTTCGAACGACGACGTCTTCCAGACATGACTTTCTAATTTCTTGATAGTAATAATCAGACTTAAATAAAAAAAATCTAAAATCACATTTGAAGAAACTTTGCTGTGTAAACAATGAGAAGCTGGAATATTGTAGTGACAGTAAATGCTTTTTCCATGAATTATAACACTATGCCAACTACATTAACTTTATAGATAGGCATATTGGTATATGTATAGTGAAAATAACAGTATTTCTCCACTATTTAATGTATGTTATTATAAATATAAACCTTCCTCTTCAATCACTCTATCTATTAAAAAAATCGCATCAAAATAGGTTGCGTATTTTTAAAGATTGAAGCGGTTAAAGGAAAAAAGTGACTTTGTTTTATAATATGTATAGATTTATTACAGACTTACGTATATAATTTCTTAAAATAATAAATACCATATTGTAATATAATGTAACAAAACAAAAATGTAACAAAAACAAATATGTGAAATTTTAAATTTTATGTACCGTATTGTATCATAGTCACGATTGGTTTATAGTAACTGAATGTTTTTAATTGGATGTTATTCAAAAATCTGGAAAAAGCTGCATCAATGGTCATGTGATATTTGCTCGTTTCGAAAAGAAAAAAGTTTTTAGTGGTATTGATTTTTCTTCAGCAAAATTTACATCGAAATCACCAGCCAAAATAAGTGGTAGTTTGTGGTAATTTTGTTCGAGTAGAGCAGAACCCCCTCACTCCAAAAGTGATGTATCGATGAACAACTTTATATCTCATTTAGACGGCGATATGTAAAAAACTGCCATTATTATTTGAATACCGTTTCCCATCCTGCATGGTGTGGAACAAATATCGCCAATACTTGACCTTCGTATCATTCATTCTGTAATTATATGCATACTTGGTGTAACAATGCTGATTGTTTCACTGTGATTTTTATAAATTGCTACTCCTCCAGCACGAACATCTAGTTTTTTGTATTTTGCAATACAATTGAAATTCGGAATACGAAAATATTGATCGTTACCCATCCACGTCTCACTGAGTAGTAAAATATTGCATTATTGCTGTTTATGCAAACACGTGAGGACCCAGGATGTTTTCGCTCATGACTGTATTAATGAGAGAGTATGAGATCCATTAAGACAGAATTAAGTAAAAAAAAAAAAAAATCACAATGCAGGATTCGAACCCCATGCCCCCGGTTTGCCAGTCCTTCTCTCTATCCACTACACCACGCAGACATTTTAATTCTATCTTTCTGATATAATAATTATAAATATTTAAAGAGCAGAATAAAATAGTCCAAGTAGACAAAAGTTAAGGTGTATGTGAGAGTTTACGAATTTCGTAACAATTTACATTCTGATAATTTTAACTGTTGCTTTATTGATTGTTTGTTGATCATTATCATCTTTATGTTTATTTGTTGATCATTATCATCTTTACTTAAGCATTTCCTTTTTACATATTTATATTTGTTGTTTGAAAGGGCACAGCAAAGCGTGGCTGAGCAAAGCTACTAATTTATATTTACACAAAAGCATGATTCGAACCCTAGCCATCGGTTTCTAACCCATGAAAAAAAAAAAACTGGCAATTCTATTTTTAGAATCATTTTTTTGAAATTTCACTCACGCAGTAACTCACATAAAAGAGCTACGTTCTAAAAATAGTGCTCATATAATAACATGGGTTCATCAGCCAAGGCCTCTGAAATTTTTTATCAGATAGCACAGGTTAATTAAGAACGAACGTTCGGCTAAAGAAGTTTTTGGATTACAAAAGGCATATATATATTTGTACTTACATATTGATTCCTTATCCATGTTTCAGATCATAACTTCAATTAACTTATTCATACTTTTATTGAACACCTAGTGGCTTTCCTGGTTTTTCTATCAAAGCATACTTTTTGAGAATACTTCATATTAACTTTTCTTTCATTCACTGACTGCTCTGATCGAATTTAAATATTGAACATGCAACTTATGTCAACGTATGTCAATAACCAAAGGAAATATTCTTTATTGCAAATAGTCGATTTACACAATTAAAATATAAGAAAAATGGAGATTTTTTCACCATAACTACCAACAATGTGTGTATCTGTGAATATTTGCATTTGTTATTGATTACAAGAACCAAACAATAATTGACAGATGTCCTGTGTTGATTAATATGAGCGACATTCTGCTCACATTGAAAGACTTTGCAATTTTTATGGTTAATGTTTTTGATGCCTTTAAATGAAGAAAATCACTTAATTTTTCACCAAAAGTGTCAATTAACTGGGTCAGATGTCAAAATATGAAAAGAAGTTACATAACATTCTGTGGTTCTGTATAAATTGTTTGCGGTTTTATATTATTGCCTCCGAGTTCCTACTGTGGTCTCGTCATTTAATGTACAATACAATAATATTTTCATAAAATATTTACAAAAGAAAATTTTTCTTTAAACTTTTTTAATGCAATATAAATTTTGTATACAAGACGGACAAATAAAATGATAAAAGGGACATGAAAGTATACAGAACAAATAAAGTTGTTGTATTAAGGCATAAAAATATTGTGTTGTGCTGTTATGTTATGTTAAGGTAGAAAATTGGTTTCTGTAAATTATTTTCTCACAAAAAAAAAAAAAAAAATAACATTAATTTACCAACTATAAAACTAATTTATTTCAAAGCAATTCAATATAGAAATATGCAATCAATCAATTAAAATGCATTAATTGCATTTGAAAAAATTCCTTTTGACTCTTTAATTTAGAAAAAGAAATTAAATCCTTCATTGTGTTAATAAGTGTTTCTTTTGCATACAAATGAGGGATAACTTGATGTTGCTTTCAATGCTGTTACTGGTGATGCAATTCTCTGTTCTTTTGAGCGCATGTAATTGTCATTAGCAAAGTGATTTAATAGATTTTCACCTAAAGACTTCAGTTGGGTAAAACACTTTCAGCATTAACAGCAGCAACAGCAGCAGAAACAGGAAACAGGAAGTGCTAGCAGTGCTACTATTTTCATTGGCTATGGCGATGACGCCATTCATGTAATTAATTTCCAATTTCTAACCGGTTTTCACTTAAGAACTTAAATTGATATGGAACAATAAAAACGTGCATTTTATAATGTGAAGAAATTATATTAGATTTAATTATTGTTCGTTGTCTTATCTGCTCAAATTGGATGCAAATCTATGTTAAGTATTTAAGTTTGAGTTGCATTTGTTAAGCAAAAGGTTCTTAACAAATAAAATAATAAAAGGATTAATGGAAAATTGTTTACAATTAAACTGAATTCGTGAGAGACATGAAAAAATAGAATTCAATGCACCATTTCACCTTCTATTTAGTTGTAACTGGTAACATGATTTCTTTTTTATTTAATTTTAAGTAAATACATTTTTCTGTCAGTGGCAGATAAAGAAATGAAGAAAAAATGAAAGCAAGACTTGGACCCCTTTGATCAGTCTTGCGCTTCACATCATGTCAGTATATAACGATAATATTGTATATTTCACGTTAATCTTGTGAATGAAAAAAATTATGTATACCCAATAAATCACAATTTACATATCTTCGATGTGTCAATTCTATTTTAAAGTAGCTTCGTAGATTTTTTACAAACTATGTATCTTCTTTGCTAGAGTATATTAACATGTTTTAAGTCGAATTCTCTTTTATAGTTCATCCACAATAATTACAGGTATAGAGACTAAAGTGAATAGATAATGATGTTTTAAATTGTGGCATACGAAGCGAAATATAATTAACATAAGTAGGGAATAAATTCATGTGAATCTTTAATATTATTTAAAAAATTTATATTTTTATAATTTTAAAAATATGCGAGACATTGAAATAATTGCATGTTTAGTAGATCGTTTGATTTTGTTTTTACCTTTGTAAATTTGCTTGATTCTTTGAAATGTAAAACATAATTTGATAGGGGGAAGAAAACAAGGTCAGTGAAAGAGTGTGTGTATTGAGTTATTAAGAATTTGAGAGAAAAAAGAAGGAAAGATGACTTTTCAATAAATTTTTTAGTAAGAAAGGCGAGTTGACTTCTGTCTGATCTTGTCATAATTTAATTCTAATTCTATAATTTTATATTTATATATATTACCTCACGTAACGCAAAAAGTGTAACGCGAATGGGATTCCTTGATACTTACTAGCTAGTGTTTGGGAACCCTCCTTTTACTTCTCATTACTTTTTGGATTCAAACCCGTCAGGGAGGTGCGTTTTTTTTTCGGATATTAAACGCCATAAATTTTATTTGTTCTCTTTGGTTATTTTTAAAATTCAAGTGAATGTTTTTATCAAACGGATGTCAATTATTTTTTTTTTATACTTTTGTACATAAATAACTACATATTATAAAACAAAGTCGCTTTCTCTGTCCCTATATGTGCTTAAATCTTTAAAACTACGCAACATATTTTGATGCGGTTTTTTTTAATAGATAGAGTGATTGAAGAGGAAGGTTCATATTGATAATAACATCCATTAAATAGTAGAGAAATACTTTTATTTTCACTATACATATATAGTTAATGTAGTTGGCATAGTGTTATAATTCATGGAAAAAACATTTACTGTCACTACAATATTCCAGCTTCTCATTATTTCCACAGCAAAGTTTCTTCAAATTTGATTTTAGTTTTTTTTTATTTAAGTCTGATTATTACTATCAAGAAATTAGAAAGTCATGTCTGGAAGACGTCGTCGTTCGAACATAGGTCTTAGTACAGTGAATGCCAAAAGATTACGTTCAGCAAGAGATGAAGAATCGTCAACGGAACGTGAGGCTCACTGCAGTCAGGCTCGGGATAGATATAGAGCTGAGAGAATCATCAGCACGAGTTACTAATTCATGGGTAAATAAAGAAAATTCTGCCATGAATTACGATCCTTCGATTTCTTACAAGGACGATCGTATAGTATCAATAGGTACTATGTCAGTAGTGTGTGAACATTGCTTGGCATTGAAATTCAAGGACGAATCGAAAGGCATGTGTTGCCTACAAGGAAAAGTCAAATTAGAAGAAATTCTACCTCTACCTGAACCACTTCACTCTCTTCTTACGGGTGATCATCTATATATATAAAAATGTAAATGTAATAAAAATGTATGTTTTTTTTTTTTGTTGTAGTCATGGAGTTACAGTCAGGTTCTTTGCTACATTTGGATCCGGTAGGAAGCGTTGTTGTCCAGATATAGATAATTTTATGCCATTTTTAAATTTTTCTTTTATTTGGTGCAAAATCTAATGAACCGATTTTTTTTTAAAAGAACAAATGATTCTTAAAGTTACTTAGGTTATAATAGAATATTAAAATATATTGTAAATTATTAATTACACATTTTACATTTTTTTATAAGAAACACCCAATTAACGCATAGGGGTGTAGCAACGCACGCCGGTTAACGCTAGTATTTTATAAATGAATTTAAATTACTGAAAAATATTTAATAAGGCCTTAAAGTATGCTATGATATTTTTATTTATATATTTCTTAATTAATTTTAAGTTTCTTTGCTGTCAATTGAGTCTATCAGGAAGACATCATTGTATGTGTTTTTGGTTATAAGAATTTTGCACTCTATCTCCTTTGTCACTTTCCTTGCCAATTTTGACATTTACACTTTACGACTTCATTACGCCCAAACAAAATGCTAGCAACGTTTAGAAGTTCTTCATGTAAATTGCATACGAACACGCACCAAGTTAAGTACGAAATAAACTGTTTACCTCCTAGTCACCTCAACAGTCAACTATATTGCAGTCTAGACAGACAAGACATAAAAAGAAAAGACAAGGCATGGAAAAAGAACTCTCAAGACATCTTATAAGCGCATTTAAGAACGTCTAATGTCAAGTGACATACTCTCACACACATGTGAGTATTATAGTGCACATGGAGATACTATCTGATACTACCTAAAGTGTTTTATGTTTTCATCAGCATATTCTCTTAGGGTGTGGCACAAACTCAACTCGTTAACTGTAAACATTGCGTTTTAGACAGATTTCTCCATCTCACATGGCCCCACTTTCCTTTTTGTTAATAGAAATTCAAGTATAAAAAGAAGAAAACGATTTCGCACTTAAGATTATCATCAAGGATGACAAAGAGTTTCTTATTTTATCATTTATTCATTCATTGAACTCGCAGTGAATGTTGAGAAAATTGCTGTGCGATGTTTTCCTAAGATTATCGCATGCGATATATTTTTATTGCATGCGAAAAACGCATCTTGTTTATGCAATTAATTTACTTCAGATAAAAGAATTACAAGAGAAAGTTTCAATCTGCTGAAACTTATTATGTGTTTATTTTTCTATATAATATTAAAAGCATCGCAAATGGAATTCATTGTTAGAAAGAAGCTCTTTTATGTGCGTTGTGGCAGTAGTAAAATTTCGAAAATCGTCATCGCATCTTGAGTAAGTTTGCTTGTTTTGCTATCAAGAAAATAAAGCGGTGTAACTATTCGGATGAGTGACCGGTTTGGGACACCGGGAGTAGTTTCAGAATTGGAGTATCAAATTTTGAATAGAGACATACTTAATGTCATACAATTAGTCTTTGTCAAAAACATGTCAACATTATATCATAATTTACTGTGACAAAGGGGTATCTACCACAAAATATTTATTTTTGTGCGGAATTGCCACATATATTTATAATCAAAATAATGTAGTCTTTGAAATCGCATTCAAATATGGTAAAATATAAATGTATAAATCCGTCTTGATTTTTAATAAAAGGTTAAATATTGTACAATGTAAATGTACAAAGCCGTCTTGACTTTTAATAAAGGGTTACAATGTTTTTTTTTTTTTTACAATATTCACAAAAGCATTAAAAGAACGAAAATAAAGAAAACTTTTATACCACATGGCAACTCTGAACGAAGCAATATTTTGCGTGCACCTAATTTTCAAGAATCGGTAGTAGGGCTAAAAATTAATGCTACATTTCAAGTGCATTAAAAAAAAAAGGTCGAGTTTCGTGAAGACACTTCGTGTGTCAAAGGCTCATGGAACAATTGTTTATGCATGCGTTTGGTGGTAGAGCAACTTTAGGGCCCCCGACATGATCATGCAATTGTTATGCATTTTATCATAGTACATATATGTAATCGATTTAGATGTTTCATCATGCTTTTTATTCTCACATCGCCCTCTTTCATCAACAACATTCTCTCTTTGGCGATGCTATCTCATTTATGCCTTCACGAAGTAATTACATGTGAAAGAGGCAAATATAGGCAAGTGCTCACTTTTATGAAATATTTGGATGGAGCAGACGTGACGCGTTAGCGGATGGCATGCGAAATATTTGCAAAGTGCCGACGGCGTCGTCATCAGCATTATTGTCCGCACATCTGCTCACTTCGAAAAATAACAAGAAATGAACGATCATCATGTTTCCATGCAGCATGATGAACAAAGGTGTACGAAATGACTGATCATGTCAGTGGTGCTTTAGGGTCATACGATTTATATGTCGCGTAAATGCAGTAATTGATTCGTTTGATATTTTCAAAAGTATTTCAAGGGTTGCGCAATGTTCTGCAGTTTGTTTTGAATAAATTAAAGAAATCTATAATAAAATGTGTTGTTCATTTCATAAGTCACTGGAATTTTCTATTTGTCTGTCCATTTGTCCGAAATAAATGAGAGCCAAATGCATTAAAAACACCAAGAAATGATTTAAAAAAAAAACGGTTTAAGGTTTGTTTCATTTAAAAAAATTCATGGTTAAACGGAAATGGTCCTGAAATTTGTTCATTCCCAATTAAGTTTAATTGAATTTCATCCTTTACCCAGCGACACTTCTATACTTTAATTGGGTACTGGAAACATTTTTTAAGTCTTTAGACAAAAATTCGTTTCATAAAACAACTTATTTTGTGTTTCCTTTATTTTTGCGGCTTGTTTAGAAGGAGATACCATTTGCATCCGGAACAGTAAAAAATAATCAGTAATTTTTTAAAGCACATTACAGATTATTCAATTCATAACTCAAGGAAATTTATGGTTTATTATTCTTACATTTGTTTTTCCTTTTTTGCAGTTTAAAATATATATTTGTGATTAATTGTTATACGCCAAACTCATAATATCAATACCAACGTAACGTAAAAGTAAGAAATTGAAACAATAGAATGAGGATAGCAGCGTTTTTTGTTTATTGTCACATTCGACTGTAGAGGCTAGCGGCTGCCGTTGTCAATATTCATAAATCAGTGATGGGAAAATTGCAGTCGATAGCATTTTTATGTTGACGACAATGGAAGTTGTCACCCATCAGCCATCAGCCATCAGGCACTATGAACTATGTATGTATCACTTATGAACTGGGCGCAATTGGGTTGCATTGGGTGACTTCAATGAATGACGACATAACGACGCCATCATCATCATTCGGGTGACAGACTTTGCCTGTCTTTAGTGTTAGTAATGACATCGTCATTTTCATTTTCACCATTGCATTGTGATGTTCATTCACCATTCTACCTACTATACGAGTATATAACAGTAGATTGTTGTTTGGTCCATAAAGTGTGTATAAGGATGATGAAGATGTCCCAATGGTATGAAAAAGAAAGCACTCACTAAGGACATTGACTGAGTAGAGGAGTCTATGAAAGCACAAACAGATACGAGTCTGTGTGTGGATTTTCTTATTATTCGCCTTCAATTTTTGTTATCCATCTTCATCGCTATTCTGGTTAGTGGTGTTAGATTGCCTTTAGTGTTTGTCAAAAGGAAACGGAAATTGCAAAAGTTGAAAGGGCTTTAACTTAGTTAAGCATTAAGAGATACTGTGAAACTCTGATTGAGCATAGAAGACTTTCAAATGCAGTTATTTTCTAGAAATTTTAGTTTTATATAAAATATTTTGATCTGAAGAATTTAAATATTGAAAATGGCAAAAAGGATTGATTTAAAAGTTTTTATTTGGAAATTTCGATATGTTATTCAAAATGTAAACAAACACAAATTAATTCACACATTAAAATTCATAATTTTATTTAATTTAAAATTTAAAACAATACAAAATCATAAAACTGAACGACAAGTACAAACAGGAAACAAGTTTCGTACAAATACCAATAACAAATATGTATTTAGAAAAACATTGACAAAATTTTTGTTGTTTTTTGTTGTTCGGTTTGTTCTTTTATGTATTCATCTCATTTTCATCAGATGCCGTAAAAAAAAAGAAACAATTACAATAAAAACACCAACATCATCACACCATAAATCTGTGTGTATGTAAATTTATTTGCTGACAACAGGAACAGAATTTGCTTTCCTGCATTTCCCCTAAAACATCGCCCCCATATCCTTAGGATGTAAATACTATGTGAACGAAAATTTGTTTATGAAAAGTTGAGCAACAAAAAACTTTTTGCTTCTCATGTACTATATCGAGAATCATAGCAAAGAAGGAGAGAAAATATTGTAGATGACTAAAAATAACAATACGTAAATCTGGTAACATCTGACAACTACAGATAGTTTGTGTTTGTTTCGTAGTCATGAGTTGGAGTGAGCAAAATAACCGAAAGAAGGATTAAATAGAGAGAGCAAGTTTATAGAACTTTGAAGTCCTGTACTGGGTATTTTTTTTTTTTTTTTTCATATTTCAATATGTGTCGACTTTGAAGGATTCAACAATAACGTGTGCAAATGGCTTCACAGTATCATATACCGGACATACTTACCAGTCATTGGCATAGGAACTATTGTGATTGCAACAAAAAGTTTCATTTCTTTTTGCAAAAGTAAGCCCACAAAATTTTGAAATGCAATGAAGCTTATCCAGGCAACTACCAATATGTTAGCCAATAACTTGGCCAACATCTTGTAGGACATAAGAGTTTTGCTCACTAACAAGTTCTGAATAAAGTTTATTTATACAGTACAACGAGTCGTAAGAGAAATCACTTTTTTGTATTGCAAATATCATAGTTTGATTAAAGGAAATTCTTTTTTACAACATTTGAGCTGCTGAACACTTCTTATGTGGTTCGGATGAGTTAAGTTGTTCATAAAATTTTCATTAGCTAAATGTTTAAATTATTGCTAGTTGAGTTGCCTTAGTAATATTTTCTGTAAATATTTTCAATATTATATGACCGCATCATGAATGAGTTTGGAATTTTCTAATGAGTTGCTTTATTTTTATTGAAAGATTGCTTAGGTAATAAGCTTTGCAGCATACACCTGTTGTTAGAGAGAGTCACATACCACAATGCAACTGCATAATTAATGATGATTGCATAATTTATGATGATATGCTTACGTTCGAAAACAGATTCAAATTCAAAATTAGTCAGTTGATTGATTTTCAATAAAAGCATAGTATCATTAAATTGTTGTTGTTGTCAATGTGACAAATTTTAGTCTTCTATTCGTAGACTATAAATTTTCTCGAAAGTAATTTAAGCTAAATGGAGTTAGAATGGGATGGATAAATAAACTTTCATAAAATTATATAAAACTTATCATTGAAAAAAAGCATAAATCATAAATCATAAATCCCTTTCAATTCTTTAGATAACCTTCAATTTGTTTTCACTATTTTGTTCAACTTTGTCATTTTCACATTTTTTTATTTAAAACAAAACAATTGCTTTTTTTTCCCCTCTCAAAGGGCTTCTAGAAATATATAATTTTTCTCATATAGTGAAAATTTGTTGAAGATTTCAACTAAGCAGTAAGACAACTTTTAAAGTTCAACCACATTGAACCCTTATCTATCAAATTTAAATTTTGTCCTTTCTTCCTTTATTTTTCTCTAAAATGGTACGGTAATGCAGAAAAAGGAAAAAAAGGGGTAATATTCCTTGCAGTTGAAACCTCAATATATTTGGTATGGTATTTGATGCTTCTGATGGTATCTGATTGGCATTTGTACATGAACCTGACAACTTCTAATGCAAGCTATTTCTCAAACTCTTCTGCCCTGTTGCTCTTTCTATGCTGTTTTCTTTCCTCGATTCCTTACTTTCTTCATTCGATTTTTACGCTTTAACCGCTGCCACTGCTGTAGCTGAAGTTTATTAGTAATTCAAGCATCTTAAATGTTGTTGCTATGAACTCCATTTTCTGCTCCATTGTTAGAATGACTGTGGTTGGAAAACTTAAAAGACACATCAAATCATCCAAGTCACGTGCCACAGACACGTTGAACATGGTTCAATCTTATTTTTTTTTTGTTTTATATTGTATCTTAGTTAGCTAATCAATCTATGTGTTTCATATGGGATAGTATAAGAGCAATCAGAGAGAGTGTCAAGGGTGTGGCAAGTAATTGCAACATAGTATACATAAATTAGTGGTATTGTCTTATTTAATGTTGCATTCAACAAGTAACTTGCTGCATTTAAGCTTTAAATTGAAAACTGAATGAAAATCTATGAAATCAAAACAAATGTTGCCGTGAGCCCTTTGCGCATTTGTGGCATTTGGCCAAGTTAGATTACTTTATGATGTCCCAAATTGTGCTTCCATTGAATGTGCATGAACAATAGCGTCAGCATTTAAACTCCCCAAGCCATGATTTTGAATGAACATGTGCACGTGATTCTAACCAAAGTAATTTAAACGAGACCCCATGGAACTTGAAAATAAGGTAAAAAGTATGTTACTTGCAACTTTGTTGCATGTTTCTTGCAGCGCTTGCCAAGAAATAAAGTTGTAATTGAATACATGCGCACGACATGCAATAATTATAGCATACCTTGAGGCGTTGTAAGATCATACATTCACAATTTCATTGAATGGGACATTTCAGTTGAACTGTAATTTATGAAGGACTTCTTCACGCTTAGGTAAAATATAATGCGTTAAAGAGAATTTTTCAGCAACATTGTTGAAGCAACCCAGGCGACAACCCTAAAAAGGACATCATCAGCGTTAATGCCTTAAGTTTTTGCTCAATCTACAGCTGTTGTTGTCTACATTTGTTGCCTTTGTTTTTGCCTTTTATTATGACAGAGTTAAATGCAGAGTTAAAATGCCTTTGGTTCATGGAGCAGAAGGTGCAGAAAGTTTTGATAAAAGTTTAAGCTTCAGCAGAAGCAGAAGCATCAGCAGCATGAAATTTTAAAGATAGTTTCACTGCCTGAATCCTTTGAATAGTTCAAACTTAGTTTCGCGCATTTTAATGATCCAATTGTGTATTCTTTTTTTTTTTTTTTTTGTTTTTTTGCTTTTTCTTTTTAACCTTTCTTTTACTATATTAATTTAGCTGAGTGTCTTCTTCGTATGCCTCTGGGATAATTTCAGCAGTAAATTAATGAAAAGTAAGAAATAAATTTTATTATGATGCCGTCATGCATAAAAAGATTAATTGCAAGCAGCTGAACGCTGAACGCTGAGCTGTGCTCAAAGATACAATACATAATTGTAGTCCCAATAAGATTCAATCCCAATTGCGATGAATTTTGCAAATTGAGATTTTGTTGATTACAATTCATGAATAGATGAGGTTTATTTATGAAGTTGTATAATGACTATTTTTCAAAAATTGCTTATTTTTGGGTTTTTTGATAAAGGTACAAACAAATATTCTAAAAGGCTATTTAAATTTGAAGACAAAGTAATTGCTAGCAATTTATTTTCATTTTACGTCTTTTTTTTCACATTTAATTCACTTGCTTTCTATTCACTTCATTTTTGTTTGCTCTTTTTGTGGAAATTTCTATCCCTTTTTTTGTTTTTTGATAGAATTTTTTATAGAAAAAACCCTAAAAAATAAGTTTGAAAAAGCGCCATAATAAAAATTTATGCAATTCATGCGTCAATGTGGCAACGCAACATCGCCATTTTAATGCGCTTATATTCTTTTCTCTTTTATTTCTTTCACTTTTCGGTTTTTCTTTTTGCTTTTCATTGTTGCAATGAAAACAACTTTACAAACAGGAAAAACCGACATCACAACAACAACAATAACAACAACTACAACGAAATCATTTCTTTTATTATTTAATAATTTTTATACAAGTTCTTTTAATGTTCCTGTTTTTCTTTTCTACTTATATTAGCTGCAGCATTGTAGAATTTTTTTGTAGTTTACAGCGCGCAATGAAAAAGAAAAGCGCGAAAATAAAAATGGAGTCAAAAATGCATACAATTGCAGGGGTGGAACCAAGCAGAAGAACAAAATTGTGGAAAACTTTATAGCACAGTGTTCAGTTCAGTCGAGTATGGAAAATAAAGCGTATTTAGTTGCATTTTCTATGAGAAGGAATAAATGCTTTGCATGGGAAAATTGTAAACAATTGTAATGATGAAAAGCATTAGAGCAACAATAATTAACCTAATTGCAAAATGGGGGAAAAAAATAATAAAAAAATAATTAAAATAAATAATTACATAATTAGAAAAAATACGTAATACTTAAAAGAATTATTAGAATAATGAAAGCTATACTAAAAATATCGTACATCGTACAGTATTATAGAAATATCTGGGAGATTGCCTGGAAAGAATTACAAAAGGAAACTGAACCAATAAATATGAAAAACAAAAAAAAAAAAAAAAAAACAAAAATCAGAAAACTGCACAATTAAATAATTAATATAATCTGACAGTCAGAGAGAGGATCCAGTGAATGCATGTGAAAGTAAAATGGACAGTGAATTCAAACAATGGTAGATGAATTAAATTAAATATATACACGATTAAAGACATAAGAAAACCACTCATCTAGTTCCAAAACTTAACGACTTTTTGAGCCAACGCGTTCTCTATTATTTTCCAGGAAGCTGATTACGATCATAATCCTTTGATTGTTCCATACAGATTATTATATTAGATCCTGAAGTAACCTTATTTGATTGATGGGATCAGCAAATCTTAGTGAATGTCCGATCTTTTGAACAAAGCTTTATTCAATCTATCTATCCATCTTTATAGCTATCTACCAAACTAGCTGTTTATTTATCTATCTATATAACTATCTATCTATTTATAACTATTTATTTTTATAGGTATCCATCCTTAGATTTCTTCTGCCCGCCCAGTTACCTAATAATTCAAAACTTCAATCCTTGTTTTGATTTTCTGTTTATGACTAATGCGAAATTGGAATAGGGAAAGCAGCAATAATAATTTGCAAAACATTTATAATTGCAATAATTAAGAAAACAGTTGGAAAGAAGTACAAATGAATATGAATTAAAGTGTAACAATATTACTCTGTTTTGATTTAAGGTCAAAATAATAACGTGATCTCTGAATTACTTAACATGGAAAAAAATGAAAGTATCTTCAATAAAAAGATTCCAACTATTTTAATGTTGTATAACAAAGCTAAACAACTTGTACATTATTATTCTACTCTACTTAATGTCCTTGTTATCCTTAAACAAGTATTGTGAATATATTTGAGTAGTTTTATTGTGTCTACTACTTGTGTTGGCATTGTCGGTGCCAAAGTTCTCTTGCATTTGTGACATTCTAGCAAGTTTCTGCTATTGCTTTTGTTTGTATCACAATTTTCTTTTACTTGCCCTCCGTTCGTTATTATGGTAGATTATCTAAATGACGTTAATAAAATGTTTTATTCGCTTTTGTCCAAGGACAACAGATAATACTAGATGAAATGTAGAGGGGGCTGATAAGGGGGCGGAGGGCATATGGTGGTCATATCAGGGCTGTCTACGACGGTACATAATTATTATTTTATTTGTACTTTTGTCTTTTGTATCTTGTTGCTCTTGTTGCTATTTTTGTTTGTGTTGTGGTATTTATTTAGGGTTTATTATCTAAGCGTGCAGCTTCTCATTTTCATTTTCTTTATGGTTAGTTTCAAGGAAGTGACAACAATGAGTGGTGTCTTGCATAAAAATATGTTGCATGTTTCCTATCCTTTTGAGTTAGTTGGATAATTAAAGCTACATAATAACGATGACAGACTGAGAAGGTTTAAAGACCATGAATGCGAATGAAGGCAATAAACAGCGCTTAATAGTTTTATGAAGTTTTCAAAGTTAATAAAGACAGAAATGTGATGAAGCGTTTATGAACACAATTGTTGTTATAAAGGAAGTCGATTAAGAGAACTTATTATATTATGATACTAGAACATGGTATGACGTCATATGGAATATAAAGTTACAGATGAAAATTATAAAAGATAATATACAGGAAAAGAAGACAACAAAGAATTAATGAAGGAATAGAAAATTTCCTCAATTTGCGTAGATTAATATAAAAACTAGGAGAGCAAAAAAAAAGAAAAAAATTAGTATGTTAATATTATGAAACTCAATTAAAAATATTAGAAATAAAAATTTAAAATACGTTTACAAGAATGAATATAGGCTAAAGAGAACACACATATATTCAATTAAAAAATTATGAAAATAATCGAAAAAAAAAAAATTAAAAGAAAAACTAAATGAAAGGATATGTACATAAGAACTTCATAACAGTTGAAAATGTTAACAGTATAGTGGTATTGTGCGGCGAACCACCACACTACGAACAGCGGTTATTTTCAGAGAGACATATACTTACATATCCACACAACATTGTTGGATTGGAGACCAGCTTAACCTACATAATACTACGAGAATGTCTCATTTCGTTATTATCGGCATATGGAGGACTGACTCCTAATGCAACACAATTCCGATGTGACTCTGATGCAGTTTCAACTGGCCTTCGATGTAATTCATAGGGAAAACAAAGCCCAGAACTGCTGTAGTTGGGGTGCACTTATATGTGAGGACAGCAGTGAAAGAATTCAACTAAGAATTCAGCTCAGTATGCTCGCGACCAATAACACTTTTCCTTCTGGATATGATTAATATTGACTATCTGGAAGCAACCGCTTACTGTTGGACGCTAGTATTTCCCGAGTGATCGGTTCCATGTCCCGGAATCACCCGTCGAGGCATTTACTAACTTTTTTACTTGAGTAAAGTTTATCGATATGAGCTGGTTACAGACTCATCTGGACAATATCAACGGAAGTTACTATATGACTCCTTTAAAACTGAAAACCTTTTATTTGGATTCTGGTGGGCAATGCATCATGGAAATCGCTTCGCTTCTCATTCTAAACTTCGAACATAGCCAATGCGTGGCATCTGAAGAATTTTGCTACAAGTTACCCGAGCAACACTTTAGCCGCATTTTACTTAACTTCTTCCTGAGCGCAGTGAACATTTAATTTTTACATTAGCCAAGCATTGGAATATCATGGTTATAAATATTTTAGTCCAAAATCAAGCCTCAGGCGATGGCGCAATTACTCTTTTATTTATTCTTAAATCCGATCATCTCAACCGAAAAGTGTTTGAAAGTTAATGAAAGTTTTTCATTTTTACAAGGTAAAAAACGTGGCATCAGTACTTTTTAATTGGTATGCACATTTAAATTAAACATATCCACGGATTTCTGGGAGCTAAGTTCTTAATCTACAAATTGTTTGTTGAGAAGAAATTATCATTGAAACACTAATAAATTTGATGGAATAATATTATGTATACCATATATAATTTTATTTTAAAAATTTTGGTCAATTGAAATTCTTTATGTATAAAAATTTGAACAATTGTCAAAATCTTTATCATCGTTTTAAATTAATTTGTTTACCCTTCTTACATATAAAGTGATTTCAATTGCAATATTTTTTAAAAATTGTGCTTTAATAAACATTCCAGTTGCATTCGAATGACACACAAGTACAATCATATTTCAGTATCATGTTCTATATGAGGCATAAGCACCCAACTCAGCTCAGTGACTGACTAGTCGTAAAACCAGACAAACACAAACAAACGAAGAAACGTGTATGTAATCTAAATCTTTATATTATGAATTTCTTGTGCAAATAAATATAAGCGAAGCGCAAAAATAGGAACACCAGCAACGACAACAGCAACAAGAATATCCATCCATACATGGTAAACGACAGGAAAAAAGAGTTCACTTGAAACTAAACAAGAGTTTATCCACCTGCAGCTAAATATTGAACATAGCAAACCATGAATAAAAAAAAAAAAAAGAAATTAAAAAAAAAGGAAAGAAATGAGTACAAATGAAAAACATTCGAAGATTGCATAACTCTGTAACATGGAAACCTCGATGCAGCTCACTTTGTGTTATGTTCCATTTTTTCCAATTTTCGTATGCATATGAGAGTTGCCAAGATACTTACTTATACCTACTTGTATTATAAATACATGCATAGGTACGATGGGAATATAGTTATGTATGTGAGTAGATAACAAAAGGCATTGTCGGCAGATCATTTCAAGCGTAACATATTGAAAAACTTATACAGGCATCGCATTGGCATCTGGCATTGTGTTAAAGCAGTTTTACATATCCTTCTATACAGGAATTTGTACGTATATAGTATTGTAGTAGTTACCCATAAACACAAGCACGAGCATGCTACATTTATAAAATATTATAGAGTCTAAGTAGAGCATTTGTATGTTGAATAGTATTTAAATTAAAACCTATTATACTAGTTCTTATCCACTATTCAGCTCCTACCATCCATATACGAACTCAACTCCAAAAGAAAAATTATTGTTGATGTTACTATTGTTACGAACATTTGTATGAATTGTGTTTATGTATACATCTCTATTACTTGATATACTTTGCATTCATCTACAGAATGGCAAAGGGAATATTAAGTGTGACCAAGTGTATGAAATATCTGATCAGATGAAATAAAATAGTTGCTTATATCCTCAATTAGCAAGACGAAACTAAGCACCACATTGACAAGTATTCTGTCCTCCTAGAACTAACTTTTCAAATGTTTGTTAGTCCATTAAAACTTGTATTGAAAGATATCCACGAGAATTTCATATTATTTTAATTAATTATTTGCTTTGAGTCTCATCGCCCTCCCCTTAGTTCTTCCTTTCTTACAGATTTTAATGATTAATTAATTGTATGTAACTATTAAAATTTCCAGTTCTTATAATCAATTATTGTTTGAAAATTATTGTCTTATTCCCGGTTTTTTTTTTTTTTTTTTTTCATATATTGTATATACTTATATTGTATTACCTCGTAAATACATACATAAAAATGGTAAGGAAGTGCAGGGTATAAAATATTTGGGTGTATTTGATTATGAATTATGGTTTTCCTATTTATTTTTTGTACATTATCTTGGTAAAATTTTTGCACTAGACAGCTTAAGCAGTAACAAGAATAATGACTATACTTTTGACAAATTGAATATAATAATTTCATATGATAAAGAATTGAGATCTTAGAAAGTTAATAAAGTGAAGAAGAACAGAAAGAAATATAAGGTATTTTGGACCCCTAACTTTAATACTAAGGTATCAAATTAAACATTAATTAATTAGTGAGTTCTGCAACGTATATTGAATAGGTTTAAATGCTATTTATTATTAATAAAAGTCATTAAAATCGGGCGTACGTCAGAATCCACTGTCAAATAAACAATATCATGATTTTGTAGAATAAAATTCTGGTATCATAATTCCACGGCTGTTTGTTGTTCCTATCATTGCCTTTATCTTTTGTTCTTTGTAAACGCTTTCGGTTCCATCGATATAGCTATGATACCAAATTATTAAGATAATCCCGAGAGAGCTGCTTAAAATGGCACCCATCAGTGAATTTAAGTTGGAAAAACAATTTAAAAATTGTTCTAGGTCAATTACTTAAAAAAAAAAAAAAAATACATAGCGTCACTCACAAATAAAGTAATTTCCAAAAAATATGAACTATAATATTGATTTTCTTTTACTTATTCTGCTAGTTCTGAAATATTCTGTATGCCATTATTGTCATATTTACAATTTATCTCCATAAATGTCATCAGATTGAGGAAGAAACAATGCCTGGCAACAGTTAGTTAGTTTGCTTAAAGAAATTTTAAATGCTCATACAATTTGAAATTTACATTCTATTATAGTGAGAAGTCAACGTCAAACTGTCAACATTTCAGAGTCATCATAGACAAATTTGAATAAAAACAAATCATGAATACTTTTGACAAATGCATTTGAAGTTGTTCTTCAAATATGAACTTAGTATTATGATTTCATATAGTTTTATGATAAAACTTTATTTTCATGTAAATGTAACATAGTATTTTGCATGGTGAGCGAATTTTATGGTGCTAGAAATATGTTTCGGAAATTATTATTTATTGCATTGTTTTGTAGAACGAAATAATCAAAGGTTAAATTAAAATGTAAAGTCAAATAACATTGTATTGTTCTAACTATAGAAATTGAAGTTCAAAAAGCCATGGAGATAAATAGCAATTGCACTTCATGGCTATAATATACAACGATTCATGCCACGAATTGTCAAAATTACTGCAGTATCAAATATCAAAATATATCAATGCGATGTGAAGAGTTTCTCATGAAATGCACAAATAAATCGATTTCGAAATTGCAAAAGTAAATCTGCAATATGAAAATATATTCACAATAATAATCATTATCATCATCGTCGTCAAACTCTTTATCATCCTCATCCCAGTTCTCGAAATGGTCCTGCCTTGATGATGCAGCATCATTGATGCTTGTCATCATCACCATCACAATTATCAATCCCCTGATGTGGCAAATAATTTTGTTATGTTATAATGTTTGATACATTACAGCGCATTGGCTAAATATTTACTCATTTTCTATTTGAGTTTCCTCGTGAACCTGTGTTTATTTTTTTTTTTTTTTTTTTTTCTTTTTTGACGAAAATATGTTTACATTTGCAATATTTACAGAAAATTTCGTAACAGTATTCAAGTGAAATTGTGATGTTGGGATGTCAACAGAATTATTATTTTTTTTTTTTTTAACCAAAATGACATAATTTTATGCGTTCCACATTAGTGTCAATAGGTTTGGTCAAGATAATGCATAGAACCGCCGTAAGTCGGTGACTCCATACAGTTTTTGACAAAGAGATTCGAATTATCATAGTTGATTGCTTAATTTTTATGCAAACTAGTCACTCAATTCTGTCAAACTGAAATATAGGAAATATGTTTCAATCAGAGCTTCCTGATTTCTAGAAGAGCAAAGCAATTATAAAAGCGATTTCGCTTTTGAAAATTCAATAATGACAAATTTCACAAAACATAATAATGGGAAATGATGAAAAATATACCCCAAATTATCTTACTTGCATGTGATGTCTATTACTGACACAGAAATGTACTAATTATCCACTTGAAGTGGTAGGTTGTTTGAAATCATGACAGCTGCCGTATGGCAACACAGTGTTTATACTAGAATTGAGTATAAAAGAGTTTATCATATTAAAACAAAATTTTTCAGGGTTTCACTTTTAGCCCAAAAGTCATTTCTAGATAAGGAAAAAACGTATATGTTTTAAAATTTGAAGTATCCTACCTACTCCTTACTCAACCGGAATTTTAGCTTTTATAGAAGCAGGAATCCTTTATAAAGCCTTACTTATATAGATTTGTTATCACAAATCGTAGCGATCGGAATGTGCTTCATGGTATTAAGGCTGCGTTTCGTATTCCTAGAATGATGAATGAAAAAAAAAATAAGAAGAAGATAAGGAAGAAGAGGGATGTAAAGTAATGAAAAAATATTGGAGTTGTAGAAACTCGACCTGATGATTTTTATTAGAGGACAGAGCATCATAAAAAAGTGGACAAAGACGAGGACACCGCAGGAACAATTGACAGAAGACTGGAGAGCATGTGGTAATATAATTCTTGTTAGTGATTGTATTGTTTTTGTCAGTCATTTTTGTGACACTAGAATAATCCAGCTTAAAAAATTATTACCATTCGAATAGACTTTATGTTCCCTTTGAATTTTTTTTTTTTTTTTAAAGATAGAAGCATGCATAATTATGGTGATATGTAACGGAAATAAATTAATTGATCTGAAAATTACAAGGCAGCAACTAATTATACTTACTTACTTGTATTTATTTACAATAGTTTAAAAGTTAGAGTAAAAAAATAAAGAACGAATATGTGTAATTTATTTAAAATATGTTTCTTTATTATAATTTTTTTTTTTATGATATATTTTCGTATATCTACTTATGTGTACGTGAATGCATGCATATATATGTAACATATAGTTTTTCTTTTTCGTTTCTCTTTTTTATTATTATTATTTTCGCCACCAGCCGTGGCCACATACAGTTTGGCTTGAAAGGAAGCAACGGAAGGATATGCCGGATATGCGCCATGTGCGGTTTATGAGTGTCAGCATGTACGAGTGTAAATAAATACACATATGTATGTATGTGTGTATCTGTGAGTATTATATATTATGCCTTTTTTAAACTGATATCAATATTTGTTTTAAGTTGTTTTTTTAACTTTTTATTTCACTTTCAACATTACGCCGACATTTAAAATTTAATATTAAGAGAAATAAAAAATTTCACATCAGCAAAAAATTCAAATAAACAGAACACAAACAAGTAATGAACAAAAAAGGAGACATATAAAAACATAGAAATGTGAGGAGGGAGAGAGCATGTGAGATATTCAGAGAAAGTCAAGCAAGAAGTGAAGAAATGAGAATGAGTAGCACCCAAACTTAAAATCAATATTTTCTTGGTAAATGTGCGTTTTATTAATTAACTTTTGCGCATACATACTCATAGATACTACACATACAGAGATACAGACAGTTAAGTAGATACATATTGCTATAGACATATATGAGTATGTGTGTTAAAAACTTACATATGTAAGTATTTGCACTTAAAAGCCACACATATAATTTTATATGCCCCTCGCTATCATCATCTCTACTCATTCTCTGTTACTACTATTTTAGTTTCGATATTCGGTCAAGTTAACCGCTTTATAAATATATAAAGGTTAAATACTCGATTCTCTAATTAATTTCTCTTTAACGAATAAATATTTGTTCTCTTTGTTGCGGCATATATGTGGCTTAAAGCATAGTGCGGTTCACTTTATGTAAAAAAAATTTACTTCTTAACAATTGATTCTTTTGGTTTTCTCAGTAAACTCGAGTTGAATGTATTTCATTAGGGTGATGAAATTTTATAATTTCTAAAGCATCATAAATGAAAATTTTCTGATGCTGCTACTCTTTAAGTGAACTATGTTGCTTATAAATTAAAAGTCAAAATTTCATTGATATACCACAAGCATTGTTAGTTTAAACCACTTAAAATATTGTTGTGAGGACTGAGTGAAATTACAGAGGTTTTTTAGGCGCCTTTGAAGCATTGACCTGGTTAGCATCGTCGGCTAGAGGATTTGGGTGGGAGAGAAGCCTGTTATTGTATCGGCTGCTGTGAAAGTTTATTTCCAGGAGAACTGAAGTTCCTGGTCAAAGAGGGGGCATTGGTGATTGTCCTGAAGGCCTCTTTTTGTTTGAACTGGATAACTGGATACCATATTACTAGGAAGGAGCAACAATTTGCTTTTAAATTAAGAACTTCTTTTAATATATTATAATGTGGTATAGCCAGACCACCAACCGCAGCCGGAGATATATTTCTTCTTCTGAGGGTGAATGAACTAGGCTTCCAAACGATGCATGTACGATTGCAGGATTGAAGCGGCTTCCAACGGCGATTTGTCAGAACAGAGAACCGCAGTATCATCCGCGTATGTAGCAAGGATAGTGGTATTGGAGGTCGGGTGGAATATATCTGTCCTAAAAATGCTGAAAAGCGAAGGAGCCAATACTCTGCCTTGGGGAACACCAGCCTGAACAGGTCTGAATATCGATTTTGCAACTCTATACTTTACGGAAAATGTTCTGTTAGACAACTGCAACTTTAAAAAGAGCAAACGGTACGATAAATAAATTTGGTAGAGAGAAAGATCTTGGTTTGCTTTAAGGATATTTTCATCGATCTTCTCCCAGACCTTAGGTATTTCATGCCACTTTTAAAATTTTATTTCAGTCTCTTTAATATCATAGGTAGGAGATGGCTTTTCTTCAAAAAGAGAAAGGATGGAATCTTTTCTTTTTTGAAATCTCTATATAATTTATTGTTATAAATGATTAATAAAATATTGAACAATTGGGAATGTCAATTACTTTACATGTGAGTAATTGTATTCCGCACACTGGGTAGTAGGAATGCAGGATCCTAAGAGTTCACCTCAATTGATCTGTATAGTAGTTTCTCTAGTAATAAAATATAAATCAAAATATCATGGGTTTCCTTTCAAATTATTAACACAATTCAATATATGCACATCGCTTTGCTATATATTATAATTACTTCGACTGGATTCAGTGAAGCCCTCAACATAAATTCTTGTATGTTGGCCTAAATCTACGCATAAATCAACACAAAAATAAGTTTAATGTCAACTAAATACACAAATAATAAGAATAATATGTAAAGGGAAATACAAAAATAGAAAGGAAATCAGACAAAACCAGGAATTGAAAAAATATCTGTAAAATGTCAACTATCAATGAGTGACTAACCCAGACAATAAGGAAGCCACATTGGAACATAGCGAAACATAGGGAAGCTCAAGAAAAAGGACACACGCGACACGTAGCAATTTATATTGACACATTTTGATTGTATTCATGAATAAATATTATGCAAAACATGACGAAATAAAAAAGAGAAAAAACATACACCAACAATGAGATTGAACAGGGCTACAGTCGGAGATGGTAGACTGGGTGTATGCTACAAGGCTAAGAACAGAAGGCTACAACGATGGCAAGGATATTATTTTGAGTAAGCAAACAAGACGTGAGCAAATATGGCAAATAAACTGCTGCGCGTGGCAGTTGAACATACAGTCGCATACAGAAGCGTTGTCGATGTCAATAGGCTTCTGTCCTGAGCAAAGTTGGTGATCACAAAAGAAATCTTGCATGAAGATGGAAGTAATGGAATGTGAATACTTTACTTTGTTATTCATATAAAACTTACAGTCATACATAGAACGACAGTACGTAGAATGTATAGATGTTTTTTTTTTTTTTTTTTATATGTATTTCTTTGTTTTTATATTGATTTCGTTTATTTTTTTTATTTTGTCAACAACATGAACTCTGTTTTTGTGGCATGTAATCGATGCTGGCAACTCAGACTCATTGAATCTCACACTCAACTACACACATCCCATTCAAGTATTACAATTCGCACGCTCGATTAACATTCAAGGATGTTATCGAATAATTGGAACACAGCATAAATTTCGAGCTCAAAACAAATGAGCGAATGAGCATGGAATGGAACGTCATGGAATTCCCTTACGCCTGAAAATAAAATCACAGAGAAAAAACTAATGACAGGAGGGAATTGAGTGTAGTATTATTTATCAAAAACCAAAAAACAAAAACAATATCACGCTTACGATAACAAATCGAGACAAATCAGCAATTTCCGCCGGATGTGGGCGGATTTGTTATGAATATAAATACAAATGTCCTTTGTTTGTTGTAATGCCAAGATGATTTTTCGTTGTTGTTGTTGTTGTTGTTCAGTGTGTCTGTGATAATTATAACAAACATACACACACTTACATTCGCAGATACATGTGTGTATATATGGATGTAGATATCATGTCAGTTCGTGCCTTCATGTTGTGCCTTCAAATTAATAACTTTGATATTTCATTTTGTATTCAATGACATTAAGTCAATATTGGCATCCCATAAACATCATCCAATATACGAATTACATACTCATAGTATGTCACTATTCTGTTTTGTTTTATCAATATAATCTTCTTGTTGCCTCAAATTAATGGTGACAAACAGCGTTCATCATCAATACAAACTAATTTGTGTCAGAAGATTTGTGGTTCCTGCATATTGGCACAATATCTTAGTTTATTTGATGACATTGCTACATCAAACGTATAAGTCTTGATCCATCTTGATCCATTACAATAAATAAATATCATCTTTGGTGATAATTAGTGGAAAATGTGTTTCTCCTTTAGTTGAAATTACAAAAAAAAAAAAAACCCAAAATTGAGTGGGTAAAGTGTTTCCGATTGTATCACCGTTTTACTAGTCCCCATGGCCTTCTATTATCACTTGTTTTATCAATTACTAGCTGTCATACGCCCCGGCATTGGTTAAGTGTTTCTGCAGCTCACGATGTTCACAATCAAAATGATATACATATTTGACAAAGGCAACTGATTAATTTTAAAATAAATCTCTAATACAATTTACAATTTCATGTCATTGTTATCGTTCTGAAGTTCAATTTATTTAAGTTATTAAGTTTATGCTGGTATACCTTCACAGAAACCTAATACAATATCGCAATCATCACAATCTGATACTGGAGCATATATTTTTATTTATTTCATTTAGTTTTGATGATGTAAAGCATTGTACTACTGTTCCTAATACGTTATTTATTTTCTGCAACAATCTCAAATTTAAACATATAGACATACATCATCAATCCACGATAATTTGATTGCATATTGTTATTGATATCCATTTCCCAGATTTTATTTGTTTAACCAATCACCATTAGAATTCCACAAATGCTAAACATATGAGGTTGGCTATTGCAAGAGAATCAAATATACTGACCTTGACTACAGTCAAAAAAACATAGAAACTTTATGGATATACCAGTGTCTCGTCTATGTGTATATTAAGTATCCAATTTAACCTTTTACACTTGTACTGATGAACTCATTTATTGTTGCCAACAATGATATCACATTCACTTTAATGTTATTTCATGTAGCCACAGAACCTTAGGCGAGCTAACATCCTGAAAACTGACCATGAAAGTGTTCCCTGTAGTATAATAAAGCAACATTCTTGTATATTTGATTTATGTTTCATTCCTAGAAGTGTGTATGAATGTGTGTAGTTTGTTTTCCTGATTTATTGCAGAAATCGAATGTTCCAGGTTAAAGTTGTGAATGTTTGACTTTTGTCTTGAAAGTATTGTAGAATACTTTAACTTTCTAAGATTCACTCAAAATTGAACTTTCATCAAGTTTTTATCTTCTTTTAATGGAAAATAATTCAATTTTAATTTCTTTACAATATATTTTTTGAAGTTATATTTATTTATTTCTTTTTTCACACTTTTATTCTTCCACTTTTTATTATTTTATTTAATGCAGTAAATTGCTTAATTGAGTTTTTTTCATTACTAAAAATGTAATTATGTGTAGCACTTAATTATAATTTAATTTGCGAGCCATTTGACCATCCATGAAACATTCAGAAGAAGCAAGGACAATAACAACAACAACAACAGTTATCAACCATTATCAACCAATAAAAGCACTAACTTCTACTATATACATACATGCGTATGTTATGTTCATATTTTATGCAATTATGGCATTTTGCGAATATGTGTGTGTGTCAATATTAATGATTGAAGGTCCCAGTAAAGCATTTATGTATTTCTCAATAAATTATTTTTTTTTATATTTATTTATATTAATTAATGTTTAAAGAGAATATTTGTTTTAAATTACATTAAGTCACCAAGTGCGAACAGCCAATAAACTGTGAATATTTTGAATTAAAACTAAATATACGGAAAAAATTACATTTAGTAAAATCAATTAAGTTAAAATGACAAAATAAACATTTTTTGGTGGTCTTTTATTAAAATGTATTCATATGCAAAAGTTCCCCTTACAACAAGTGAAAATTTGTTTATAAGGTACATTTTCAAAAATGCTTAGGAGACTTAAACTTCAAATATCAGCTCAATATAAAAAAAATTTGACAATATAATATAATATAAATAAGTTCATCAAACAATTAAAAGAGTTTCTTAGAATAGTCCGACTTTATACTTGTATTATATTTTAATTTAATAAGTAGTCACCCGACTATGCAAATAGGTAAATATATAATCCTAATCTTTAATTTTCAATTAACCCACTTCTTGCGGGATTTTTCTGTGAAAATAAATGATATACCTCATTTTAGTCCCTTTTTGAAAATAGAAGTTGCATAAAACAAATCAAATTAAAAGACCGTGTCCTTTTTAAGATGTGTAGCGAACATTTTCTTAGAATAAATTTTAAATTCAACAATCACACTTCAATCTACACTAATGCATCATTTCAAAATAGTCTTCTGAAACAGATGTTTTCATATAAAAGATAAGATCATAACAGAAAAGTCCAATATTATATAATAAAAGAGTGTTGGACTTTCGCCAGAAAAGTAAAACAGATGAAAAACACAAAAAACAATTCTCACCTTCATCTATTAAGCTGTAATATTCTTGTAAATGTTTAAGGCATACATATTGTATTTATCACATTTTTCACATTTGCACACAGAGTTGCTAAGATAGATACCCCAACGGTTGCGAATATTAAACAAATCAGGTTCGTGGCTCACACCGACATAACAAACCAATATCATATTTTCCTCTTTGTGGATACGCTACTTTTATTTATTTGAATACTTTCTGAGCAAGTCTTTCAGTCGTTCACAATACAAGCATCAAAAGTGTTGGTTAGTGACTACTGACCAATTCCGCTTTGTACTCAGATTTTGTAGTTATTGGTTGTATTATCGGAAATATCAAAGACTCCTATTTATTTATTGTAGGCTCTCAAAGTTTAACATAGTGTGACGGGAAATGACGCTCATAATTTATTGTTATAGTCACAATTTGTCATTCTCTCGAAAGAGCATTGCATCTTTACACTCTTCACGGAAATGAATAGCATTATAAGTTTGTCATGAAGTTTGAAACAGGCACAAGGAGACAAAAAAAACATATAAAGTATATTTATTCTTGATCAGCGCAATTATGCGAATTGATTAAGCCATGTCCTTCAGTCCGTGTGTCCGTCTGTATGCATGCAAACTAGTCCCTCAGTTTTTGAGCTAGAGCACCTCTCTTTTTACCATCCGCTGTACATTTGAACCACCCGAATCAGACCACTAGGGGGGGTATCTTCCATACAAACCACCCATTTGAATACTACAATGAAACATTCAATGCGTCCCGTGAAGAGTATTTCATCTTCGGCATAGTCGAAGATAACCTTCTTTCTAGTTTTTATATAGGGAACATAATCACCATAACAAAGAGTTTGTTTTTCACCTGAATTTTTTCATCTAAATATTCTCCTAATGGTTCACTTGATCAGAAGGTTGCAGATGTGCTATGCCTAAACATTGGCCACAGATTCTTTGATAGCCGTATACCAATAAATGTTCCAACTGAGTTAAGGTGAGAAAGTAACAAAACAAACTAATAAAGGCAGCAATAAGAAGAATAGCTTAACAAAATGCAATAAAATGAAATAATAAAGCAAAGAAGAGAATAAAAAATAAATTTGAATAGCAGCACAGGCAAAGTAACTCCTTGCAAGGGGCAAATATAAAGAATCATCTTCTTTTTTTCAGACTCAAATTACCAACTCCCGCTCTCAAATGAATTTCATAAAATCAAAACTGCATTCTCAACGATACCATAACACCTCATGTATTATGAAAGAATAAAAATAAAAATCTTTATTTAGAATTTCAGAAGATTTTATCAGTTGTAATAGAAATTATCAAACTGTTGCGTATGGCAGTTTGCAAGAAACAACCGCGAATTTGTTACTGCTCTCATTCGTAAACTTATATATACACAAAACAAACAATGATCAATAATAAAATATAAATCGTAAATAATTCAGAAAAAGAATGCTAAAGCGAACAGCAATTGTTTCAAACATGCAAGGAAATTATCTTGTATGTACTTATATATCTGATTGAAATATTTTTATTATTGACTTGGCAACATGTTTTTAAAATTCTTCTAGGGCAGACTTATTCATTCATTCGATTTACGTGAAACTCTTTATGAAGAAAATAAATATCTGCAAATAACTTATTCTAAAGCTAAATTACGTTGTTTGGTGAACATTTTTTTTAAGAATTTGTAAGGTTATTACAAATAAGTAATTAAGTAAAAATAAACCGGTTTTTATGTTGATATCACTATAATAAACGCATGTTAAGTAAAATCTTTATCTATGAGTCGAACACAAGACAAGTTTCTTATTTATAATGCAAACATTTCTGGTCTAGTTTTAAATTATGTTTCGTTTTCGTTACAGTAGCAAGACATGAGTTAAATACTCCTAAATATAAATGACACTGAACTAAAACCCGACTATGGGTGCATGCAAATAAAGCCACCATCAACGGCTAACAATTAATATATTTTTGAAATGTGGCCTTTTGTGTGGCCTTTTGTTTGCTTGATGTTGTCATGATTTTATGTCCTCCAGAGGGCGCCATATTCAATTTAATATTATTCGCATAGCCTTTAACTCGCGGAAGATGAAGACACTTCCAACGATACCTCATTTGTCTAATTATGATAAGTAATTTTGAAATTATGAGTGAACGCATGCACACATATGGGTCAAAATCATAACACTTCTTTTTGCTTCGCCGTAGTCGGGTAATAAATTATTAAACTACATTCTCTACATTTTGACAATTTTCTTTATAATAGTCCATACAAATTTAAACAATTGCTTAACTTTTGTTTATCTGATAAAATGAAAAATGCACTCAATGCAAATATTTTACACTTTCTATAAACCTTTATGTTTACATATTCTATGTTAAGGTATAGTATGCATTTTCTACTCAAAATTGTTAAGCTTATAAGTATTGTAAATACAAAACAATAGGAGAAGAAAAGATTGTCTTCCATTTTATCCATCTTTTTGCATACAAAATATTGTCACTTTCCTTGTCATTTGTTTGCATTTTGGCACTAGATGCAAATTTTCCTAGTGTTTCAGTAAGGAAAACACCCAATTTTGTGGTCATTTTCATTGAATTTTGCTATTGTTTTATTAACTTAGACCATAATTAGAGATTAGACCAAAGACTCATGCATGTATGCATAAATGCATAATTTAACTTAGGAATCTCCGTATAAATCAATTAAGGTGTTTATTTTTTGGTTAAGTTGCAGGTCAATCATGGTTCTATGGTAATTCATTTACACACAAAAATAAGGCTTAGAATAATTTTGTTTCATCAAAACTAAACAAAGCAATTTTGGTTTAATCTGGATGGACTTGTTGATATTTCTTCCTATAAGAACAACACTCACCATGTATTTATATTCAGAAGTCTTTAGTTATATATTGTCTCCTAATACCATTCAATTTATTTATCAATGAAATTTTGCTTCAATTATTTTTTTATGTTTTAAATTAAGATTCTTGTGTTGAACTTTTCTTTTTGTTTTGTATACATATTATTTGTAACTTAAAGACTTTCAATTATGGTAAATACTCTAAATTGCCTAACAAATAAATATTGAAAACAAATGCATTAAATTGGTTTACTTTTATAGATCTCAGACAAAGATATGGCAATTTTAGTATTTACTACAACATATAACAACAATCAAAATGAGAAAGGGAGAAAACTTTTCTTTTTTTTTTTTTTTTTTTGTTTGTGGAAATCTGACAAAATGAAGTTTTTTAAATAAGTTACTTTGTATCTTTTACGTTACTTACTTTATTTTTTCCAACTTATTTTGCATAACAGAGTTTCTCGTTTTTTTTTTTTTTTTACGAAATTTGATGCATACCGCAAAATTCTATTCCATTTCTAGTTAAAGGTTAGAATGCAAATATATAGTGTGTATCCGAAGTACTACAATATGTAACATATACCAACGTAACCGTAGATACTCGATGCGAAAATGGAAGAAAATAACTAAATCACAAACAGAGAGAAATGAAATATTTTTGAAACAGGACGAGAAAAATATTCGATGTGAAAAGCAATTTCAGAATTCAAAGGAATAAATTCTCGATTTTTTGCATTCACTCCTTTGATTTTCAGGAACAAACAAGTATTAAACATTCCAATCGACAATAAAAAAATACAAATCATTTCCAAGTTCAATAACATATGAAAAATACTATTTTTAATGATTTCTATGTCTCTTATTCAAAGCACTTATTATGTTTTTGTTAACTCAGCTGTATTGGCTCATTTCGTTATAATTTGTGTTGAGTTTTAAATTTCAAGAAAATGAAACTCAGTAAAATCGAGATTATCGACTCATGAATGCGCCCAAAGATATGATATCACAATTGTATCTACATAATATGTACACTTGTATGCGAGTATATTGATGCACCTACTTATCTTTTAATACATAAAAATGAGTACTTAATCAATGCTTGTGCAAGAGGAAGTACCCCGAAGTTGTCATATACTTTACTGGCAAACAACACTTATTATTGTACTTCATTATCTACATACGTTTGCTTGTCATTTTCTTAAAAATATAATATTGAAAGTAATATGAGCAAGAAAAAGCAACAGTGCAAAAAATTTGTGCCAATTTAAATTTAACGTAAATTTGTGTTGCATACATTAAGGTGCAGCAAATAACTTCTATGTTAAGCGCACTAAATAATATTCACATAATTTTGACGTCACTCACTTTAATTAAAAAATAGAATTTTATGAAAATAGTTTTCTGTTCAGAAATTTTTAACCCTATTATGTTAAACTCTATTAATGTAAAGTACAAGTTGCTTTGATATTTATTTACACAATGAAACAATTTCTGAAATTAAATTTGAGTAACTTTACACACATTTTATATATATCATAGTTGAGAATTTGCATCTGCCAGATATTAGAATATTTATTTGATTATAAAGAAAGTGATTTTGCTCAAAGGAAAACTTTAAAATTGTAGTAGGTAAAGAGAAATTAAGATACGAAAAAAAGTAGTTTCAGAACTTTGGTTAGTTTATTCTTTCAAAACTTTAACTAGAGAAAGCTAAGTATATAATAATTTTCCATTATTTCGAAATATATGTAAATGGTTTTGTACAAACAGATTAGACTAGCTGCAAATATGAATTTTGAATGCATTTTCAAACTTTAGGTATTTTCACTTCATTTTAGTCCAAGATTCCAGAAAACATGAAAAAGGCCACGCTGCTTGCAAGTTCATGTAAAGTAAATGTATTGGGGCAAAGTTTGGGTCCAATTGAGACAAGGATATGGAACCTTCATATAATAAAGATGTCAAATACCATCTATCAAATATTATACATAAATATACGATCCCGTCCTTTACTCTAGCTGCCTATAGTGGCAGTGAAATATTATTACTTTGTTTTTATAAATTTCAACTTATTATTAGAAATGATTGAAAATAATTTAAATATTTTTAATGTAGAATCACATAAACATAAATCTTCAGCCAAAAATTCACAACCGTCTCAAAATATCCGTCCGTTATGTGTTGTATGTATGTAACATTGTGACCATGCTCTATAGAAAGGCAGTTTTTGAACAATGCGTATCCAATTTAATTTTATCTTGCTGTGTAATGTATAAAAGAAATGGCGATATGTTTCTTCAATCAGGGTTATCCCTAAAATGCGCTTAGCCTTGAATAGGATTGTACCAAAAATAAAGTAAAAACAAATCAAGTAATCAAAAAAAAAAAAATATATATATGTAGCCACAAAAATATTGTGGTTTAATTAATATTAGGGATTTTAATTTGATTCCGTCATTGATGCAAATTAAATTTTGCGTGCTTTCGCTAATTGGATTTTATTTTATTCTAATTAAGTCTGAGAAGATTCTTCATGTATTTATTGCCATTAGGTAAGATACTCATGAAGCTTATTAGCATTTGCCTAAAGGTTAAGTCGTATAAGCTTACAAGACTTTGCGTTGTATACACATACCTAGATAAGATATTCATTTCATATTGAGATTAAAAACGAGACATGCTTAGAATTGAAAGCATTAAATTTTTACATATAAATTATATTAAAACAAATCCATTTATTGAGAATAACAAGAAGAAACATAGACTACGAGGGTCGCTCAATAAGTCCTTAGAAAAAGAAAGAAAAACAATTTTTTTGTTTTCATATTATTATTTTCATATTATCACATACTTTTAATTTCTGATCGTCCAATATCATTCCATCGATTCGATCGACGATTTCTGAAGTGTCCACCTCTTTTCGGCGACACTTGTGTTCGTACGACTACAATGAATTTAGTAAACCTCTTCTTAACCAATGAATTTGATGGATGGAATGATTGACAGTGTTTGTCATACCTTGGTTTCGGTTTTTAAAGCAAAAAGTAATGCTCGATGAGCACTTGAAATTAAGCTTTTTCCATTTCTTAGTGCAACCCTATTGCAGAGACTTCGTTGTCCGTTGTCTGTCAGTCCTCGGGTCCTATCTCATAAACCACAATAGCTGGAGGGCAAGCAACAAATATAAAAACTAAAATATTTTCGAAAATTGAAAGAAATATTTTAGTTTGTAAGGAATCAGCCAAATCGACCAATCAGGAGAGATACCTCCCACACAAACCCAACATTAAAATTCCGGTTCTTATTCGGAAAACTTTTTTTGGTTTTTGGACTATCGAACTGTAATTTAGAAACTACAATTTTCTGATTATGCTGGAATCAGTAAAATTGAACCACAAGGGGGAGTACCTCCCATACAAACCTCATTCTGGTACGGAACCCTCCGTGTACGAGTCTAACTCGCACTTGGCACATTTAAATACAATTTAAAATTTGTTGCTTTAATTGAAAATAAAAATAAAACCATGTGGTGACCACAATTTTCATAATAATGATGATTAGGTATACTTTGGCTATAAATAATATTGATTTTCTACTAATTGATGAACGCTTTTACCAACAAAATTTAGTTGGTGGATTATCAAATTTAATTTATTTTTTCAATTAAAGAAAAATTAATACGAAAATACAACACATTTTAGTAAGAAAAAACTTTTCTGTTTTACTTGTCTGCAACATTGGCATCAAACATTGAAAAGTCCTTAAATTAAAGTTTCCCCTAAGTTTCGCATTTATTTTATTTATTTTTTTTTTTGAAATTTGTTGAAATCTACAAAAGTTTTCTTTATGTTTTCCTCTGTTCGATTGAGCAAAATGCGTTAACGCAATTGATTTTTGTATGATTTCTTAGAGCTGATTTATTTTTTTTGTTTTTCATTTATCTTTCACACATAATATGAACAAGTCTTATTACTTGTTCTTGATGTTTGCAACACTCAGGCATATTTTTATTTAGAAAAGAAAAAAAACTATGATTTGACACAAAATACATAATAAGCATGATATTATTTTTAAATTATTTTTTAGAAGGAACTCAAACTCTTCGTTGTTAAATATTGTATCAAAAAGAAGATTTGAAGGGAAGGGTATGTATGCTTTGATGAGACCAAATGTATAATTTAGCTTCTTATACTTTTAAAAGTTCGATTAATTCTACTTTATAGTTTACCATTCTGCTTAAGCTTAGGCTCAGGATCAAATAGCCTATTGTATTGGGCGGGAATGAAAGCTGAACATTGTGTTTGTAAATTGGTTTCTAATGATGACAAGGTTTCCTGGTTCTGGTTGAATAGGCGACGTCGCTGATTACAAAATGTCTTTTCAACATCTCTTTTTTTTCTTCTTACATCTTTAGGCTTGTTTTCTATTCACTACGATGTCGGCATTGTCGGTTGCGGCGGTTGCTGGCAAGCTAATATTGTTATTAGCTTTGGCAATTTCTAAATGTGTTGCCACAATTTGTGTGTGTGTGTGTGTGTGTGGGTATGTATTCTTTTTCTTTACAAATGAAAACCAATTCCAGTTACCAAATTTTTTCTTTATATGTGGTTTAAATGGACTTACTTTTATGATTTCGTTAATTTCAATTTATCTCTATTTGACGCTTCAAATTTTGAAATAAAGTGCAGGAAGGCAATGATATAAAGTGATTTTCCTTTAAAAGAATTATATTATTTTATAAAAATGAAAATTTGTTTGTTTTTGCCCGAGTCTTATGAGCGGACATACGACACTTTTGTTCGATATATGGCACAGCTTTCGAAGAGACATACTTCTATTCTGAAATCAATCAATTCGTCTGTGGCCATATACTACAGTATAAATTTCAGGACTCTATAATACAATGACACTGAGAACAAGGCCAGGTAGGTGTACATTGTTGTTTATATGATAAGCCACTGGATTTTTTACCGTAACTGCAGGTTTTACCTAATTGCGTTCTACTGAAAGTGAAGAACATCTCTTTTTGTTTTTCTTTTGTCTATTCATGGTCTTACTGATCATACACAAGTACGAGGTTTTCGTTTAGCCGTACGACGCCAGGCTGGATACTCTTTTATACTACAATATAAAAAAAATATTTTTCTATCAAAGTATAAGTGTACTAGTATATGTGTATCTGTTTGGCGTGAGCTTATGTTATTTAAGCCATTTTGATCGACGTTGTTGGCTCATTTTTCACGCTTAATTAAGGAGTGGCAAAACAAAAGTGCGCTTAATGGTTTTTTGCTACTTTTGTTTTTGTTTTTATTGTCAACTCGTACGCAACTTTCCAACTCATAATTATTCTTTTAACTTACAGAGTGTTACTTGGATGAGTGACTGAGTAAGTTATTTAAAAGTCTGGTTCAACATTCTTACTATGTACTATACCTCATATTTCTTCATTTTATGCAAGGAGACTCTCTCATTTTCGCACTATACGATTGCACACTTTCGTGACAAAGATTTATGACATCAGCCAACATCAAATTCACTTTGTGCAGTGCTTAATTTTCCAACATTATCTTATAGAAACGCATCTCTCTTATAGATTTAGGGTTTTCTTTGGTTGCTTGTCAGTTGTTGAGTGTTAAAGGTGCATTTAGTAGATTGATTATATGATTATTTTGTGATACAATACGATATCAATGCCATCAAAGGTACATAGATTCTATCAATCGTTACTGAATTTTGCCGTCTTTGACATAAAATATTACTTTTTGATGATTGAAAAGCAATTTTTTGATGATTGAAAAAATTTAAAAATAATATTTTAAGCAAAAAATGAATGCTCATCGAAAGATGATTAACGATGAATATCATGTCACAAATCAGAGATTAAAAGATATTAAATTTATTTATTACAACCGAAGCATTATTATTGTATATTAAATTACAAATTTATATTTTTTAAAGATAACAATAGTATGAATATTCTTGGATTAACCTTCTCCAAATTGAAATTATCATTTCCGGGTTTTATAGAAAATGAAATAAGTTACCTTTTTAAATATTTTCTAACAGTTTATAAAATATAATATTGCATAAATATAGGTATACCGCACTAACCATTATTTTCCTATAGTACTTTACGTCAATGATTGCCCTTCTTATGTCAAAAACGGTAAACCAAAATCAACCTTTGACATAAATCTGTCACACAATTACGAGCGACAATGTCTAAATCATATGGCATGCCTAACTCGATTCATATACAATAGCATAAAGCACTTTCATGGTAATGGGGTGGAATATTATTATATTCAATTTCTTCTTTTCCTTTATTTTTTATCTATTGTTACGAAAGCTAATATAAGCAGATTTGTTTCATTCAGTGGAAAATCAGTAGACAACAACACCTGTGCCTTAGCTTCAGTAACCAATAAGATTTGCAAACAATGGCAAAAATCTTTCCTTTTCCACTTTATTTTAGATATAAATATTTGTGGAGATGTTGGAAAATAAGTGAGCCACTTTTCTCTGATACATGGATGCAACAAAAATGTATCTATGCTTACCATTTATATTACTTTCGAATTGTCAACGATATTCTTGTTTGCTTAGCGCTTTTCACTGCCATTGCGTATGCTTGATATATTACAAAGCTTATTGCTGACAATACAAAGGGGCGTAAAGGAGAGTTCAGGGATATAGAGGTAGATATGAGAGGCAGTACTACATTGTAGTAACTTAATTAAATTTACAACGTGTACGTACGGCACGCCAATGATGATGAGATGACAAAATAAAATAAAATGAAAATATAACAAAGCAAAAACAAAAGCGAAATTGTTTCCGCAGCCGCAATGACATTCATTCAATCACATATGTATGTGAAATATTTATTTTTTCATTTATTCATTTATTCGTTCCATCATTATTCATTTATTTTTTTCACTTATTTATTCAATTGTGTATCCTTTGTTATTGTTTACCAACTCACACTTACATTCACTTACTTTTGCACACTCATTGAGCATCTTGTACTCATACTCAGTTGTCAAGTGGCAATTATTAATTTACCATTTACGAGTTTTATACTACTTTGTCGCAATATCAATATGGTGAAAATATCCCTGTCTTGTGTGTATTCCTTCCATATATTCTGTGTGTGAGTGAGGCTTTACTGCTCATCGTCACCACTTAGGTAGTAGCAATAATGAAGAAAACCAAGCATTCTGAAGAAATTGGAATCATGCTTTTCTGTTGTCTAATTAAATATTTAATAAGATACTTATTATGCAGTGAATGAATATGTTTTATGTTGCATTTATAAATTTTGCTTAAATTTTGGATTTTTCTTTCCAATACCATAAGAATTTTTGAATTAAATATTGTATATTAGGAGAAGGCAGAATCGAGTCACAAATTATTTAAATAAGTAGTTTGCTTTGAAATTTCCCTCACAAGAATCTAGTTTCAAGTCAAAATGCCATATTTGTATGGCGTCGCTGACACAAAATTTGTCAGAAAAAAAAAAGTAATCAAGCGTAAGGCAGAGGTACCTACGAAGTTTAAGCAGCACGAGCTTCTTGCGGGTAAACCCTACTTCGATCACAATGATGTTCCACTGAATTTCAAAACAACTCCGACTACTTTAGTGGAGCTGTGTGTTAATGTCATTGACAAATTTCCTATACCTTATGTCTATGACTGGGGTGAATCACAAGTGCTTAAATGGTTAACCAAATACGGTTATCCGCAATATCGTAATACATTTCGAGTTAATTACATAAATGGTCGAAAACTACTGCTCTGTGATGCATCGGCCCTGTCGGCAATGAATATTAAAGAATTCGATCACATACGCCATCTAACACGTGGAATACGGCAACTTTACAGCCTTGACGTATCAAAGATGCTATTTGAAATGTTTAAAATGTTTCGAACACGTACAGGCGTGACATATGATGAGATGCGGCGATCCGATTTGTGGCGTGCCATGCAATTAATACCTGAGAAGCCACATAGTATGCAGCACTGGGAGTTGCTAGAGTTGTGGTTACGTCGCGAACCAGTATGCAAATATGTAGTGCTTATTGGTCTCGCTCCACGTTTCAAACTTTACAAATGTGCTCCGGCAGATTTGAATCTCGAGTACCCCGAATCTTTAGATCCGGCTATGTGCACAAGCTGCATACCGCCTTGTGATTGCAATTGGACCGAACGTGATATTCGTTTACCATGGCGTATTAATTGCATTCATCCGGGTCTGGGCTCTGCGCGCAGTAAATGGGCCGTAAGTGAAGGATCTTGTTTATGCAAACCACCTTGCTTACCGCCATGTGAGTGTCGCTGGCCTTCACGCTATTATCTAACAGGCACAGTACTCCGGTGCTTACAACAGAAGTTTCCTGAGAAGTTCAGCCCAATTTTCGATGAACGTATCAAGGCCGATGTCCGACCTAGTCTTGTCGAGCGCTGGACCCGATTTTCTTTTTAACCAAAATTTTCCTTGTTTAAAGATTATATGTGGAAGTAATAAATTTTTCTTGAAAATTATAATATCTTCAGAATGTAAGAAGTCAGAATGCTGCGTAGGTAGCGAAGCTGACCAGAAAGGGAAACCAAACAGTCGATTTGTGTATGCAACAATGGAGGATATCTGCCAAATAACTTTAGGAAAGGAAAAATATGATCATTCCTTTAGTTTTTCGACAGTAAAAATTTTCTAGATGCTCCTAGTTTCTTTTGTTTGTAGACAAGGTCAATGTCAAACGTTCGGTACTAAAAGTATTTCGGAGATTTTTCAGCGAAGTTAAAATTAAGCGAATAACTAAGTTTCAATTATGTAAATACATATTTAATAAAATTATTCAAAAATACCTACATTGTAATCATCTTTGGAAATTTGGTTCGAAGTAAGGTTTCAATGAAATGCTTTAAAAAGTCTTCCCAGGGATTATCGCTATCAGCAATTGGAGCCTCCCGCATCCTTCAATGTCTTTGGCTTTCTTTTCAAATAAATCCATACATTTTGTAGGGAGCAGCATTGTGATTAAACTTTGAAGTAACAAGCAAAGGAGTAACAAGCAAAGGAGTAATAACAACAAAGCAAGGTCAAGTCAATTAACAGTAAAAACCACAAAGCGAACACAAGACTGTTAACAATAAAAACATCAGAGATTCCAAACAATCAACGCAGCAATAACCGTTTCGATTTGTGCTGTTGCTATTTCTATTGAAATTGAAGATCGTACGTAATTTAATTTGACTCCATCTACTCTTATGATATCAAACTCAATTTTATAACCGGTCTAATTTTTTCATGTTTCGAAAGCAGCACGCAGTGGCAAAACAAAAAAATGAAAAGGATTCGCTAATTATGGGAAAATGTTTTCCAACAATACTATAATTTTAGTGATAAAACTTTAGAGCAGATATTCTGCATAAAATTTCTTGGAACGAACTGAACTTGAAGTGGTAATTAAGTTTGCATTCCTCTTCCATTCTTATCATTTTTTAATGTTGAAAACCTTCAAAAAAATTATATATTTATGTAAAACTAATTTACAAAGAAAATGTTAAGGGCATGTAAAGGTGACAGATGAAGGCTATGGAAAAATTGCATTTACAAGATACAAAGTGAAAAAAAAAAATTACAAAAAAAAAAAATAAAACTTGGTAGTGTGAACACCCAAGGCAAATGACAAGAGGACTCAAGGCTAGGTAAAATTATTATCAACATCATCGTCAGGAGCAGCAGAAGAAACAGCAGCATCAAAAAGACTTAAGCATTAAGCAAAAGTTTTCATTCTTTATATTTTTTGAATTTTTATTTTCAATAATTTTCTTCACTTTTTATTTTCTCACACAAAGTTATGCAAAGGTGTTCATGCTAAACTGCTGATGGTGACAACACAGAAAAAGTTTCCTACTAAATTTATATTTTTTTTTTTTTGTTTGGTTTCTTGTTTTATTATTATAATTTTTTGTTTTTTCTTGTTTTACTTTTGTAAACACTTTATTCCTTCATTTGCACTTGATGAGGCGTAATTTATTAATGAAAATCCTGAGTTTCGACAATTCCGACAATTAAAACTTTCTTTCTTTTCCTTTACAAATTTGGATGCGTCAATATTCAATCAAATAAGAGCAAAATATTTCATAAACGCACGTTTCTCTATTCTGCTTAACAAATATAAATATAAATATTTGCATAAACATAATAATAATAAATTGAATTTGCGGTAAATTAGTGCACTCCGAGGCAAGGTATTTGTACTGTATTTGTTATTGTTGTATTTAGAAAGCAAATAAATTGTTTTCTTTTATTTAAATTAAATTATTTTAATTAGCTTATCAAAGCATGACAAAATATTTTCATTTACAATAGACTTTTAGTGTGCAATAATTTAATTGTGCAAATTACCAATTATGAATTATTTATATACAATATAATTTAAGATCTCTTTAAATTCAAGTGTGCTTATTTATATAAGTATTTTCAATTGTGATTATTTTACTTGTTTTGCGTTTTTTTTTTTTTTTTTTTTTGTGAATAAATGTGATTTATAAATGTAATTTTACCTCACAAAGGCCTAACCATGACTTATGCGAAATATAAAGGTAAATATTTCAAAGGCAAAATGATAGGAACATTAAAGAAAATCCTTGCAATGTGCACTTATACTTACTATGTACTACTATACTCGTATATCATTTTAGCCTACTTCATTTTGCTTTGCATTCACTAGGCTGTACATGGTATGCATGTGGGAGTGAGACTATCTGTGTGTCTAAATCTTTATTCATATCTTTGGCACAAATAACCAAAGTTACATTCGTTGTTTGTAATCTTCAGTCAACTTTTCTTTTTTAGATGCCCACTTTCTGTGCTTCGACAGCCTCGTATGTATGAGTGTTGGGTAAAATGCTTATGTAGACGTTTTACATAGATTTACAAATGTGTGTTTGAGCTTTCCTTTTCATTCGTCATTCAGCATATGTATAAAATACGATTGAATCGTATTCGCTAAAATTGTATATGTGCAATGTAGTGAAAGTTTAAGATTAAAATGCATTCAGCCTTTCACTTTGTAATATTGTACATCCAATGCTGAATACATCTCTTAGTCTGTCAGTCAGTCAGTCAGTCAGTCGGTCTGCTTTCTGAATGTTTTGTCTATTTGTCTTTTTTCTAGGTATCTATGCCAAGCGTACAAGAAACCGCTAACTGAAATGGTGGTTGCAAACTACAGAATATACTCATGTACGAGCTGCTTGAGTGATTAGATTTTAAGTAAGTTGTTTAAAATTGACATGAAATTTATAACATTTAAATTTAGTTACGTTTTGAAGAAAATCCCAGAAGTTCATACATTTATTATGAGAAATACATGGTGAAATTGTTATTTTGAACTCATATTGATCATTTGCTTTACCTGTTCTTCAATTTATATGGTTAGTTTAGCAATATTCCCAAGTTCTTATTTAGTCTATTGCAGCAATGAAAAATGGAATTTCTACAAACATGAAAGCTAGAAAAGGAAATTGAAATTGACAGAGGTGAATTGAAGCACCGGAATGGCAAACAATGGCGGACTCGAAACAAAAGAAGGTGACGTTACCAATTTGGTGGAATAGGGAGGAGCCAGTCTTGTATGAGCTGCACTTTATTCAATTTAAGTTATGATATGTGAGTGCAATGGTATGATTAGTTATAGTTAGAGTCTTTATGAATACCAGGAAACATCGTTCTTTAGTACTTCATGAGATTTTCTTTAATTAATTGTAGTCAAGAATATTTCAAAGGTTGCTTCAGATTTTTTTTTTTAAATCAAATAACAGCAAAATATTTCATAAACGCACGTTTCTCTATTCTGTGTATCAGGATTCTATTCTGTTTAACAAATATAAATATAAATATTTGTGTAAACATAATAATAACAAATTGAATTTGCGGTAAATTAGTGCACTCCGAGGCAAGGAAACATATATGTATATACATACATATATATATAAAATGGGCCAAGTGCGAGTCAGACTCGTACGCGAAGGGTTCCGTACCAGATTGGGGTTTGTATGGGAGGTACCCTCCCTAGTGGTCAGATGAAACTGAAATTTCGACAATATAAGTTTCTAATGTATAGCCATCAACCTTTCAAATTTCAATATCATGGGATTACTTGATCATATATGTGCCATACAAATCAAAATGTTGCTTGTATGGGGACCTCTTTAAGTTTTTGAAAATATTTTAGTTTTATTATTTGTTGCTGATGCCTGGATAGAACCACACCTTCTGTGCAAATTTTAACCCTTTAGATTTTGCGGTTTATGAGATAGGACCCAAGGACTGATGTACTGATGGACGGACGGATGGACAACGAAGTCTCTGCAATAGGGTTCCTTTTGGTATCCTTTGGGTCCGGAACCCTAAAAAGAAATAAACAAATACAATAAAATATAACAAAGAACCCACTTAATTACTCAAATTGTAACAAATTTGTTAACTTCAATTGAATAACACAAGATTAGTGAGTAAGTGAGTAGGTGAGTAGGTTTTCAAGCCACAACTCTTTCTCTTTAAGCATTTCCAAAGCAGTGTAATGGTAAAAATAGGAGAAGAAGGAAATGTGGTCGTGTATCTAGTATTCTAATCTGCATAAATGTCACGACAAAGTTTAATAAATAAAAGCAACGCATTCTCGTTCATTTTACGCCCAAACACTTACCATACTCGTACATAAAGGCGAATGGCAACGAAATGTCGAATAGTAACAAAATGGCGAATGTCAAATGGTAGCGGGAGTTCAATGATGATGGTGACGACGCCAACGTCAATGACATCGCTATGTGAATACAAATTCATTTGTTATCCTACATAGGAGTACAAACACACGAGTGTAGAGATAAACAAAGCACTGCGATTTTAATTAAAACTAAACGATTCGACACATAAACTAAAATAAGTTTCTGAAATGCGATTTGGCCCTTACATACATACAAGCATACATATGTACGACATATTGTATATGTAAACCGTATGGAGTCAATATCGTATGTCTATATGTAAATATACGAGTATGTCTATCTGCTGTTATGTGGGTGTATGTTTCTCTATGTTTGTATTTGTCATTTAGTAAAACAAACGCGTTTCAGCGTAAATATCCAATGAAATGCGTTTTGTGGTTAAGCTGTAGGGCAGCGATTCTTAAACTTATATAATCCGCGAACTCTTTCAAGGTTCAATTAAATGGCGATACTCATCAGTCAAATCAAACCCCAGTCTGGTACGGGACCCTCCGTGTACGAATCTGACTCACACTTGGCCCATTTTTAAATTCTTTTCATTACTTATGATATGTAATAAATATCGGTAAAAAAGTAATGTTTAAAAGTTGTGGACTTCTGTTCTCATGAACTTTGTTTAAAATTTCAACGAAAATTATACACTGAACTCAAAGTCTGCTGAATTCATTTTGTGGGATCATGCTTTCTTTTATTCTTCTTGTTATTGTATTAATATAGTTCAGCGTTGCATTGTGGTTTCATTAGTGGCTTAATTCATGGTTGCACCAAAAATTACCATATAAACCTCCAAAGAAATCAACAATTTCCAAGCAGACTAACATACATAAGTTCTTACTATAAATTTGTGGGTACTAAGCAACATCAATCAACAATTAATGTTAGCAAACAATTAAAATATGGGATCATATATATATATATATATATATACTTGTATAGACGAGTATGTCAAATTGACAGCTTTAAAGTAGGGAAACAATCAAGTATCTGTCCATTCGAACTTTGTAAATTTTTCACATTTATTGGTTTTTGCTTTCTTCTGGTTTTTCAAGAAATGGATGGCAATCATTTTGATGATATTTTCCTATTTCTATTTCTTTTCATGTATTTCCCAACAAGACTTTGCTTAGTTTGTTTTACTTAGCTATAAAATCCCTTTTCTTATTATGTATTTATTTTGCTTTAACTTTTTCTTTTCTTTTTGTTTCTTTTTGGGTTTGCTTTATCTTTCATTGATTAGTTTGACAATTGTTCATGTGCATTGGCGTTGACAAAGTGACTTTTTTCATTAGTTTTAATTACAAAAGGATATTGCTTAATTGATTTATCTATAAAAAGAGAAAATACAAAGAAAATCTTCATTGACATTGTCCGAGTTCGTTCATTGTTTCATTTTGTATGAAGCTAATGACTGCAATTTGTGGTAAGATATTTTTTTCGCAACTAGAAACAAAAAATGATTTATGTATGTTTGTATGTCCATTTCACTATGTGAATTGTATGAAAAAGAAAGTTAATAGATGATCAAAAATTAAAGGTTAAGTAATAATGACAATATCAATATACTGAAAGTTGACTAATGAGGTCTAGAATTTTTACTAATTTATAGATAATCAAGATTGCATCCATCATTTAACATAAGCCACCTCTGGATTCCAGTATTCAATCTACTTAATGACATACCTCTACATTGTAAATGATATGCCAAAATTCCGATTATCTATTGGATGTTAAGATATTTTTTGTGCACCAAGTGAAATTTCATTAATTTTTTTTTATTCATTCATTGACTTTTGAGCTCTTCCTGGGAGCTTAATCGCTTCTCGATGCCAAACTCAGTACAACTAAATGAAGTTGTTGAATCTTTGTTTCTTTTAAATGGTAAATCCCTTGGATTTTTCTATATGTCAATAGATACAATATAAAAAGCTAAGTAAGGTAATATTATTTTGACCATTTGTGTTGGTTCAATCAGGAGGTTGCCTATAGCATATTTCATATTTCTGACTTAACCATTTGAAGTTTATATCGAAACAAACGATGTTATCATCTCATTTTTAGCATAGGATATTAATACCCTCTAAACAGAAGAATCACAGATACCGCTTACTATTTTAAAATAGACATATATATGACTTGTTCTTGTCATATCGAAAGTAGACGGGCAATTATTGTACTTTTCAAACTATTCAATTAATTATTAATGTGCAGCTAAAGATTCTTTCTTATAATTAAAAAAAAATAAATAAAGGATTCTTTCTAATTTTGTAAATTGATAATCTAAATAAGAGCACTTTGCTAGATCATTATACCATTTCTTCAAACCAATAGATGACGACGATATAGTTATTATTTCAATAAATCAAAAAAAGATGCAATGCTATGTAATTTTTTAACCTGAAAAAATAATAGAAATGGGAAAGTAAATGGACAACTTCAATTGAAACTTTACAATAATATTATATATTCATTCATTTGTAAAAAAAAAAAATTGAAAAGAAGAAAAATAATAGAAAAAAGAAGAGAATGAATATAACAGTTTAGTGAATGATAACAATAACGTAGATGCATTCAAGCATTCAACACATTTTATTTAGTGTTCGTCAACAAACAATGAAGGAAAAACAAAAATAAATAAAAGTAGAAATAAAACTACTGTTAAAAAAGAGCAGTCATGATTCTATGTCACACACGCTTGCATAGTTTGCTGGCACAGCAAAGAAATTTCAGATGAACACGCAAAGATACACACTGACAGATAGATAGATAAATACATATATACGAGCTTAGATACATAGACTCAACCGACCGGAGGACGAAATGGATATGCAATAGTAATGGCAGATCCACACTTTGTTGACTGCACTCACATGTAAGTATAAAAATACTCTCTACATACTCACATACTGTCGTATGTGCACAATACTTTCCATTTTCATCCATTCTTTCAACATTTCATTGTAGGCTCTACTGTCAGCCATTTGTTCGACACTTAACTACCGTGGGTGAATATAAAAAAAATTGTCTATTGCATTGTATTTTTTGAGAAATGAAGGCAAAAAGTTAAATAAACACACAAACACAACATATACAAATATATATACTTTAAGTTAGAAATCAACGAAAATGAAGTAAATGAAAAGAGAAGAAGATATGGAGAGGACGGAAAAGGAGGCAAAGGACATCTAACAAAATGTCATTTCTGCAATAAATGCTCACAATGAGAGAACAACAAGCGATGGCAAGCAACAGGAAATAAAATGTAGATGAAGCAGAAAAAATGCGAAAATATTTGCTGAAATGGATAAAAAGAAATACAAAATGCAACAAAACAAAAAATACAATACAATATTACAATGAATAGAAAAACTTTTACAGGAAGGGTGAAAAACTGAGAGAAAATGTGTTGGTTTCACGTTTGCATAAAGAAAACCATTATTTTCTGCTAAATTGAGCCCAACGGCACACCAAGTCGTTCATCACTCAGTCATTTATTCATTCATTCATGGCTGGTTTGACTTCGTCAACCCGACACTCAAACTCAGTAAAAATGTTGCGGCAACAGTTTATTCCTTAGTCAGTCAGTTTGCCTGGTCAACGCTTCATTGAAATTTAACTATTGATGCCTCACCACCATCATCATCATCATCATCACTGGTATTAAGAGCATCGCTGTTGTCGTCATCTTGGCCATTATCATTATCATCATGCTCAATATCATCATCATTGTGGCCATTGTTGTTGCTATGGTTTAGTTTCCCATAAGCCAAGTCCGCAGTAAAGGACCATAGAAGAGTATTCAACATTTTGCGGTAGGCATGAAATGAAATTGATAAAACATTTTGATGGCTTTTGTTTTTCATGTTGACTGAACTGAATGCCCAACTTTCCATTTAATCGTTTTTATGTTTAAAATGATTTGTTAAATTTAAATTACGAGTATTTATGGAAAAAAAAAAATAATTAAAATATTCGTTGATATACGCTGGCGAGCAAAAATGAGTGCATATTCAGCATATTTTTACTAACAGTACAGGAAACTTTCAGCAATTGATATTTATTCGACTAGGAAATAAAAATTTAATATTTAATATGATGATAATATAACAAAAACACAAATATTCAGTACAAAAACAAAAAGCCAAAACTATTAATTCAGTTTAGCACGTTCCTCTAGTTGGACAACAAGCCCTTGTTTTTGATAACGGTTTTCATACGCTTCGGCATACTTTTGACCAATTTCAATTTAAATTCACTTGAAATATTATCCCATTCGGTTGTTACTCCAAAACTCATCCATGTTGGTATCCATTGTTGTTGTATTGTCCCAATCGCCTCTGTCCAATCTTAATATTAGGGTTGGGCCAATCACCACGGTACACTATAAAGCATGGCTGGCTATTGCTAATCTTGAAAGCTTGTTATAACTTGTGAACATATATTTTTATTCTACAAAAATAGCACTTAAAACTAATGTATGTTTGCATGACACTGATACAGATTACATGCAATACAATTTTCATTTGGCTAGTGTACAAAATTTACGGATAACATTTCCTTGACGATATTATTAAGAATAATATAATGCTGGTTGGCTTCTCCAACTGCAGAGGCTCTTCAATAAAGATCACAAATTTTCAATTGAGATGAGCTCTGGACTTTAAATTTTCACTGAAACAGCCAATTTTTGACAATTGTTTATGATCTACGCCCGATGAAAGTGATTTCATCTTCGAGATGAGATAAGCGCTTTAGTCCAACAAGAACGGGTAAATGGGTTGAAGGAATTTTTATTCCACTAAGATGTGGGGAACATTTTATCATATTTCATGTTTTTCTTTTTCTTTTGAAATAATAATAATAATTAATATTGAATTTCAGTGCTTCTGAGAATCGTATTTAGGTTTGTATGAAATAGAAAAAGTTAATATAACATATTATTAGGATCAAAAAGATCCAAACTAAGAGCATGTATAAAATATGATACAAAACAAGTCTTTAAGCCTCTCACGATCTTGAGATTTGGATGGTTGGTGGATAAACTTTAGAGAGATATATTCTCGTAATTTCAGTTTGATCGGACTATTAGTGAGGGTACCTCCCATACAAACCCACCATTAAAATTCAGGTTCTTATTCAAAAACTTTTTGGATTTTTGGACTATTGAACTGGAATTTAGACTCTATAAGTTTCTGATATAGGCGCGGTACATTTGTTGGAATCAGTCAAATCATACCAATAGGGGGTACCTCCCATACAAACCTCAATCTGGTACGGAACCCTCCGTGTACGAGTCTGACTCGCACTTGGCCCATTTTTTATTTGTATTTCGTAATTTATAATTGTATTTTGTAAATTACTGAGTCAGGCAGACGTTGTCCTGCACTCTATCTTTTGACGATTACAAACATTAACACTCAGTTCTACGATTTTATTATAGATGTAGTAAGAAATACAAAAAAAAAAAATAAAATTAAAAAAACTCTTTACTAGGATCGAAACTCTGACACTTACTGTGCGTACCGAACCGACGCCTTAGCACGATCAGCCAACGACTACAATTGTGTCAAGTGTTGTTAATTTCTACTGATAATTCAATATTAACAATTGCTTTTGAGTTTGGTTGAGAATTCACAGACTTAAATCTTATATCGGTCATTTCAAAATGTATATAGTAGGGGGGAAAAACCAAGGCCGAGGGAGAAATTTTCGTTTGTGGAGTTTGAAAATATTGAAGTATGGAGTATTGTATCTATGAAATACTTACACTAAATTATTTGATTCATCATTGAAATTGGTCTATTTTTTTTATTGTTCATACTTACTTGCCGAATCAACTCTCTTCTATATCCTAAAATTCTCTACACTAAGAATAATATTCATATAAAAATATATTTTACATATTTTACAAAAACACGAAAAATCTCTTTGAAATTATTCAAATAAGGAAATGAATTTCATATTGAAATTGAAAATTATTAAATGTATGGTTATGCATTCGAAATAATTGAATAAAATTCAATGAAACTTTCTGTACATAAAGCAATAAGTGCACAATTGCATACACAGCAATAATTTTACAACTGCGGAATCGACGAGCAAGTAAATAAATGTCCTCACAATAAGTTAAAAGATATTGATGTGAGGCATAAAGTTTCATATAAAATGTTATCGTTTACTTTAACTATATCTTCATTGAACGATTATCAATAATAAATAATAAATGGCAAGAGAAAAGAAGGATTCCAATATTGACGATGGAAATACACATGTAAATTACCTTGTCAAGTACCACATTTGCAGCTATGAAATACTGATTAATATTCTTTTTATATTTTGCAAAAAAATATTTAAATTAATTAAAAATGTGGAAACGAAGTGCAACTCTACTCAACTCAACTCGATTGAAGTTATGTATCCAGTGGGAAGTTCTTACTGATAACAGATGGTGCTCGCAAAAATCTTCGTTGCATTGCGGGGTTCACCAATATTTTTATGGCTATGGTGAAAATCTTTGTTCAATACAATATGCCAATGTGATTCATGACGTTAATTTAAAGGCATCGCAGCTTTTTCATGGCTACAAAAGTAAATGTATATAATTAAATTTAATATGTTGTTGTTTGTTGTATGTTTTTTCATCATGAAGAAGATGCCTCAGGAGATTACATTTAAATACTGAGTATAACCATAAATTGAAATTACCGCAGAATGTGCATGAATGGCGCTTTATGAAGATTTTTACCACATTTTATTTCTTTTGAGAAGATTCTTGCTCTTTGGCAAGACTATTAATTTGATAAGCTGATTAAAATGTTTGTAGTAAAAATAATAAAAAAGACAACAAAAAAGATTGAGAAAATGTGAAAATATCTGTCAAGGGCGTAAAGAAGCTTTGGCAATTTATATTTTGATAAGATTTTTGCATATTTTCTTTGTTTATTTATATTTTAACCATATGAATAGACATTTTATATTTACCATATAAGAAGAGTCGTGCACAGCGTATGTTATTAGCTAAATTCTGATTTTTTTTATTATATTTTTGTCAGGATACTATCTCGCATTAATAAGTTTACAATCATTTAAATTACCTAATCTATTTTTCCTATATTCACTTAAATCTTTAAAACTAAGCAACATATTTTGATGCGGTTTTTTTTAGTAAATAGAGTGATTGAAGGGGAAGGTTTATATTTATAATAACATACATTAAATAGTGGAGAAATACTGTTATTTTCACTATACATATACCTATATGCCTATCTATAAAGTTAATGTAGTTGGCATAGTGTTATAATTCATGGAAAAAGCATTTACTGTCACTACAATATTCCAGCTTCTCATTATTTCCACAGCAAAGTTTCTTCAAATGTGATTTTAGATTTTTTTTATTTAAGTCTGATTATTACTATCAAGAAATTAGAAAGTCATGTCTGGAAGACGTCGTCGTTCGAACATACATAGGTCCGTTTTACAGTGAATGCCAAAAGAGTACGTTCAGCCAGAGATGAAGAATCGTCAACGGAACGTGAGGCTCGCCTCAGTCAGCTTCGGGATAGATATAGAGCTGAGAGAGAGAGAGAATCTTCAGTAGAGCGTGAGGTTCACCGCAGCCGAGATAGGGATAGACATCGAATACAGAGAGCCAGAGAATCATCAGCACGAGTTACTAATTCATGGGTAAATAAAGAAAATTCTACCATGAATTACGATCCTTCGATTTCTTACAGGGACGATCGTATAGTATCAATAGGTACTATGTCAGTGGTGTGTAAGCATTGCTTGGCATTGAAATTCAAGGACGAATCGAAAGGCATGTGTTGCTTACAAGGAAAAGTCAAATTAGAAGAAATTCTCCCTCCACCTGAACCACTTCACTCTCTTCTTACGGGTGATCATCTATATATATAAAAATGCACTCAAAAAACAATATGACCCCGCAAAACTCGAGAACGGCTGGACCAATTTTGATGATTTTGTTTTTTTTTTTTGTTGTACTCATGGAGTTACAGTCAGGTTCTTTGCTATATTTGTATCCGGTAGGTAGCGCTGTTGTCCAGATATAGATAGTTTTATGCTTTAAATTAATTAATTTATTTATTAATTTTTAAATTTTTTTTTTTATTTGGTGCAAAATATACTGAACCGATTTTTTTTAAAAGAACAAATGATTCTTAAAGTTGTTTAGGTTATAATAGAATATTAAAATATATTGTAAATTATTAATTACACATTTTATAACAAAGCTTTTTATTAGAAACACCCAATTAACGTATAGAGGGTGTAGCAACGCACGCCGGTTAACGCTAGGATAATATATAAACAAGTATACCGAAGCTTTTAGCCATATTGGTAATACTTTATTCGTGACAAGACCAAGAAATATTAATAATAGTAGTCGCAAGACATCCGATCACTTCAAAGGCAAGCATAGACCTCCGACAGGCAAGACCACATATATAGAGTCAATATGTTTCTCAAAAGGTTATATAATGCGAATCATAACCATCGCAGATATCGTAATTAGTTATCAAGAGACATTATGAAGGATTTCCAAAATTTATTGTTCACATAGGTCAACAGTGAAAAACCTTCCAGATTTTTGTTAATTTGAGTAAAGGTTACTGATTTTTAAAGTTCTTTTTTTTAACAGCCCTAATTCTTTAAATACTATACCCCAAATAACACACATGTTTAAACCTTTCTTGAGGAAGACTTGATACATTATATATTACAAAGATTTATGTACAACGCCAGATTTATGAAATTAAGTATGAAGTAAATATGTTTTAATTCTTTTTGTGAAGGGTTCCGCAGTATGTTCTATAATTACATTCATATGACGAGTTTGAGAATTATAACGATTTTTCATTGGAATGCAAATATTGATACACAAATCTTAAGGACAAAGGAAGTAGCTGTATATCAAAAATCATAGCTGATACAAAAATAACTTATTGCTTTTGCCAATGTTTTAACTCTTTTTGAACTATGTAATTACATGATGTTAATGTATAATTAAATAATTTTGAAAAGCAATTGCAATAATATACATGCAGTGAAATAGCCACCAAAATAAACAAAACTCACATAACATACTCATTTATTGTGGCTGCAATCCTATTAAAAATAAATCAACAACAAACCAAACTCACAGGAATCGAAAAAGAGTTGAATATGTAAATATTTGTTGAAGCAAATGTTGAGTTATTAAGTAAATTAACACGTTATAATTATGTAAATTGGTTTGAAAATTAAAACTCAAAAAATAATCAATAACTAAACAAATTTGATGATGACATCAACCAGAAAAACCCTAAAATAATAAATGTGATAATAATTACAATTATTCATTTCAATCAAAGTATCAAATTAAATGAAGATTTGCACTTGAAAATCTTTATTATTGAAACAAGAATATATGATTTTGCAATGCCGTGCAGCAAATGTGCAAATGAGTAATAAACACAAATCAAAATTTGCTATATCATGTAATAATTTAATTTTGATTTAAACTAATTTTATAACATAACAAATATGTCTATGCTATAATAGAATGAAGAGAATGTTAATATTCATTGCATATTCAAATGTGAAAATTATTCCTAATAATAAAAGTATATAAAAAAAAGTTTGATATTTGACTTCTCTTTAAAAATAACACACTGTAAGTTATTACAGATATACTTAGGTTTTTAAAATTTTTGGATTTGTTTTACGAATGACCGAAGTTCCGTTCATTGTTTTCAAAGACAAGTGATTTGATTTGTCCGTTTAGTGTTGTTCGTCATTGTTTCGAGCTAATATTAAGTTATTCATATTATTTAACTTCTTCCAAAGCAAAAACCAAACTGTTTAAAAGTCTGGAGCAAACTCAGATGCTATCCCGAGAGAACTTCCACAGTTTCAATTAAGTGTTCAGAAAACTTGATTAAAGTACTGATGCCAAAAGATTTTTTTTTTTGTTTTTGTCCTTACAACTGAAATCGCCCAATGTTACTTGTAGAATCATGTATCTGAGACTCACCGAAAGAATTGCATATAATAGTAAGATCAGAAACACTGTGACGGAAGTTAAATGGGCCTTGTCTTTAGGAATATTCATCTGTGTATGTACAATGTCAAGTTATATACTTACTCCAATCGTTAATCGTTTTCAGTCACGTTGTTATCCCTTGTTGAAGAAATAAATATTATTGCGAATTTCTTTTTCGATATTAATTTTCTTTTTTATTCGATAAAGATACTTTTACAAAAGTTGAATTGCAGCACAGTTGGCGTCATATAATCAAAATAAAAATAAACGGAATCACTTTCAAGTCTCACAAGTATTTTAACACGTACCAGCTCTCCAGGCGTATTCGTATAGAAATCGAGTTTCCTGCTTTATTTATGGTCCATACCTCTAAGATTGCATTAGTTTAAATTAATTCTCCTCAATATCCTCAATATTCGTTCTACTTGTCAAAAATTACTGAAAATTTTTTCCTTTTTCGTCATCTGGCCCTTGAATCCAGAAGTACGCACCATAGCATTCAGCTCCTGGCATCACTTCCCGATCTTGGAGCACTTACTGCTACTATTTGAATTGCCGTAACATAATTGTTTTCCCACAATTTAAATGCCAGCTATGGCATTATAATAATATCTGTCCAAGATTCATAGATTCATCAAGCGACAACTGATCCAATTTATTTTTGTAACTTATTGTGCATTTTTAATAAGACAAATTTTAAAGTGCTCATAATTAAACTTCTTGTTTTTTCTACTCTACATATTTATATGGACTCCGAAGATGTTTAAATTATTAAATACAAAAATAATTTCTTTCAGCTTCCAATTAAAATCTTTTAATTTAATTAACTGGAACATATGAATGATAGATTTTTATTGTCATTCTTATAAATAGTAGGTGACAATTTGAAATGTTTCTAACATTTTACAGTAAGTTGTAAATAAATATATTGTGAATAAGTATATTAAAAGTTACAACTTTTCTTGCAAAACATTTTCATTTAATTGCATTTTGCTATACAAAGGAAAGGAACTAATTCGGATATTTCAACTCGTTAATTATGTAAATATTTCACTTGTTTTATGCCAATGGCAATACGAGAATGAAACGAAGAGAACGAAAGGGAAAGGAAGGAAAACAGAGTGAAAATGTCTGAAAAATTGCTGTGCTGTTGACGTTGAAGTCATCATTTGCTATCGCTCTTAATTTGTTCACTCTAAGTGGTGTCTATTCCTGGCAGCAAAATATTCGTAATTCTAATTAGCAATTCATTTCAATACAGAAAAACGACAAACGGGGCAGGCTTGGAGGCATTAATAATCATTATAACAACAACTTGGCATTAAAATAGACGTAAATAATATTTCGAGAATTGTGATGGTACTTTAACGCTATAAAAAGCTCTGACTTTTTTACTCAATTTTCAAAACGAAATTTGTAGTTTGTCTTTAAAATAAATAAAGTGGTCTTAGCAAAACGAAGCTATAAAGACATTCAATAAATAAAAACGTGGTTAAGGTACAAATTACAAATTTATAAATTTGTAAAAGATTTTCTAGGGCAGAAAATTCAATTAACAGAAATACTATACTATACTATGTATGTAAAGTCATAGTTTCATGCTGAAAATTGTCAAAAAAAAATATACAATAAATATGTTTCCCTACGGATTACTCGGACATGAGGCTAAAAATCATTTACATCATAATGATTTCAGTGACAAAGTAATAGCAACTCGACAACAAAAACAACAGCATCGGCATCAACAAAATCAAAATCGTTATCTGCTAGTTCAAGACCAATATCGACAAGATCAAGAACAAAAAAATCATCATCAACATCGAAAAAAATATGATAACTTGTCACCTCATGCGAGAGAGCAGCGAATCAAGCTTTTATTAAATTTTTTAGAGAGTTACCTTACTTACTATGATTCAGCAGTAAATGTAGATAATGCCCACAAACCACATGATATTAAGTCACATTTAAATGATAATACCATAGATGCCCGGGAAAAATTAATAAATATTGCCTTGGCGGCTGCGAAAAAAGCTGAAGCTGCCAATGTAGAGCAACCGGATGCCGCCGAAGTCGAAATTGGACATAAATTGGCCAAAAAGGCATTGAAATCGGCATATGCAGCTCAGGAAACACTAACCGGTAAACTACAATTAATAGATCAAATCAAATTGAATATAAGTGAGGCAACGACACACATCGATAAAGAGATAGCAGCTTTACAATCGGCTGAATTTAATGTGCAAACATCATTGCGAGCCTTACATATTGCCAAACGTCAGATTGCCAATCTGATGAAAATTGTAAGCTTATCACGGACCAATCTTGCCGCATCACAAGCCTTGGCTACGCAAGGACAACGCACAATGGCGCACGGATGCAATTTGGTGAGTCAGCCAAGGATCATATGCAATTCCTGCGAACAAAATTCAATGTTGCCAGTAAGGATTATAAAAAAACCAGGGCTTCAGCACATAAAGCCGCTCTAGCAGCAGTTGTTGCAAAAGCGACTGCTTTTAAAGGAAATAGTGTATTAAGGCATCTTTCTAGTTATACTTCTAATTTAAATCGAAGTTAAAATATATTGACACAGATCTTATATTTATTACTAATAAAATGAAAATTCTTTTGCTTTACAATAAGACAATATTGTGATAAAATATATCTAAATACATTGTATACCTATATGTTAAGATTGATTCTCTCAGTTGGTGATGTTTTGTATCATTTCGTTTAAAGTCATATTTGCTTTTCTTGATGATTTCAACTAATTTTAATAGTAAGAACTCTTGTCGTTTTTATCATTTATTGTTTAATGTGAAACTGAAAATATTTTTGTATGAAAAATATAAAAATATTTGTTGTCTATTTGTTATTGTATTGTACAATGCTACGAATGTATTCTGAAATCATGCAATTTATTTGCGAAGCCTGTAATTTCAGGCAAGAGCAGGACATGATTTCTATTCTTCTCTTTATCAACACAATAGTCATAAAAATCAATTATTCATAAATGGTTTCCTAATGGCGAGGATTGAGCACTATTCCGGCTGGTACAGTACATTCCTCAATAATTCAACAGACTGATGTGAACAATGAGTTAGATACACAGATACATACATACTTATGCATTTATATTATATCTATAGATAGATATAGCAACATTCAGACTATTGTAGTAAATGGAAGGACTCCATTCAGTTCTGTTTTATTACTTTGAATTGCTATGGACTTGATTTTGCAGTTATTTATTTTATTTATCACTTTTTTCTTTTTGTTTCATCATAAATAGAAATTCATTTTGGAATTTAACCTTTGCATTTGTGTGTGATTCTATAAACATTTTGAATACCCTTTACAAAAGGAAATGTCACTTGAATGAATATGTATGATATAGTAGAACCCAGTAGGTGGCGCTGCTGTCGAGAAATTGTTGAATAAAATTATGCATATATAATTAAAGAGACGCCATTTAAGATTAATAAAATAGTCTTTGTTAAATTTAATAAATTCTATTTACTTAGAAAATAATTGATTCATCTAAAATTTTTTATGAGAATTTCAAGTGCTTTGCAATTTACTACAGTTTGTTTTGAATAAATTAAAGGGGAAAACGCGAGGGAGGCGTACATTGTTATTTATTTGCTAATCAGTGGAATTTTTTATGTGTCTATCCGTTTCTCTTAAATAAAGGGAAGGGAAGCAACAATGAAACACTAGAAATATAATTCAAATTATTAATACTGCTGAAAGTTAAAAATACTTGAATGAAAACAAAGAGTTGGTTATTGTCTTGCATCTAAATTCAAAATTAAAACAGCTGAATTGTGTTGTTCTGCACGAAAACTAACTAAATAACTAAATTGTTGTAACTTTGGAATATTTTTTAATAGCACACAATAAACTTCTTCCATTAATTGAGAGCGTTTCTGAACGATTAATATCGGACAATTATATTTTCCAGAAAAGATCAAATAAAGCTCAATAATCCCGCACCAATCGTAAACAAATAATGGCTACCATTATTTTGGATGGAGATGAATATGAAAATCATGATGAAACAATAAGACGAAAATCTTCGATCCACTTATTTTTTGGAAAAGAGAGGCATAACAGCGTGTGCCAAATTATCTCGTATAAAACTAAATTATATGATTTATTTGGTTTGCCATTTAAATTTAGTCACTCAGGTGTAACCTTATTATTTGATATAGGAGATTGTAATTTTGCAAGTACTTTACTTATTAAAATGTATAAGAGATGGTAGATGGAAAAAGTTTATGAGAAAAAGCAAAACTAAAGACTTGATAAACTTAAGCAAAAATGTGCATCTTATGAAAGTGGGAATAAATATACGTTAACAGAAATATCATACACTATACACAATACTTCATATTTATGGTTGAAAACAAAACACTGACAATTTATTTATTATAACATTGTATTATACATTGATCCACTTTCAAACTATTGTAATAACAAAGGAAAATATGAACACAGTCAACTTATACTACTTATATTATAACAATACATGCTATTAAGATTATATTTTATCCCATAATTGTGACAATAGAAATGCATAAAAGAATGTAACGAACTATACAAAAGTACCATGATCCAACGAATGGTGAACAATATCATCAATTATCTTCGTAATACTTTAATTGTTTCAATTTTATGTATGTTTTTTTTTTTTCTTATATGCTCACTTTATTCATAATTCTATTGAACGGACATTCATGTGAGACTTTAATTTTCACATTTGTATTCAAAAAATCCAGAAATAATTGTATAAAATCAGCAATCATCAATAATATGCACAATGTGGAATGCCATGACAACACAGAAGACAGTCATTATGAAATATTCTTTCTGCTATTTATTTATTAGATATTTCATGGACCATTCCTAATTTTATTAATAACGATTGAATTTGCCCATAGCTATAAATAGGCAGTAACCTGGATTTATAGCCAGGACCTGTGCACTTCAATTTGTAAAGCAAACTTTGGGATATCTTTTATACTAAAAAATATCAATTGACGATTATTTATTCAATTAAGAATTTAGAATTTAAAGAGAATAAATGTAGTTTGAGTATCACAAGCACATTTAACACATTTATGTGTTTTCTCTTACTCTTTACTATAGCTTTTCTCATTGTTCCTTTGTGCGGAAAGTCCTTACTTTAAGCATCGTCAACAACATGGCACCCACTAAATTTGTTAAACAAATACAAAAACCATTTTGCAATAAATAAAACGTCCTTAGACATCTGTATAGAAGAAGAATTGACCAAAAGTAGAAGAAAAAAGTCAAAATTGGCAAATAGAAAACAAAAAAAAAACTAAAGAAGAAATGCTGAGGAAAGGCAAATGTATTGTAGTAAAAGCGATTAATATGGGAAAGCAATCGACAGACATCAATTGCAATTTGTGGTTTCAAGCCGCAACAGTACGAAACCGCAACAAACTATAAAACGATACTCAACGAACTCAAACTAACTTAAAAAATAAAAAACAAAAAATAGTATTACAAAAGTTGTATCTCTGGTAACAAGAATAAATATGCAATGGAAAATGCAATAGACAAAAAAAAAAACAAAAAAAAAAGCATGCTTAAATGATGTTCACACATACAACATGAATTTTGTTCTGTGTATCGGTCTTTTTGGTTTTGGCATGCGGTTTGTTAGCTGTCAGCGTAAAGTTGAACCACGAATAAATTGCATTGAGTTGGTGTAAATAAAGTGGAATTTATTGGCATTTCTTAGTAGACAATGCAAATGGACATGGCCATAGATATTGAGTGTGTTCATATTTAAGTTTTGTTAGTAAGTTACTATATAACTATATAATTTACCTTAAGGAATATCTTATGTTAGATTTCCATGATTATTTAAAATATAAGAATTATAACTAAAACTAAGATTAGCTAGGAGATTCTTATTATCTTATTATCTATATTTATTATTATTTATTATCTATATATTGAAATTATTTGCTCTTTGATGGAGAAGAGAAGTGGAGTAATAGAAATGAAGATATAAGATGAATCATTTGAATCCTATGGTAATTACTTTGGTGAAAAGATGCTCAATCATGTCAAACTACGCCCGGAATTGTTTGGGTGTATCTACAGCTCTTGATATTGGTGCTCTGTTTCGGTCTTCTTCACTTTACGTTCTCGTTGTTCGGGTGTTTCTGCACCTCTATTTTTACTCTTATTTCTCTTGCTTTGGAAATTTTTCTTTTAATTTATGTTTTTGGTTTTTTTTTTTTTTGTTGCATTATTTTTTTCGGTTTATTTTTATTTAAAAGAAGATGACTTCAAGTCAATGCTAAAAGAATTATTGATTTTAAAAACTAATAATAAAAAGATATATATATATTTGACACAGATGACTTAATTGATATAAAAAATATGACTCTAATTTTTATATGCAAATTGTGATCCAACAATAACGACATTTCCGGTGACCCGATCACCACCAAACCGAAAATTTTATCAATAACGATCCAACAGTTTCGGGGTCCATAGGCAACACACAAACATACAAAAAAAACCTACATACAAGCATAGTTCTAATTTTGTACATAGAATATAGACAGATATATGTAAAGTTTAATGTTATAATAGTTCGTTCCGCTGTACAACCGATGCACGACTTGTTCTCTTCCGAGTCAACTTTCAACTTGCGACTGACTCTGCTTGCGACCCATTTCCAACTGTATGCATAGCTTGTCTCGCACCCCCTGTTGCCAACTCTGCTGCTGATCGATAGTTCGGCCGTCTATCAATATCGGTTGGTTCGATAATCATCACCGATCACCAGATCACCACCACTTGTTACATTCGGCCGTCCTGACTACCGGAGTCTGACCCAGACGACAAACACTCCTCGTTCTCACTAATGTACCTCCACAATTTCATGTTATCTGCGCTTGTTGAGGTAACATTAGGGCCCTCCACTTGAGCCGCTTTTTTGACATCATAGGGCAATTCACGCCACTTAACCAAGTACATCGTAGTGCTATCACGTGCGGTACGATGATTGATAACACGTTGAACAATCAACCACTCGGACTTAACGCCATTCTTATAGAAACAATCCTCCAGATCTTTCTGATAGGCCTCCGTCTCATCTTCAGCTTTGATGCTGGCCTTATCTTTGTGCCGTTGAATGCGCTTAAAACGTAAATCTGCCTGATCGAGAGACTCTTCGAACTTGGGCGGTTCCTTCATATCAAACTTCCGTTGATACGAGCGAATCATCAAGGGATGATACATATCCATTTGCACTTCAGACATCCACTCACAGTACCAGTACAACATATTGCGCCACTTGATGAAATATTCGCGGATGCGTGTCTTCGATTTCTTCGATGTAGACGGTTCAGCTAAGATCGCCCAACGCCAAGTAATAATCTTCTCGGCTTTGCCGTTTAGTGGTGGATAGATACAACGTGGACACCGCCGATCACTCTCTTTGCCCTCTGGGAAATTCGTGGTAGCTTTCTTCAACTTTTTCTTCTTGAATTTGTTACCAATCTTAGTTTTAGCCTTCTTACGCACCACAGGAGTATCATCAGATGGTGTTTCGTCACCTGCATCAATGATTTTATCTGGTTTCTTTTTCATCCCTTTGTCCTTTGATTTTTTACCTGCGGCTGCTTCTGTGCTGTTTTTCTCTTTCTCTTCATCGTCGGTTTCTTCTGTAGTTGCTGCTGCCTTTGCTTTTGGTTTTTTATCAGCGTCGTTTGTTTTCGCGTCATCAGCGTCGTCTCCATCATTTTCGGCGCCACTTTTGTCGTTAGACGACTTATTTGTTGCCGATGCCGTCGTTTCTGCCGTTGTTGGTACTGCCGCCTCTTCTGAAATACCTTCCGATAATTTCGGTTTCACAAATTCAACACCTTTAGCCTTGCCTTCGTCTGTTTTGCTGGCATCCATATTTTCAGTGGTTTTATTGTTTTCACCATCAGCTGACATCTCACCCTGTCGATTCTTTCTCTTTCTTAACTGCTCATCCACTTCTATTTTAACAGATAACAACTCTATCAACCGCTGCATTCTCTCCTTAATATTAGCGTTTTGCTCCGCTCGAATTGTTTTGCTATCTTCCTGTGTCGACGTCATTTCAGCAATTTTTCTTTCTGACAATTTTGCGTGGATATCTGCGCTCCTCAACGTACGCCCAAATTCCTCTATGAGAACATTCCTCAGCTGATCGTATGTACTGACCATAACCGATTCCAAAAACAATTTTGCCATCTTGGTCATTTTTCCGCGTGCCTGTACATACTTCTGCTTTTCGGTGAGCTCGTACGCATCTGCGTTCTGCTCAAAATTTGTCAGCCAATGCTCCACTGGGATAGTCTCACCGTCAAAATCAGGCACTACTCGCGCAAAATTGTCTATGGAAATCTTCCGCTCATTTTGCACTCTCTGATTCATTTCATCTGCTTGTATTTTTAGAGTCAGCAATTGAATAATTTGTTGTAGACTCTGGCTGTTCACTTCACCACCACCTGCTATTGTATTGGCTCCAACATTGCCAACTGATGATGAACCACTTCCTGTGATGCCGCCACCGCCACTAATATCTGCAATTGCCGCTTGAGATCGTGTCACAACACCATACTGTTGTCCCTTTGCCTTTTCAACACCCACGTCTTCGTCACTCATATTCTCCAATTCGTTTCCAACAGATTCCAGAAATTTCGTTTTGTTTGCTGCTGTTGCTGTCTCTACTGACGTTGCTGCGCTGCTGACTTTTTCTTTAACTACTTTTGTCACGCTCGAACTCGTTTCCAACAGATTCCAGAAATTTCGTTTTGTTTGCTGCTGTTGCTGTCTCTACTGACGTTGCTGCGCTGCTGACTTTTTTGCTTAACTTACTCTGCGTCGTTGTTGCCTTTGCTGCTGATCTTGACGCTGCTCTGCCTCTCCGCTGCTAACAGTTGATGTTGTTGTTCTGCTCTGCCTCTGCTGCTTGTCTTGACGTTGCTCTGCTTCTCCGCTGCTAACAGTGATGTTGTTATTCTGCTCTGCCTCTGCTGCTTGTCTTGACGCTACTCTGCCTCTCCGCTGCTGTTGTTGTTCTGCTCTGCCTCTGCTGCTGGTTTGACGCTACTCTGCCTCTCCGCTGCCAATAGTTGATGTTGTTGAGCTGCCTTCTTAACGAAAACCAATAGTCCCACTATGCTGTTCCGTTTCTTGCCCTCCAACACACACCGCCATTCTTTCAGCCGATCGTATGACAAACGTAACGGTTTGCACTCTAACACGTCACTCTGTCGCCTTGATGAAGCTTCTCGAATAGTTTACCTTCACTGCATTTACAGCCACCGCGCTATTGCGTATCAACTACGTTGTCTCGATCACAAGACGGATGTATATTCAGACGCCACACTGACGCCACTCGCTCTCAACACATGCCCTGCACACATATGCCTGCCTGTCGACACTCGTACTTAACGAAAAAAACATGCACACCACTGCTTCGTTCACGTTTCAGTTAATTTATTTATTTTTTTTTTTTGGCTTAGGTTGAGCCCCCAAATGTAAAGTTTAATGTTATAATAGTTCGTTCCGCTGTACAACCGATGCACGACTTGTTCTCTTCCGAGTCAACTTTCAACTTGCGACTGACTCTGCTTGCGACCCATTTCCAACTGTATGCATAGCTTGTCTCGCACCCCCTGTTGCCAACTCTGCTGCTGATCGATAGTTCGGCCGTCTATCAATATCGGTTGGTTCGATAATCATCACCGATCACCAGATCACCACCACTTGTTACATATATTAACAGATTTTTTTATTTTGATAGTTGTAACTTTCTATATATAAGTGGATATATTTGTCACATTCCCATATATACTTTTATTTATTTCGAATATTGACTTGCTAATATGGAAACTGAATGTTAGTTTGTTCTCCATGAGACCATGAAATTTTATAGCATTCTTCCATTATGTGGATCTGATGGAAAATTTAAAAATTGTTCACTTTTTACAAATTTAATACCAAATTTTTATGATAACATCACGACATAAGTCATTCTTATAACAGACTTGACTCATTTTCAGCAAGGAAGCACTCAAGCATCTGGGTTTTTCTGAATTATAGTTTGAACTTTCACCATCAGGAGCACAGCAAGTCAACAATAAAAACAATATTCAAGCACATGCTGCATTCATTCTCAATGTTAAAGGTTTTTGTGTTTAAAGTAGTTTGCAGCACTTGGCCAAAACTTAACCCATTCAAAAAGTGCTCAGCACAAAAAACAAAATACAAGATAAGTACTTTATATGTGTACGAGTATGTATCTCTATGCATGTGCATACATATATGTTTTGTTATTGTTTGTTTTTGGTCTAAATAAATAAAACCGAAATCATAATGAAATTGCAAAACAATGGAATTTTTTATTTTTTGAACACTCGGGAGTAAAGATTTAAATAAACAAAAAACAAAGCAAAATATACAAATCAATAAATGAAACAAAAATAGCAATCATAAAAAAAAAATGTTTGAATTCATTTAAAGCTTGATTTTATTATAACTCCATTGGCTACATTTACTTGTCATTTTTCTAAAACTAAATGATCCGAAGAAATTATCAGTTAAATTCTATTTCCAGTCAGAGATCCACGCCATAGAACTATGCCTTAAGGAAGCACAAGGATGTACCACCATTAATAAACATATTTTCATTCACTCTGACAGCAAGGCTGCACTGCAGGCCCATAACGTTTCGAGTTTGCTTTATTACTGTTTTTTATTACTTAAAAGACTAGCATCAAATAACTTTGTGAATCTTATCTGGATTCCCGAACATAGTGGGTTTCTTGGGAACGAAGAGGCAGATGCATTCGCCAGAAGAAAAAAGTCTGCAAATGTCCTCATTGCACCAAAGCCATTGTACCAGAGTAGCGAAAATCTTAATGCCATCTCGATTCCACAAGAGATCACAAGAACAACTGAGACTGAAACGGAAAGTTATTTGCATTGCCTCTGACTTCATAACAGGAATCTGGCCAACATGAGGATCAGTCAAAATGATCAGTGAAGGTTTTGTTATGAAGAAGAGGAAACAGGTAAACACTTGCTGTGCACATGTGAGGGCCTAAACCGGACCAGACTCCGCTACTTGGGTGACTTTTACATGGAACCCAATTAAGTTACAGATTTACCTCCGAAGACGATTCTGGCATTCTTAATGAATACCAGGATATTGAAAGATCTGTTATTAAGGGGTATGTCACAATATTCACAAATTTGAGGCCGCACTGGCGTGGTGAATAGGTTCCCGGCCTTTTTTTTAATCTAATCTAATATAATCTAATATAATTTCTCATTTTATAAGCAAATTTTAATATATTTTTCCAAGCTTCCTCCACAACTCTTTGTTCGTCTTTACTAATTAATTTATTCATTATGCATGCAGTGACTTCTGTCCTTTCCCATTCTAATTCTTATTTCTCTCTGTTTATTCGAGCTGTCATAATATTTTATGCATTTCACAATTTGTTTTTATTTATTTGTGTAGCTTGGATATCATATTCATCTAAAAATGTCCTTTAGGGCATTAGCTTGACAAATGTATGAAGAAAATCTTTGCGCGAAAATATATGATTATTTTTTTTTTACTAGAATACTTTATTTATTATTCATGAAAAATTTTCATTTAAATGAAAACAAATGTATTTTTTTTTTTTGTTTTTGTCTTCTTTATTAATTAATTTGATTAAGTGGAATTTTTCCGTTTCTTTTACGTTTTTCTCGACAAATTTTTAAAGGTTAAGAAAATACGTTATTTAGAATTAAAATGTTAAAAGTGTCAAACTGGAATTTTTATTTGTAACATTTTCATTTATCATTCTATGCATAAGGAATTTACCTAGACAATATCAGATGGAGACAACCCACATCCCTTTGTAAAAAAATGGAATACAATTTCTGTTAAAAATAAAAAGAAAAACATTTAATAAAAATTACATAAATTTTAGATTAAATTTTTTTTTTATTTTGTTGTTGTTATTTTGTTTTTTTTTTTTCTATGCTGCCACATGCCACTGAATAGGACGAACTCGTTGTACTTATAAAATACAAGAGTAAAATATGAAAAAATGGAATGGAAAATCAGCAACAAAGAGACGCTTATCAAAAGCTAAAAAAGTGTGCCAAGGCAACTTTCTGTTTATTATTATTGTTGCAGTACTTGCTACTAAATATTCCCAAATGCGAAAGTGTATATAGTAAAAAAGTATACTCGTATAATAGAAAATGTGTATGAATGAAACTAAACAAATGAAGCTGGCAAAAACCGAGGAAGAGTCGAGAACTGAATAAAGGACTAAAGTACGCAGTAGTTGAGTGTGGAAATAGAAAGAAGAAAGAAAAAAATATTGTGTATGGAAATATCCAAAAACATGAGAAATAAAAATATATGGACAACTAGATAGACTGAAAGATCTACAGATTCAGTAAGCACCCACGAGACTAACTGACTGAGTGAGCTAGTAAGTGAGTGAGATGAATTTGAATGAAAGCATGAACAAATGAATGAATGAGTGGGTGCACCAAAAGGAATGTTTGGTGTTTGCTGAAAGGCTATAACGAAGCACAATTCCTGCAATGTACGATGTGCAACGTGCAACAACAATGGAAACTATTTAAAATGGTTTAAATTTGCTTGATATGAATCCTCGTAGTACTGATCTTAATTAAAATGTTGTAAAAATTATTTTTTAAAATAAGAGGCAGTTTTTACATTCATATATCAAATCAAATGCAAAAAGCCATGGAATAGAATAAAACATGAATTGAAAATATAAAAATCATAATGTCAACTTTTCAAACAAATTCCAATTTTACTATATTCACACATACAGAGTTATGTACTTACTATTTATATGAATTGTAAGCTGTCGGACTAAGCCTTGTGAAGGCCTGTGGTTTTTAAATAAAATAAGAACCCCCGTCGACTCAGAAATATACAAGTTCGAGAATTACTTTGATCTGGTGACAAAACGAATAATTTTTCAATGAAATTAATACAAAATTGGTTTAATTTTTGGATTGATTTGTCGCTTCCAGTCTCACGTTGTGACAATGCAGGCACTTTGAACAAATTTCCTCCTGGCATAAGACTGTCATCGCACAGTATCTTAATTAATTTCCTTTCATTTATACACCATATCACTAAAAGTGTCGCAAGGTATTAAATACAAATACGCATAAAAGTTTCTTTAAAATAAAAAAAAAAAAACACAAAATCTTTGTTACTTAATTATATATCTTTATTAAGATATACAAAACTTTTTACTTTGCTTAAAAATAGAAGTCAATGTCAATATATATAAGTGGCACTCAGCGCAAGTCTCAAAGTAGAAATCGAAGACAAAGATGAGGGAGATATTGTAACAAATGTTTCAAGCGTGACATAATAAATTCACTTATTCTTGTTGTTGGCTCCCGTTCTCATCAAAATCTTCACTTCCTTTTGTTTTCACAACAAAATTGTTTCTTTATTGGCTTTTTTTTTTTTTTTTTTTTGCTGCATTTGATTTATTTTAAATTTTTACGTAAAAGGTTTATATGATATTCATATGTATGTTTGTGAGCCTATCTAGCATATTGTGTAGAATCCGTTTTGATATATTGATATACATTTGCTTTTATGTGCCAAATAATTGTAGATCATTTGTCATAAAAAATGTATCATGCTATTTGTCACTTTGGTTTCGTTTAAACGTAACAAAAGTAAATTATCACAAATTGATTTGATTTTTCTTGATTTGTCTGATTCAATGTTTGTATTCAGTAGTAGAATAATAAAATAATAATAAAATTGTATATGTATATTTGTACATGTACTATACCCTCAATCATCATAAAAAGATCAATCGGTTTATTTTGGGGCATATCAAATTTTATTGAAATTAACACCACGCACTCTTACTCTTGACTTTCTTATGCGCACTTTGAAGAGCCTAAATAGAAGAATGAATAAAAGTATCGACAGCTTAAAATTAATATGTAGATTAACAGAAAGACCTAATCGATTGATTTACAATAGATAGGTATTTATTATACATTTATTTAATACAGTGAATGCGAAATATACTCAGACCCACATTATGCCAATGGGCCGAACTATGTGGCTTCTAATCTTATCTTTCTGCTTCTTTTTTTTTTCTTTTTTTTTTTATCATAAGCCACTTTCAGAAGCCTCACAAGAATACATTACTTTCTTCATACTAATTCATTGGTTTAAGTTTCATCCAATCATCAACGTTTAAATATTTCACAGAAGTCTTTCCTTGTAATTAATTCTAATACAATATTATTTATTTTTGTTTTTTTTTTTTAATGTTCTTTAAAATATTGTAAACTAGCGTTACCCGGCGTGCGTTGCTACGTCCCCTGTTCATGCTCAGTTATTAAAACAAAAATGGGCCAAGTCTGAGTCAGACTCGTTCACGGAGGATTCCGTACCGGATTGAGTTTTGTATGGGAGGTACTCTCCTAGTGGTCCGATTTGACTGATTCCAACAAATGTACCGCGCCCATATCAAAACCTTAATGTGTCTTAATTTCAGTTCGATAGAACAAAAAACAGAAAAGTTTTTCCAATAAGAACCTGAATATTAATGGGGGTTTGTTTGTATGGTCCGATCAAACTGAAATTTCGACAATATAAGTTTCTGATGTATAGCCACCAACCATCCAAATTTCAAGATAGTGGGATAACTGGATCGTATAGCTGCCATACAAACCAGCTATCGATCTAATAGGTTTAACTATCTGGTATGTTAAAATCAGATCTCTCTGATTACTGGAAGAGGTAGCGCCCATAAAAAAGTTGCTTGAAAGGCATGATTATTGTTGTATTCAGAAAGGGTGAAAGCATGTATGGTTTAATTTCCACACAAATACAATACAATATTAAGGTTACTTTGTCGAAATTCCTTAACTCTGCATTACCCGTCTTTAATTCTACTATGTATAAAACATTCAAGTGGTTGTACTTCAAGTTCTTAAATATGAAACCATGATTCCTTGTTCTCTTAATTTCAACTCAGTTTATTATGATTTCAGCATTAACTATTAACATAAAATTGCATTCAATTATGTATCTTTTAAAGTCGGGACGGCGCGTACGCCATTCCCGGCTACCAAAAATTACACGCACGAGTTATTCACATTAGGAATAATCGCAGGGGTCAACTCAACCGAAGTGCAATATGGCCAAGCCTCACCCTGGGGAAACCGCCTTCGTGATCACGGTAGTCCCTACGCCAGGTAAGTATGCATTCATCTGCTCTCAATCCACTACTTAAGCCAAATTGGTTAAAAATCGTTTAAGAATTATAAGACTTTAAACGAAAAATTAGCCACCACTATTCGTTAATTTCGTTTATATACTGCATACATTCATACTAACATACGGCATATTAAATTTGAAATCTACAAATAGCAAGAATATCCAATAATAAAGTCTCTTATATACTGCTTTCTCCCTAGCAACATAAAACATTAAACAGATGTACTAATAAAAGTATCTCTAATAATGAAGTCTCTTATATACTGCTTTCTGCCTAGCAACATAAAGCATTAAGCAGATGTACTATTTATTACAAGCATCTCCAATATTGAAGTCTCTTATATACTGTTTTCTGCCTAGCAACATAAAGCAAAGGAATGAATGAACTTGATGGACGGACGAAAAAAAACCTATCCTATCCTATGTCCGTCTCCTGGTTCTAAGCTACCTCCCCACCAATTTTCAGCCAAATCGGTTCAGCCATTCTTGAGTTATAAGTGGGCGTAACTAACACGACTTTCTTTTATATATATAGATAGAATTTCCTAATAAATCATTATAACTTCATCGATGATGCTTATTTATTCAACACATATTTGTTAACTTAATAAGTAAGATGTCAATCATCTTTGTTCTCTCTCTCTCTCTCTCTCTCTCTCTCTCTCTCTCTCTCTATCTCTCTCTCTCTACTACATAATACAATATTACAATCATTCTTCTCATTAAATCCTTCTTTCATAATCAACAATTACTGTCTTTATTGCGTGTATCTTTACTACAATAATTTTACCAAGAATTTCGTTGTCATCATCATCATCATTTTCACATACCAGTATCTAATGTACATCAAATATACATGAAATATTTCCTGCCATAATAACTATCATTAGCATTCCAATCAAAACATTGGGCTAAAGAGATCAATTATGTAACCACAACCTCAAACTCTGACAAGGAGCATTATTAAATACTATAAATGTTATTGTATTTGCAGCCCACATTAACAATCAATTTATATAGATTTTCACACCTAAAACAAAGCAAAGATAGAAACAACATGACAATAAACTATTCTAAAACTTCATTCTTCAACGTAAATGATACATGATTAATATGAGACATTTACATGAATATTATCATCCTCATCTTAAATTTCATTTGTGCAACATTTGAATTTTACTAGCGGAAATCTATTAAACCCATTCGTATTGGCAAAGTAGTAAAATATTCGTGAATTTTTATTTAAACCAAATAGTAAAAATATAAAAAGTTTATGGTACGGCATCATAACAGCAGTCGCTGCTCAAGAATATACTATCTGGCTCACTTGATCTCGGTGCACTGGTAAAACGCATTAAGCGTCTTATTTTATTGTCTTTGTCCTCGTTGTCATCGTTTTCATAAAATTTTATTTAACTGACAGCAGCTACGAAGCGTAACAATTTTATGACAATAGAAAATCGTATTGTCCTTGTTACAATTGTTCAGGCAATTTAATCTGCTTCGGTTGGTACTAAATATTTTTATATGTATATTTTACATATAAGAAATGAATGACATTTAACTAAACCAAGTCTTAAAAAATGAGGTGCATTTGTAAATTGCAAGGAATATAATTTAACGAGATAAATGCTCATCTATGCTTAATAAAAACTTTGTAAGCTAATGGTCCACTATATTTTCCAATAAATATTTGTGTTAATTGATATTTGATAACAAATCAGATAGAATTTCTTAAGTCCACCAAAATAGATCCTTAAGGACCACAAATGTATTAAATTAATAGAATAATATAATTGAGTTTTCCAAGGAAAATGTCAATGCCAATCGAATTACCATAGTAATTTATTACACTATCCAAGTTAACTTTTGTGTTTCTACCTGTTTCTATGACTTTTTTCTTTCTCTTCTTCTTTCCTTCTATTGCACACACGCTTGCCTTAACAAAGGATTAAGTTAGCATTGCTATAGTACAAATACGTAAAAAATCGTTCAATTGCGAGTGAGACTGGCACACGGAGGGTGGCGTATCAAATGGCTGGTTTGTAAGAATTTTAATGGTTGTTTTGATAGGAGCTACCCCTCTAGTGGTCCAAAGAAAACTTTAAATTTCTAATCCATATCCATCAACCATGTGAATCGTATAGCTCCAATACAAACCCATGTTTCTTATAAATGTGTGAACCCCTTTAAATTTTGATTTATATTTTAGTTTTAGTATTTATTGCTGTTTCCCCGATAGAACTACGCATTCTGTGTGTTTCTACCTATAACGGTTATAAATGGCAACGTATTAAAAACAAAATTGAGCACTTCCTAGACTATTGTATTGTATTGACAATACAATATTCATTTAACAAAAAATCATTTAATAATTATGCGTTTCTTTCACATTTCGCTATTTGATACTTCGATGCGAATAATTTTGCTATTATGCAACATTACTTTACGATATTTGAAAACTATTTTTTGAAAATGTGTAATCAACACTTCAGTTTCTTGTTTACACTATTATCTTTTTAAATAGCAAAAATAACTTGCAAACTAAACTAAACTTGGATCATCATAACATATATCATTTAAGGTTTGATACTTTGAAAATATCATATGAATTTTTCATTTGAATCTATGCGTCTGGATCGTGACTTATTGAGTGATGTGATAAGTAGGACAACAGAAAGTGTTTAGCTTGTAAGTATAATACTAGTATGATTACAGAGGTGTAAAGTCTGTGTTACCAACTGTGTCACTTTGTTATTAAAGTACTAACGATAAGACAATAAAAAACTTCACATGTGTTCAGCAAGTAGTAAGTGTAGTATGTAGATTGTGATTTTTGTAATGGTACCTCTCTCTTTCCAGCTCTTTCCAGCTCTTAACACTTCATTTTTATTAACAAAGAATGAATGAAAAAGTAAAATAATGTGAAATTCTTTTAAAATTCCACGCGCGATTTCTAAAAAGAAATGAAGAAGGAAAAAGGGAAAAAAGTGTTTGCAAGGACAATGCCTTAGTGCCTTAGTGGAATACTTTAAGTACTACAGCCTTTAATACGCTTAAATGGCAAGCGTATTAAAGGATATTTTGCATTGTTTTTCATGCGACTTTGATTTTGTTATTCCTTATTTTTATTCATCCTTTTGCCTTTTGTAAAAGCCACACTAATACACACACACACGCATGATGTTTAGATGAAGATGACTGAGTGGTCTATTTTAAGCTGACAACCAACTAAAAGGAAGACAGGATGCCAGACGGGAGACTGAAAGACACACAGGCAAACAGACATAACAGAAAGGAAGGAAGGCAGGGACAAAAGTGAGTGTGACAGTGCAGTGAGGATAAGTCCTTGCTATATGCTAAATATTATTTTCTTTTAGTAATCCTGCTGAGCTGCGATATGCTCACGTGCTTTGGTCTTTAATAGTTTGCCTCATTGCCCTCCTTCCACATTCTCCGATCTCACTCTTGGTTTATACCTTTTTATCTAAATATTGTTTTTGCTTGATGTGCCGCTGACTTTTTATTAAGCCGTTTGTTTGACTGTTTAACTGAGTATCTTCCTATCTACCATTCCATGCTATACACACTCATACATGTTGGGCATAATAAGCACAGTTGGCTTATTGGTGCGGATTCGGTTAAAAAACAAAAATTGTTATATTGAGCCACTCGCGTGCTCTACTCTTTTATCTAATGATGCACAAGTAAGTTTTATGTTGTGTTATGAACATGAAAGATGCGTGAAAAATGTATTAACATTAATATGCAAGCATGTAACAAAGACTGCGATCATAATGTAATCAAATGGTAAAAAATTATAAGAATTGGCTCCTTAAAACCAAGATATTAATTTTATAGAAAACATCTGGGCGTTGGTGAAGATGAAAGTGTATGCTGAAACAGATTGTTACAAGGATTCTTGATGAATTGTTGCTCTCAAAAGTATTATTAAATCCAAGGAGAGCAAACCGAATTCTAACAAATTTCCAATAAAATCTTCATATATTAGACCAAATTCTTGTCATATCTTCTTAACATTTTTACTTGAAAATTATGTCTTTAGTTAAAATTTTGAATATTTTTGTTTGTCCACTACTGTGTCAGCAACAGACGAGTTAAATCGGCAACTCGAATGATAAAAGCCATGGTTTAACTGAAATACATTCCAAAAAAAAAAAACAATTACACATGACCATACTTGACTAGCCCATTTACAATAAGATAAGGCAAGAGAAGCTGCTCATCATAGAAACTATAATATACAGATTTTCAAAAACTTAAAGGGGTCTCTGTACAAGAAACATTTTGGTTTGTATGGCAGCTACACGATCCAGTAATCCCACGATCTTGAAATTTGGGTGGTTATATATAAGAAACTTATATTGTCGAAATTTTAGTTTGATCGGACCAATTTTTGATATAGGCGCTACACATCTGTTGGAATCAGTCAAATCGGCCAACTAGGAAAGGTATCTCCCATACAAACCCACATTAAAATTCTGGTTCTTATTCGAAAAACTTTTTTGTTTTTTGGACTATTAAACTGAAATTTAGATACTATAAGTTTCTGATATAGGCGCGGTACATTTGTTGGAATCAGTCAAATCGAACCACTAGGAAGAGTACCTCCCATACAAACCCCAATCTCCGTGTACGAGTCTGACTCGCACTTAGCCCATTTTCTTACAATTACTGAGCCTCCTTATCATGGCAAGATGGCAATTTATCAAGGGGATTATCTCTTTGGGCCTTCACAAAATTGTCGTAAGGATGTTAATACACTTATGAAATTTTCTACACCACATGATTCCAAGCCATTGAATTTTTATTTATTCATATATCTTTTGCGGTTCCTGCTACAGTTTTCTCCTCTTCAACTTTTAGTAAAGATTTTCCTTTGTATTCTTGTTTTTTAACGAATGGTTTATTTTCGTACACTTTTTTTCCACTTTTTAACGGTTTTATTTTGTTTTATTTCGGTTCCTTTCCCATTCAATGGTGAATATTCCTCAATTTATTCATGCCAAAGACGTGCGTTGCACATCAAACTTTGCTATACAGAAAATAGTATGAGTAGCTTTCAATCTCAAAAAGAAAACAACCATGTGTGTGTGACTGACGACTGTATATTGTATATTATTTGAATTGCAATTTCTATTAGAGCTTTGTATGTTTCTGAGTATATGGATGAATTGAATCTGGAGCAACATCATCAGAGAATGCACGCGAATATACTTAGTTTGATTTGCTTTCATTTTTTCCGCTAAATAAGCTGCTTCAGCTTCATTGTGATTTTCTTTTTTGGTTGGGATTTTTTGTTAGATATGTCTTTCTAAATGACAATCACTTAATGCAAGTGGGAAGCACTGGTACAGTAATGAATGCTCAATACTTCTCCTTTAATCCTCCTTTGATTTCCATGCAAAGCCTACAAGACTGTGTTGGTATATATGGAATTTTCTTTTAAAGTTGAAATTCAATTACGAGAACATGAAAGGTTTCTCCTATTGTCTACAAAAAATGTTCATGCCAAAATATATCTAGCATACAATTAAAATCCAATCATCATGATTGAACAATCAATTTCGTTTCCAAAATCGTGAATCAAAAGGCAAACTCCCAAGTAGCCAGAAAAACAAAAACACCCAAAAGTAGAACAGAATTTGATGGGATTAAGGCAGCAGAGAAATAATAAAAAAAAAAAAATACTTTCAATCGAATAGAAAATAAAATCTGATAAAAACTTCTAACGTTCGTAACTCGCAAATCACAAAGGATTAAATTAAACTGTTTCTAATCAGGCGTAAAAATTGTTTTCATCAAAGCAAAGTAGCAGAGAGACCATAAGGATGAACCCAGAACCAGACAGAAATCCGAAAGTCAGTAGCTAATAAAATAGAATTCCATTAATTCTTCCCTGTATTCCTCCATTAATTCAGTCATCGCTAGCCATGATGTTTTGTGGGATGAGTAAAATAAAAAGACTTGCTTGCTCTTAATATCCAATTAGATATGCAAATTGAATGCCGCAATAGAATTAAAAAAGCATGAGGCAGAAAAAGGATTGCAAAGGAAAACTCATCATGAAGTATTGTAAAATTATCCATGGAAGGCTAAGACAATATGAAACGCTTCAAAGAACGCAACAATTGTTTCCATATATTTGTCACTTATGTGAACATTTTCCTCTAATTGCTTAAACTTTTTAATTTGATTTCAATTATGTTTAGAAATGAAAAGGATGTTGATGATGATGGTAATGATGTGAAACTTTGCATATACAATTTATAGTAAAATAATGAATCCGGTCAACAAAGAATTAAAGAAATTCAATATTGCCGCATGTCTCAAGGGCAAAAATGAAAAATGTGTTGACTTACGTATAATAAGTAGAAATTGTTAGTGCCATCATCCATTGGAGTATTAATATTAATAAAAAATTTTATACTATACTATGTAGTGTCAAATTTGTCGAAAGGTTTGTAACGTAAAAAAGAAGATACAAGAATCTATGTGTATAAAGATTATTATGAGGAAGAATCAATTAGTTTAGAATTTACATTGTCATTTTAGTCAGGGTTCCATGATTATTAGTGAAAGTAGTACCCCTAAAAAATAAACAATAATTTTTGCAATATAGAAGTGGAAGTACTATATGTTCTGTAAATATTTCCGAATGTTTTAGTTCTAATTTCTTGATTAATTGATGTGATTTCGTACAATAATTCCTACAATGTCTTTTATGTCAAAATGTTTCTTTCAACGTTCTTTGATATGTGGAGGAAGTAGTTCCCTTAAAATCCCAGAGATGATTTATTAATTTATGTAACTTTAACATTTTTTAAGTAACTGAATATTTCGAAATATTGTGAAAATGTGTGAAAGGTACGTAATCTTTGGTGGAACCGAAGCTAATATAATTGTTTTTTTTTTATATTTGTTGGAGCATGATATATTAATTTTTCATTTTGTTAACTGGAACGTGTAATTAATGTGAAAACAAGTTCAGTGGGTGGCTGTAGCAACCATCAACATGAACTAATATTAGCATGTGAGATTACAAATGTGGGAGAGATAAAAATGCCTTCTAGTGCTACTACTGGAAAGTGAAAATAACGACAAGGTCAAAGTATTTAGACCAACGTGAACACACAAGTAAACAACCGATTGTAAATGTGTTTGCCAAAGCTGCCAGCTAAAGTGGAGCATAGCATAAGTCAAGGCAATGTAAGGCATCGGTAGACAGGTAAACGGCAAACCTTTGGTTGACCTGGCCCAAAAGGCATTTCCAGTTAGTTGTTTTCCTTGCTGGTGCTGTTGTTGTTTTAGTAGGCCATAAAACGCATGAATGCACACAAAGTAAAAACCAAATACGTGCCGCGTGCTTCAATGAATGGGAGAGTGAATGGTAGCAGCCTCGAACGACTAACCATGCCCGACCCTGCCCTGTCATAGAAGACGAGTAAAGCACATAAGTGTATTGTATAAAGCATTTGAATGAAAGGAAAACTACAAGGAAGGGAGAATAGGAATGAGGTTTGTTGAAAAGTCGACTTTAATGCATCAACAAATAAGTGAATGTGATTGGTACGAGTGGCAAGGGGATCGGATCGAGAGAATAAATGGAAGAATACTCGTAAATGTGAAAACTCAAAAACCAACAAGAGAGAAACTGGCTTTCAGAAATTACTGGCCTTGGCGTATATGGTACCTCTTTCTTTTCTTTTTTCATTTGTTTAATTTTTTTTTTTTTTTTAATTTGTGGCTTGCAAATTCGATTTTATTTTTTTGGTTCTTATGGTTTTGATTTAAATTGGTTTCTATATTTTATATTCATTTAAGCCAAAGTCGAAATACAAAAGCGCCCGAACATAGGATAAGAGCAAAGCAAAACATAATACCAATATTGAAAGAGCCTTAGTGTTAAAAAAGTCCTAAATTCGCATATATACGAGGGGTACTATGTATATTTCGCGACCTGGCAACACGAATGTCAATAGCTAAAATCTGGCAACGTCATAATAAAGAATAACATTTTTTAGCATAAGCGTGCTCACAACCTTTTGATGTACAACTGCTATTTGTTTTATTTACAGTGAGTGAGAAAATCAAATTGGCCAAAAAATGAAAATTTGAAGAGAATGTTTTCGTTGGGTAATTTTTCACAACTTTCAACGTGGATTATCTCAACAAAAATGTGTAGATGAACTCAGATCTTTATATGGCGATAAAGCACCATCGAAAACCATCGTATATCGCTGGTATTGTGAATTCAATCGTGGTCGTAGTTCGGTCGCCGTCGAATTCCGTGAAGGTCGTAAAAAAAAGGTTGTTGTGCCACAAAACATTGATGCAGTGCATGAACTGATAATGCAAGATCGTCATTCACATTAGTTCCACTTCAATACATTCGCTTTTGCATGATCACTTAGTTGTAAAAAACATTTGCAACAGTCGTTGGATACCCCATAATTTATCAATAGCTCGAAAAAAGGCTCGCGTCGATTTGTGTAAGGAAATGCTAAAAATGTTCAACCGTGGTGCTTCAAAAGGCGTATATAAAACCGTGACAGTTGACGAAACATGGATAAATGCGTATGAACCGGAAACAAAACAGCAATCGACCGTGTGGGTGTTCCAAGAAGAGCCAAATGCAACAAAAGAAGCAATGCAAGGCAAATGGTCGCTTGTTTCTTCGGCAGAATGGGTCGTGTGGCCACTGATCCGCTTGAGCAATGTAGGACGGTCGATACTGAGTGGTACACGACCATTTATTTGGCGGAAGTCTTCAGAAAAATTCGCAAAACCAACCGCCAAAGACGAATCATTCTCCATCATGACATTGCGAGCTCTCACACATCTCGTCAAACAGGTGAATTTTTGATGACTCATCCTCCGTACAGTTCTGATTTGACATCCAATGACTTCTTCTTGTTCCCGAATATCAAAGGTAAACTGCGTGTTCAATGATTTATGAGCACCGAAGAAGCAGTCGAAGCGTTCGAAAACCATGTTTTGGAAGTGTCTCAAGAGGAATGGAAAAACTGCTATGACAAATGGTTTGTACGATAGCAAAAGTGCATTTATCTTCATAGTGAATATTTTGAAAAACAATAAAGTCGTTTTCATTTAAAAATGTTTGTTGTTATATGCTATTCCCGAATTATAAATAGTACCCCTCGTACTCACAGTTTTACACATAAGCAAATCAAGATAAGCCTTTAAGTCTTTCATAAAGTTCCTCGTATTGTACAAGAATTAATCCCAACTAATTGGTGAAAAAGAAAAGCAATAAGACTACAAAACTTCTTCGGATTCAAAATTTATATTTAATTGGATTGGTTCGTTGCATAATAAAAGAAAAGGTATGAAATGACCTTTCAAGTATTCTTGAAACATAGGTTGGATCAAAAGAGCAGTTGTACGTTAAGTTTAGCAAACGATAAAATCAAAGATGTTCTTGACAAAATACGAGTCCCTTTGTTGCCAGGTTACTAAACTTTAAGCATCTCATATTGTTCCTTGTATTGCATAAGGCGCATCTAATTGACGTAGACAAAAAAAAAAAAAAAGGATGACGATTATAAAGGCTTTTTGAATTCAAAAGTGATGTTTGTATAAGATTTGTTCGATAAATTGGAAAAAGATAAAAATTTGTACGTTTCAATCAAGAAAAGTTTTCTTTATACAAGAATAAGCGCATCTAAAAGGAAAATATGAGTTACAGATATGCATGAATTCTTGTGCCATTTCGAATGCATTCATGATTAACTAATTTTTTACGTCTAAAGCAGATATTTATTGTAATTGAATTGATTTAATACATTATATAATTTTATTATTTATTTGACTTAGGTACATATGCTTAGGGTACAGTATATTTGTATGACAGCTATACGATCCAGTAATGCTAGGATCTTGAAGTTTAAATGGTTAGTGAGTATGAGTGGGACGTCCAATTTAAAATTTTAGTTCGATAACACAAAAAGCAAAAATATTTCTTAATAGGAACATGAACTTGGCTGATTCCGACAAATGGACATCGTTTGGCGAAAAAGAAACTTCGTTACTTACAATCTACCTGACAAACTTATAATACTCAGTGAATAACTGAGTGAAGAGTATACAAATTGTGTAGTTTATCATAGTGAGTCTTAGCAACAGTTGCAGACATAAACACATTTTTCAAAAGATAACAAACCAAAATCAAAATCCGAAAAACAAAAAAATCCGCTGATTAATATACTTTTTTTACAATCGCTTTGTTTTCTTCAACATGTTGGCTCCGCAATTATAATTTGCCCAATATACTCACAAATAAAAACTCGACAATACTTATTGCCAATAAAAGAAGGCAATGAAAAAATATGAATCGATTGGTTGCCAGTTTACTTGATTGTAATCCTTTCATAAGGTTCCATGTACTAAGCGCACCTAATTGGTGAAGAGGAAAACGATTAAAACGATTAAAACTGCAAAGCTTCTTTAAGTTTAAAATTGGTATATAATTTGATGGGTTTGATGCATGTTTGCCGCCGTTTATTTGTTAACAAGTACTTAACATGGCAAAGTACAAAACATGAACTTCACTTGAAAATGTTTTTAGAAAATTTATGAGACCAGCATCAGTTGGACGCGTTAAGCAATAAAACTAATTCCCTAATGTAATTACACACAGCAAAAACTACAACAACAAGGATATGTAGCACACTGTGCAGTGGAATGAATGAATTTCTGGGTAGTAAACACGCAAGTACGAGATTCCAGGTAACCTTAGGCAGGTAAATAGGATTAAGTTGAAACGCCACAGTTTGTTTCGCTTGTAGCGGCAAAATCATATGTACTATTTTTTGTTTTCTTCGCAAAACGAGTCCTCTTTAGATGAAGTCCTTAATAGGATAAAATGAAAGTCATATAAAGTTTTAATTTGCCGTTGTTGTTTTTGTCTGTTTTCAAAGGACAAACATCGTGTTGATAGCAAACAATTTATGTGGCCGTTGGCCTCTTTTTCAGAAGCATATTTTATAAACTTTAAATGTCTGAGACTCCGTTGGATTTAACTGAAACAGACACCAAGTTAAATGCGTTCTTGTGGCGATTGTTTGTGGTTCTGTCTGAATAAAAACCTACAAAGTTTTATCATAAAACTTTTAATTTAAAACGCTGTAGTGTATGCGATAAATTGTTGTATAATTGAAAGGAAATTATGTGGGCTCTACTGAATGCTTTCCAATCAGATTACTAATTAATAAGGATAATAAGAATTGATTTCATTTGTATCTTTTAAGTCGATAAGATCGAAATATAGAATATATAAAATTGTTTTTTCAGGTTTCAATACTAGGTGTGTCCTCGGGTGAAAAATCTCATTTACTTTCTTTACTCTACACAAACAACAATAACAAAGGGACAAAAGCCTTTGTTTATTTATTTGTTACTTAAGAGATTTTGCACTAAATAGGTCAAATTCTGAGATTATGTAATTGAGTCACTAAGGAAAGGAAAAGCTTAGTATGATTTTCTTTTGATAAAAACCAACGGTACAAGGAAGGGAAAATTGAATTCAGAAAAAACACCATCAAATACTAATTACATAATCAACCACTTAAGAACATATGCATATGTATATAGGTATAGCTCATAAATATTTGTATATACTCGTATATATTTTTGTAATGAAATGCGTAATGTAATGAAATGCGTTTTTACATCATCATATCATAATACTTATGTAATAGATTATATTGTTTGTGATGTAGTTTTCACTCAAGTAATGCAATATTACCTCTAACATTCTGATAAACAGAATCGATTAATATTTAAGAGTTTATGAATATTATTTGTACATCATTTGTACTTTTATTTGGTGAACTTTATATGTCTTCAGTAAAATTAAGGCTTTATTTAGAAAAATTCGCACAATCAAAAGTGATAACATTTTTTCATCTTCATGAGTATCATAGAGTGTCCCATTGTTGTTGCGAAAAATCTAGCAGATGTTGCGAGAGAGACTTTTCCAGTCTATCTATATTTTTAGTCTATGATGAGTACAGGAACATAAGCCTGGTTATCAACTTTCCATCAACTTCAATAAAGCATATTCCAGACAAGACATTTTGCATGAATTGAAGCAAGTGTCTGTTTGTCGAAGCGAAGGCGGAACTTTCTATCTGAATTCATTCAATTTATTCAATGAGTTATAAGCTAGCTATTAGTAAAAGTAGTGTCTCATGTTCGGGATTTCAAATTTTGCGATGGTTCAGTGATACTTTCTCGTGGTTTCATTACCTCGCAATATATAGTACAATACCCTCATGATCCCACAAAACCATGGATGTTCGACTTTAACGTCGATGGTGCTACTTGAACAGGATTCAAATACAATGTTTTGAGTTAACGATTCAAAGTAGATTTAATATAAGTTTCGTATATTAATGTAGGATCTGGCAAGGAGACTAGGAGCGGATTGTCCTACATGGCAACGCTATAATATAAGAACTACTGAGCGCGCGAGAGTGACTGTTGATCGTTAGGGTGAGTCAGTCGCTCACGTTCGTTGTTTGAGTGAGGTCGTGGTCGCTCACGTTTGCTCGAAGAATCAAGTAAATAATTAATCTATATGAATGTACAATAAATAAGTTATTTACATAAATCTAAACTTTATAAACTACATTAAATGATTGGAATACTACATTAATATAGATACAACTCAATAAATTTAATTAACAATGTCTCTGTGAATTCAGATTGGTGATTCTTAAGTAAAACATTTGTCGTAATATTATATTTATTTCTTCAGTTCCTATAGTAAAAAGCAATTGATTTTATTGGTTCACTCTCACCATTTATTTCAAGGAAATTGTTGGAATATTGAATTATAGTCATGATAAATAATTTAATTCTTCGTTTGACAATATTAAAAATGTTAGTAACTTTAAAAACTCACTTAATTTTTATCTTCTATAAATAAAACATTAGTCCGAGTATATTAAAACGACAACGAAAAGCTTTTAAATGAACTTTTATTAGATCATAAAAAATTGAAAACTAATAAAAGTTATTACTCGAAATCAGTTTGTGGTAAAGGTCAAAGGCATATTTTAGAATATCATAAATACGTTACCGGTAATGATGATGGCATTTGAAACACATTAAGATTTACATTAATTGATGTCATTTGGAAAGTTTTATATGTGTTTGGTTTATTTCATTATTGCCTTCTCAGTAGAAAAGAATTAACCGACATTATCCAGATTTTTAGTGATTCGTTGACAAGAAAGAAACCATAAACTGAATTAATCCTTATTTCATGAAGACATTGTTACGAGTGAAATAATAACGGTCATAAGAATTAAGAATAATGGCAATCGTGATGAAGACAAAAATCAACGACAAGGAAAACGCAATATTCTTGTATCGTAAGTAAGAATGGTTATGGCATTGTTTTTTATTTCTAATTTAGATCTCATTATAGTATACATAATGTTGGATCACGCCGTACGATTTGTAAGATATCTTTGATTTCATTATAATTTAAGCAACCAAATTGATGATGATGATGATAACTACAAAATGAGTTCTTATTTTATGATAATATAAGCAGACAATACCAGATTTTTAGTTGGAGTAATTTGACATGACTGGTGATGATAATATCCAGTAGTAGCAAAAATTATTTGTTTCTAGCATAAAAATATCATCAATTATGTGATTTCGGGCTTTTAAATTTGTCAATTTGCAGATTTTATTTGTTGTACAATATATCTATTTAAGTTCAGTGAAGGAAGTCTTCGAAATAAAATATGTTACTACACTGAATCATCAGTTCGAGTTTTCATAGTTCATCAATCATTTTTCTTTTTTGATTTTCATGAAGGCGATATTTAAATTAAAATTTATCTGGATTAAACTACAAAGAAAAAGTTTATTTCGGTTTCATTGAAAATTATATACCTTTAACGAATGATTATTATATTTATGATAACAGACATATGTCCCCACACTTCAAATATCTGATCGATTTAAGTCTTACTTACTTATAAAGATATAATATTTGGGTGCTTTTAGATTATATATAATAAAATATAATATATAATAAAATATAATAAAAAAAATTCGTAGACAGGATTCGCAATTGTAATAGTTGACTTGTAATGGTCTGATGTTGTCCCATTTTTTAACATAATTTGTAATCTACAGGCATGATTAAACACAGACTTGTCTCATCAAACTAATCAAGTAAATACAATTTTTACAATCATATTTATATAGTCCGCGGATCATGTCACACAATTTCGAATAAACTTAATATACCATTGTTTTTGTGAGTGATAACACTTGATATGATAAATTGTTGTGTTGTTGCAGAAAAAATGCAAATGATGACTCAGCATACATGTTGCTCAAATGTGTCATTGTGAAAAATGTGCTTGCGTCAACTTTATCAATTTATTTTATTTTTTTTTTTTCTATATTAGAATAGAATAAGAGAGCTTACTTTTAGTTTGATCAAAGTTATATGCACTTCACTTAAAAAAATATTCATTGATCCAACTGTTAGTAAATTATGAAATAATTTGATTAAATTGAATTAAATTGAAGACACTATGAATCCTTTTAGGTTATTTTAAAAAAATGTAAGATATTAAATAGTTTTCATTATACTGTGTGATTTGTTAAGGCCACCAACCCAATACCTGCTTGGAGTCCAAACCAACGGAACTTGTTCCATGCTACCCAGCAGTGACGGAGAGTATCGTGGTGGTTAATGTTTATTTCAAACTCGGCGTGGAGTTCCATTATACAACCAGATGCTAGGATCTGTACCAATCTTTGTGGTAGGCACCAATATATTAAGTCTCCATGATAGGTGTTGATGACGTTAAACGAAATCACCTTCCATACCATATATTAAAGGGGGCGTTGATTAACGTTTTTAATCCTTGTGCTCAACACCGAGATCTTAATCAAGCATATGTTTACGATGGTCGGATTAGGTTGAATGTTAAAAATATTCTTAAAATCTATATAGCCGGTTTTATACGCTACAAACATCAGACAAATGAAATAAAAAAAAAAAATTACACTAATATTTTGAACTCAATAAATAAGACCAAATATTTAACAATTTTTAAAATAACACAAATTAAATGCTTTGGGAAATGACTACTGAAAACATTTAATTTTGTATGTTATCCATTCACAGTTATAACATTTATCAAATACTTTTTAATCCATTGTGATTAGTGGCCTTTGCCATTTTTAATGCCAAATAGCTAAATATACTCGATTTTTACTCTTAGAGCTCTCCTGAGAATTGTCATGTGCATACATTTGTTTCGATAGAACCAGACATTAATCCAATTAAGGTAATTGTTGTTTAAATATTTTACATTTAATTTTAATTTTAATTTTTTTTTTTTTATTCTTGTAACCCTTATTTTATCATATGGAGATTATAACTTTGTTAGACGCTCACTCATATAATTTTTTATAATTAAGTCACTTTGACTAAATCAAATTACATATGTTCTTGTTATAAATTTAAAAAAAACATTTATTATTATATTTTATTTTAACAAATTTTTTAATGTAATAAATTCAGATAAAAATTTTTACATAAGGAAGCAGTTTACTTTTTGGACCGTATAAATAGATAACAAAATGGTTTGCCCTAAATGAAGGATTTTAAAGTAGTTTATTTAAATTTAATATATTTAATTAAACACATTTATTTATGATATAAACGAGGTATGTCCTAGAAGTATCCGACCTCACAAAGAAAATAGAAAAATTTTTATCGGGAAAATGTCTTTATTTCTCTACATAATTTCCTTTTGGTGGATGCTTTTCTTCAGGTTGTGAAAACAGAAAATAGTCCGTGGGTTTAAATTTGATGAGGAAGCAATGTGCACATTAACTTGTTCTTATTTTCGTTACCATCTCAGTAACGGATTTGTGAACTGATGCATTGCCTTGGCGCAGCCAAATACGAGGTGTAAATTTAAATTTCGTTTCCAATTAGTTATCAACTGTTTATGTTAAGTTGGGTACTTCTGAGACTATCCTCGAATGATTTATAAAATGTAGTTTAAGTTTATAATTGATTTTAGTTCAACTGAGTATAATTTAAAAATGATAAAAAGAAAGTAAAATAAAGTTCACCAAGTGCGAGTCAGATTCGCACACGGTGGGTGCCGCACCAGATATTTGGTTTGTGTGGGTGGTACCCCGCCTCCGGACTGATTTGAGTAATTCCAACAAATGTACCGCAGCCATGTTAAGAGCTTATAGTGTCCAAATTTTTAGATCAAGAAACAAAAAAGTTTTTCTAATATAAACCTGAATTTTAATGGAGGTTTGTATGGGAGGTACCGTCCCTAGTGCTTTGATCAAACTGAAATTTCGACAATATAAATTTTAAGCTTACTTTCCCCAACAAAGTAAATTTCAAGATCGTGGGATAACTGGATCTTATAGCTCCCATACAAATCAAAAAGTTTCCTGTATGGGGACCCCTTTAAATTTGTAAAAATATTTTAGTTTTAGTATTCTTTCCTATAACCCGGATAGAAGAACTACACATTCTGTGAAAATTTCAACTCTCTACATTTTATGGTTCATGAAATATGGCCGAGGAAGTGCGGACGGACGACGAAGTCTTAGTAATAAGGTTCCGTTTGGTAATCATTGGGTTCGGAGCCCTAAAAAAACAACTCTTTCTCGATCGAGGTATCAATTGAGAAAACCCAGTGGCTTTGTTATCTCAATTCTGTGCAGCCTTGAACCTGTTGTGTATAGTACTTATTAATTATCAAATAGTTTCTAAATAAAGAATAAACTCAAAGTAATAAAACAAAAATTTTATATTACAGGATTAATTGAACAAACTTTGCAAATTTATATCTCATCATAAAATTATTTGATTTTATACTTTTATTCTTCCATAAAGTATTATACATATTTAGTATTTCGGAAGGTGTAAAATGTCCATATTCAATTTTTGATAATCAGAGGTTATCACCTTTTCAATTGAACAAAAGTATATCCACGTTATCAGAAAATTAGAGAAATGCAATTTAATATTCATGTATTTAAAGTTTCTTAGTATTGTATTTTTATATGTAAGCAAACTAAACGAAGCAGTCAAGAATTTTACGTGGTTGTTTTTTTTTTTTTAAATAGTAAACATTTTCATCTAAATTTGCGGTTATTTCTCAAATTATATGAGGGTGAGATATAAAGCTTCTGGCCAGAGCCTGAGATATGAAGCGAGTAGTTCACAGATTATCTAAGTATAATATTTCACAGCGATTCCTTCAAACTTACAAATCGCATTATTATTCTGCTTGTAGACATGTAAATAATATAGAATAATTTTTATAATTTCCATAATAATTAATAAAATATGATGAGATTTAGGGCACTAGACTTTCGTTATTGCCTATAAAACCGATCGAATAGTAAAAATACAGGGTATTCAAGATGTAATACAATGCCACATTGATTTGGACATGTAAAAGTAGTCAACACAATAGTAATTTTGAGGAGCTTTCATATCAATTACTTTCTATCGATGTAATTGAATGCCAAAAACAAAGAATTTCACTCACACTTACACTTGCTTCCAGTTTTTTCTACTCACGTCTTTTTAAACTAGAAGAAATGGTTGTGAGAAATGAAATTTACCATCAGAGGTGTACAGACCAATATATGGAAGACTCTTAAAAGTATTGGAAAACATACATATATACGATTACATATATATTCAAGCAAAATATCGCACAAAATAATGTGGTTTCTTGCCAAGTCAGTTGATTATCTGTACCACTTCGGATAAAGGAAGTTATTTTAAATTCAAATTTTAAGGAGGACCACCTTTTTAAAAATAAAAAATGATGAAATGATAAACTTCAAGTTTTATTTAATGTAATAAGTTTACATAAAGTTTATTTGCAATTAAAATGCTACCGAAACATTCCTCATGTTCAATGTTTCAATTGATAGTTTCAGTGGAAATATTTCCTAAGGCCTGAAAAATTATCATATATCACTCACACTACCCGAAAATTTGTTAGTTTATAGCAAAATCAAATTTATTCTTATCACTATTTTGACATACATATATTTACACAGTATTTTTATAAAGGAAACTCTTAAATTTTACAAAGCAAGCTTTGCAAGGAAATCTTGAAATGTTGACAATATAATAAAATTTGTAATATTCTATTGTACTTAAGTATATCACACAAAAATCTTTATTATCTGTGCTTTGCTTATGATGCTTGTGGTTTTCTTCACAAAACTTTTACAGCATTTATTGCGACGTTCCACAGGCATTTCATTTACACACACACACACACACATCCACTCATACTCATGTACATAATTGCCAGAAATTCAAGGGAAGAGCAAGGAAAGTAGGCGATCAAAAAAACTCATGTATGCAATTAAAACAATTATTAGTAAATAAAAGCCACTTTACACAAAACAATTACATTTCTGACTTTAGTATTCTGTTAACAAAGGACACGAATAATACTAACAAGAAGAAGCATCCTTGAATTTGGCACACTGCGCAAATTGAATTCAATTTTCTAAATTAAAGAAAATTTAATGTTTTTGCTTATTTTAAGTCTTTATAAGATGATTCCTTGGTATTTTGCCAAATAGTTTTGAAAAGGAAAGTGACATCATAACGTATGTATAACATTTAGTTTAGTATTATTTGCTAATTAAAAGGCTAAACACTCAAGAAAAATTAAATGCAATTAGCATTTGTCTTCAGCTGAGACAAAAGAGCAAAATAACAACAACAAATGTTGGCAAGAAATATTAGAAGAATGTGATGGAGGAAAAGATAAGAAAAATTACAGAAATTTCAGTGAGGTGTTGACAACTTTGACATGAGTTTCATGCGCTAAAACAACACGCAAAATGTTAAAGAAAACTCTTACATATATAAAAAAAAAAAATAATAATAATAATAATAAAAAAAAATGTAAAAGAAAAATTATATAGAAAAATGTAAAATAAAAAATGAGCAGCCAAAAGGGACACTCGCTTTGTCCGTGCTTAAAACTTTTGTAATTTCTCAGTAGCTGTCAACGAACAGCGAAAGCGAAAAAGGACACCAACCAAAGAAAGACCACCACTAACAGAAGTGACAACGGCAAAGATGATAATGATGATGCTGACGAAGAAGAAAGGGAAGATTTTATATGCTCCGTTGAGCAGCTAAAGGCTCAACACTCCACAGCAACAAAAACAACTAACAACTGTTTGATGCCAAATAGACACTTGACATCAGAACGCTGCCAATCATGTCCTTCTTCATTTCCTTGCTACTTTGCTTTCTTATAATAGAAATTATGGGAATGTTGATGAAAATGATGAGGATGGTGATGTAGATGATGATAATGAAGAATAATAACGATGATCTTGTTGAAAGGCATTCATTCACCAGTGCAAAAGTTATTGGTCGACTTATTATGTTTTTAGCCGCGAGCTCAGGCAAGTTATGGTCTTCAGAGCAAGAAACTGGCTTTTGGTCTGCCAGTCCGCTTTATACTGACTTCATGGAGTATTTACTATCTCAAAGGGATAAAGAGTAGCAACCTACAAAGTTGTTTAACTGAGATTGCCATTAATTTTACACTTTGGTAAATACAGAAAGCTTTGCTAATAACAACGATAACAGCAAAAATCATAGTAACAAAAGGTGATCATAAATCTTTTATTAGACTTTCCCAAGATTGTGAATGCATAATTCTCCCAACTGAGAATTGCATTTAAATTCATAAGTAAAATCTGAAATTGTTAATAGAGTATGTTTGTTTCTGTTAAATACAATATATTTAACTATGTTAAGTATAAATTTCTTATTATTCAGTAATATTTCTATTATTACGAAACGAACATTTCAATGTTGCATTTAAGATAAATAATAATTTCCATTTCTTATTAATTTATGTTACTTTTGTTCTTTCTTCATTGTCTCAAACAAAACACAGATTATGCTATTTAAATTCTATTGAGAGAAGAATTAAATTGCAAATAAAATTCATGATATAGACAACATTTTTCAGAAAGACCTCAAAAATTATAACTTAATTCTACACAAAAAATCAGTTATTGACTTGAACTAACAATCGCAAAAGAAACTATTCTTTTTTACTTCTGAAGTCTTTGATGACTATGAAATACCTAGTTTTCTTTCTTATTTTCATTTTTTATTGCTTTAATTGTTCAGTTAAAAAGAAATGATAGATGATCACATTTCATGAAATTAAGTTTTATTTTCAATTAAAAAAAATATTTTTGTGGTTAACCGATTATTTAAAAATCTCAAAACTAAAACTTAATGTTATTTGTGAGTCCATAAGATGTTATAAGAATATACTTGTATTTGCTACAAATTATTATAAAAATGTTTGCAGAGACTGCTTACAATTCTGTACAATATTTTTAAACATTCCAAATATAAAATTGTGTAAACCGTTTTGCAATTGTAGCGAAAAGGAAAACAGCCTACATGGAATATGTTATGAAAAACCAGAAATACGAGTTAATATAACAAATTCTACAGGGAAAAATGAACAGAAAGTGGCAAACCTGCCAGAAATAATTTCTAATTCCATAATATAAAATATTTGCAATCTCATGAATGTGGCTATAAATAGAGAACATTGCAATTTAAGGTGATTTTCATATTCATAAAGCTCTTAAATGTTTTATGATTATGAAAAGCACCACATTTATATGTGTGTATGCCTTTATATTTTCGTGTAAGATGATAATTATAATTTCATGTTGTACAAGTATGTTCATCAATGTTGCCAATCGAATTCGAAGATTTATTTACAATCTTTATTCTTATTATATGCATAGTTTTGGACCATAACCCATATCAGATAGCTGTACTTAAGTTCATTGTCATTAAACCTACTTCCTATAGCAATTTTTGTAAAGGAGAAAATATCCTTAAGAATAGTAAAAGAATAAAAAAAGTGCCCAAATGAATTGTGTATTTTATTGTATTTTAAACTCAGCAACAATTTCCCTAATCTGAGCAACATGTTGCTAAACCTTACGATACATATGTATATCTGTGCAACACTTTGTAATTTAGGTCGTGGTAAAAAGAATTAATCGCCTTAGTTTTTGATTCCAACTTTAAAAGATGAATGTGCATTAAATACAAATGATTTGTAGTCGATTAAATGCAGATTTACTTTTTTTGTACAGTTCAGTACAAAATTTTAATAATAACTTTTTAACTTAATGTTCACATCTATTCGACAAATGTAATATTGCGTTAATCATATTCATTATGATATAACATGATCATCATCATCATTATCACTATGACTTAATTCTTTATGGAAAGTCAATAAATTCAGATTTTTTGTTTCTTGGCCTCGCCTCAAATCCGAGAACACCTTGAGTGGATTTAATATTGAAGGCTACTGGCAACTCGCGTCATTGTGTGCTTATTGAAGCAGCAACACCATGCCTTCATGTCATCATTCATTCAATCATGTATTGAATTTTCTAACACAACATGGAAATTATCGTTTTTATTCCATTTTTAGGGTTCCGGACTCAAAGGGTACCTCAAAAAGGGAACCCTATTGCATAGACTTCGTTGTCCGTCCTTCCGTCCTCCGGTCATATCTCAGAAACCACAATAGCTAGAGAGTTGAAATTTTCACAGAATGTGAAGTTATATCTAAAACAAAAAAATTTTCTAAAACTTAGAGGGGTCCCCATACAAGAAACATTTTGATTTGTATGGCAGCTATACGATCCAGTTATCCAACAATCTTGAAACTTGAATGGCTAGTGGCTATATATCAAAAACTTATGTTGCCGAAATTCCAGTTTGATCGAACTATTAGAAAGGGTACCTCCGATACAAACCCACCATCAAAATTCAGGTTCTTATTCGAAAAACTTTTTTTTTTTTGAACTATTGAACTGAAATTTACAAACTATAAGTTTCTGATATAGGCGCGGTACATTTGTTGGAATCAACCAAATCGGCCAACTAGGAGGGGTACCTCCCATACAAACCCCATTCTGGTACGGAACCCTCCTTGTACGAGTCTGACTCGCACTTGGCCCATTTTTATACTCTCTCTTTATAAAAATCTTCATTCATTTGCTTTCCTACTTTTTATGTTTTTTTTTTTTTTTTCATGTTCATGTTCCCTTTTAGCCATACTTTCGAACTTATTTTCTTGCTTTGTTTGCCGTTATTATTACACAATTTCAATGACTAACTTACTGATTGAATGAGTGAGTGAGTGAGTGACTGAATGAATGAGCGAGTTTCATTTAGATCTTTTCCAATAAATAATCTTAGGAAAAAAGCATAATCCAGTTATCCACTCAATATAATACCGCTTTATTAAATTGACAATACAAAATTGAATTTTGTATGCGCCTCTTAACGCTTGTTCACAGGATATTAAATCAATTTGCAAGAATACACAAACGACATTGAAGTTTTATTGTAGATACAATAGATAAATAGATAGATAGAGACATATAGGCAGACTGACATAGAAATAGGCAGACTATCTTTCCTATTCCTACTGAGGCTACTCAAACTAAATGTAACAGATAACTAAGTGAATGAAAAGTTTGAAGACTTTATGCGTGCGTTCCGTTGAATGCTGCTAAAAACCACAAAATATTCAAACTCAATGATGGAGGGTTTGCTAAAAGTTTTAAGTAGACAGAAACTCTAAAAGGAAACATCTTGCACAAAATGTTGCTACTGAACATGTCTGTAGACTTGTTTACTCAACAAATAAGGCACTCAAATGGTTATGTTCATTCATTAACTAATCAATTTGATTAAACAGAAATAGTACAATATAATATACAATTTTTAACTAAACTCAATGTTATGGAATTTAATTTATAATTTTAAACAATAAAACCTTAAGTTGAATGTATTTGTTCCTAATGCCGAAAAGTTTACAATTCCAAGATAATAAAAACAAAACTTAAATTGTTGGAGTAGAGCTTACAGTTCTTTATAACAACACAACACAAAAATAATAATACAATATTTATACAGTTGCTAACAAATTGCAAAATCAGAAATGGTTTAATTAAACATTAAACAAATACAACTTACTTTGATAACAAAAGTTTCTGCTTAGTTCAATCAGGCAAATACCATATTAAGATAAAATTTACTTCTATCCTCTCAGTTCGATCATCGCTGGTGTAAAATATATGTGTGTCTATACCACATGGAACAAACAAACAAATAATCAAATTTTCTGTAATAAACATTAGTCATTGCTTATTAAGTAGTAAACTGCATTCCATATATATACAAATATAAGTACAGTTGAAGTTGTTCAATAGAAGGAGGCCATGATTATATGTAACACAATGAGTAGATCTTGACTACCGTAAAGTGATTGCTGAAATTAAGTTTAAATAATTTATTATAAGCCTATATACCTAATATCCTGTTAACTTTAGTTATTTGCTGGTATCCTATTACGCATAAATAATCCGAAAGTCGTAACTGAAGGTATGAAAGCAGCAAAATCAGTAGAAGGAAATTCCTTAATTTGGTAGAGCTGAGAAACAACGTGAACAAAGTTTAAGTCTAATTTGCCATGAAACTGAAGTCATCAAGAATTGACTTGAGAATATTCCTTTGGTCATATTACTTCGTCGTGTGTTCCAGAATTATACATACTGTATACTGTATAGATAACCATGTTTACATTTAATCCACTTTTATTACTGCTTAGACTTTTGACCCTTAAGAAATGTTCTTTGGCAACAGCTTTTTACCTCAAGTCAATCCCATCATACTTTTCAAACTTCACGTGTGTGAACATGTGTTGACATTTGTGGCAACTTTTCTCTCAAGTGTGTCCATTTGTGTATCTGTATTTGTTTTCATGTCTCTGTGTTTGTCTCTATTACTTACACATAAATATTCTATGCTTTCTTATCGGGGTGGGTTTATGGTTATTTGTACCTTGACCAGCATATTACGCCAAATACCTTTCTGCGCCAAAATAAACAAAAATTCAATTTCATATTTTCTTTCTTTTTTATTTCGTTAAGTTTGCCCTGCATCATTTTCATGTTGGGAGCATGGCACGTTTCGATTGAGTCCTTTACGATGTGCTTAAATCCTTTTTCATTGAATTTGATTTTAGTTTAATTCAAGCATGTCCTTTTATCGCTCTAAGAAAACCTTTGTTACCCTTTCTCGATCCTTGGAATCTCCAGGTTAAAAGTTTGACTTAACTTTTTTCTTCAGGCATTTCTCTTTGTTGCTGGTTTCCTTACAAAACATAAAAAGGCCAAAGGTAAACATATGAAATACTGACATACTGAATCGGCTAACACATATAACATAACATATAGACAGATGATATAGAGTGGTTACCAAAAAAATTGTTCATCCTCTTACATTTTTCTTTCAAATTCTTCTTTATGAGAAATTGATTACTTTGTGGCAGTAATAAAGGTGCCATTTGGGGTTTAAGTTAACTAACAAGTAACATACTATACTATAACATGAAGTTGTTAAAAAGAATTTAAGACTCGAACAAAGTTTATTGATTCATGATACATCATTTGTTCTATAGACAACCAACATGATGTAGGTTTTGAGTTTCTTTTAATTTTGTAAAGTTTTTTCACTTCCTCGAGTTTAAGTTTGGTAATTCTTAGTGCTCTCCTATCTTCTATCAATATTTTGAATTAAAATCATCAAAGAAATAATAAATTGCATTTGACACTTTCATCCATTAACGAAGGTGAATTGAAATGATGAGTAGAATGACTTTCTTGTCTGTGGAGCATAAAAATGATAAACCATACTCGTATATTTATTTTCTTTTAATGAACAAACGAAATTTACTCCTTTTATCAAGAAACCAAAAAAAAAAAAAAAAATATTAAAAAATACAACATTTAAAAGAGAATCATCATGTCATGCTTGCGTTTTGACCTCAAAAAAAGTTTAAATTTCTCTAATATATATCAAGTGTGAAAAGTTGAAAAAAAGTAAAAGTTTTTTTTTTTTGTTTGATAAAATGAAAACCTTTTGATATATTTTTGTTATTATCCTTGCTTTTAGCTTTTGTCAAATAAAAGTTTTTTTTTTTTTTTTTTTTTAATATTTGTAAAGCTTGCCGACAACAGTTTTCCGTTGGTCATTGTGTGCCAGTGCCAGTGCCAGTGCCAGTTCCATTCAACACTATGCAACGGATGAATAAATGAATCCTTTGACAAACCATTTACTTTTCACATTAACGTCAAAATGCGTCACATTTGTTGCTGCAAACAAAAAAGATATAGAAAAAGAGCTGAAAATAAAAGTGATTCATCAGCAAAAGAAAAAGGTTCGAATGTCAAAAACACTTTAACAATATGCCAAACTAAATCATGTTAAACACAAAAGGACAACAATGACAACAACAGAAATAGTAGCAGCAACAAAAGGATAAATGGATGTCGTGAGTTGTATAAAATTTCTGTGCTTAAGTCAAGTAGTCTATATTATGCTTGAGTGAATGCTATATTATATAAAGAGCTTTAGAAAAAATACATGTAAAAATGTTGAGAGAGATTAAATTAAAATGTCATTAGTCAATATTTCGTATACGCAACATATGCAAATATATTGTGTGTATGGAGAAATCCTTTTACTGCAAGATAAATTGCTTGTAATTAGTTTAAAATTACACAATTTTTTAAAATTTGCTTCAAAAATAAAATACTTTCACCTGTTCTGTGCCTAAATTCATTAAATATAGACTCATGATTTATTTTCAAATTGTTGCGAATAAGAGAAGAAAAATAGAAACATTATAAAAAACACAATTTTTATAACATTTTAACAGATAAATTGTAGCAAAAGTACAATATCAAAATGAAATCAAATACTTACTAACATTGCCACTCTAGTGTGTTCATGCAATTATATGTATGTATCAATATGTAACACTTTGTTGCATATATAAACATAATACATAAACCACTTACATATGACAGCGCACATTTCCAATTCTTTGGAAATATGATCGAACATTTCAGTCATTGACTGACATAACGTACAAACCGTTTATGTCAGCACACATTCCGATCCCACGGAAACATGATCAGCCATTTCAGGCATTGACCGTCGTACACGATTTGCTGCGCTTGCAAAAGATAAGTAAAGTACATCGCCACAAGCGCGTGTACACATACACATATATACATATTGCATAAATACAATATAGCCTATTATTCTTAAGCATATAAAAGGGCATGTACAAAATAAAGAGGATACAGTCTCATGGCAGACACTATCAAACTCGGATCGTCTATTATTTTTACAACACGCTTCTACTCCTTTTTAATTATGTTGCTCAAAAACACTTTGTAAATGATCTGATTTTGTGTTTTTTTTTTTTTTTTTTAAATTTATTTTTCATGGTTTTATTTTCCCTACCAAAAATTATTAAAAAAAACACACACGATTTTTATACACTTCATTTCCACTTAATCTGTTTTATTTTTTACGATTTTGAGCTGAAATCTTCACATGATCTTTTTGCTATTCGACACTAGAAAATATACAAACAATATAATCTGCCAGCATGAAATTTGAAATGTGTTTGTACTCATGGTCTAAATGGTACAAAAGGTATAAATCAATCATTTCATTTTCATATTTTTGTAAAGCTAAAACCTTAAAATCACCGCAGCAGTTGATAAACTAATCCAAGTCCATTGTTTTGTGGTACAAAAAAATAATAAAAATTAAAGCAATTATAAGGACGTAAATATGGTGAATGAATGGGATTCAAGGTATCGAAATATAATTTCCAGATGAAGTTTTGATGCCTACAACACTTGAGCTGTTTCACCGATATATACTTAGTATGCATAATTAGAGTAGGTTGCGCCTTCGGTTGTGTATAACAAGCCAATGAAGTTGATAGGATTGGAGACTTGAATCTGATGATCATTTAAAATATCAGTTGACCAAAATATTTTAACAACTGGTCAAAGATATTCTTCATAATTTTCTTGTTTATTACTTCAAATATAGGAAAACTTCATCTAATCCAAAAGTAATCCAATACTTTAATTACATATGATGATTTCTTAGCTTATGTGAAGGGAAGTGTATCAGTGGTGAGACCAAACATAACATTTTCTCTTTATTTTTGTTATATCTTTTTTATTTCATAACATTTATTTAATCAATTTTTTGTAATTTTTCTTGGTTATTTTGGGTTTGTATATGAAAGCAATTTCCATTTTTTACTCTCTTCCTTTTATGTTTAGTTGGCTAAAAAGTGATAAATGTTGAAATTCCAATGGCAATAAATTTTCAAAAATTGTTTCAATTTTTTCTGTTCACAGTTTTTTGTATTTATTCCCTTTTTAATTGTTTCTCTCAATTTTTATAATCTGCTAATGATTTTAGCATTTATTTGTTATAGACATCATCAATTTTTATTGCGAATATTTGATATTATTTTTTTGCCCTACAGATCTGAATTTCGACAACGACAATAAGTACATATATCTATGTATAACAAGGCGTATTCTCGTTAAATTGCATTAAATCTCGAATGAGAAAATACAATATTTTGTTATGTTACAATAAAAAAAAAAAACACAAGCACAAGGACAGTGCTTTGCTGTCATATGCCATATACCATATATCATACCACATAGTCTGCTCACGTAGAACAATCAAATTTCGCGCTTTAACAAAAAAAATATGCATACGCCATGGTGTACATAATATATAATAATATATACTATACATAAATGTGTGTGCTTGTGTGCTGCCTATGGCTCTGACAAAATTTCAAACATTATTGCAATGTAACAATTTCAATGCAAAAACTTGCAAATAAACTCTTTTCAATGCAGCGTGCACGTTTATGTTATAACTCGTACACTAACTCGGCGATTTTTAACTGTAGTCTGCGAATCCCTTGGGATCATAGCCGGGTATTCGAATCATTCTAGGGAAAATACATGGATGCATAAGTTTAAGAACCACTGTACAAACATGAAGCACGGTGACAGTTGCCACACACAATTGATATAACTTTTCCACATTCTCAGTTTCCTCAGTTCCTTTGTTTTGTCCTGCTGTAAGTTTCATGTGTGTTTTTTTAACATCAAGAAAAGTTTTGCTTCAAATTCGTTATGCATGCTTTCTTTTCTTTTGCTTTCCACTTCACATTTATTCCTTGTCTTTGTTTTCTTTTTTATATTATTCACTTTTATCCTTCAATTGCATTTTATGTTATTGTATTCAAATGCACATGATGAAGACTTTGCTTCTATTCAACAACTCAAAGAAAACTTTCAATTTTCTATGCTTTTTAAATTGTATTTTCAAATGAAAAGTGGCAAATTTGTTACCGCAAAGCTAAATAAGCATGAGCTTTCTTTTTTATTGCTTTTTCTCTTTATGTTTCGTTTCATTTGCCTTTAAAAGAAAAATGTAAATATTATCAGAATTTTTGTAAATAAAAATGTGTATAAGGAAATTTAATACACATTAATACAAGTTCCCTACCTTAAGAAGATTTTCTAATCTATTTATGTATCTTTTATTGCATACTAGACAATTACAATTTTTATTTCATTTTCAAAAACAATGGCATCTATTCTCACTCTAATGTGAATGGTTGTTGTTGATCAAAGTTTGCAACTACAGAGAGAGTGCTTTCAAAGAGTGTAATTATTGCCCCCAGACCATTGTACGGAGTTCACCTGTTTAAGACAGTACATTCTCAGTCTGAAGTCATCGCCAGAAGGTATGAAATGAATTAGTTGTTTACGTGGCAAGTAATTGGGATGTTAATTCTAAGAAAGGCATAAAACAAGGAGAGCTTAAATTAAAAAGGCCATTAAGTTACTTAATGGGAAAAAAATAAGAAATGTTATATGCCCAAAGAAGCTCCAACGCAATTTAAAATTAGTATAAATTTGACATTGGCTTGCAGATATTCTAAAAATAAATCTTAAAAATTCTTTTTACATTCTCATTCCTTTATTATTTTCAATTTGAATAAGTATTTTTTTAATTAAATGAAATTTCGATTTTTTAATTCAAAATCTACATATTTTGTTAATAGTATCACAGTAAAGATTTGCTCGGGATAACCTTGAGCAATATTCTTTAAAACCCAGAGGTGGAAGATGATGTCAAGTCATCATAGCATCTGTAAGAAGTAAATAAAGAAAGTAGCGATTTTATATTTTGTCATCAAGTGTTTTTTATGACAAGCATAAATGTTTGCCTTTAAAATAAACGTCTGTAGACTTGTGATCGATCTTGTCGGAAATCATAATGCAAGTGAAGTCAAAAGTTAAACCAATGCCAGTAGGAACCTAAGCAACTTAGAAAAGCAGCGCAGTACTAAACAAACTCAAAGATTAACGGATCTAAAATCCGCAATATACAAGACACATAACAGACTGCGCCTATGCAACACGAAGACGATAGAAGTTTTGTTTTTTTTTTATTTAATTTTTTAGATCAGGTGCGGAATTATAAATGGATCCTTTGATATTTAGGGTTTAAGCAAACGTAGCCTGCCATAAACAGTCATATTAATATCACAAAGTTGCTGAGGCTCCGTCGAGCTCAACTTTTATAAAACTAAACATATTCTAAATTAATATCTATACTAATCTATAATGAATGTGATGGATCCAATACGTTAAAGCTTTTGTATCCTTTAACATCCATACTGTTGTTTAATAGGCTTGTTGGTATAATTATATAATTTTTGATGTACTATCTATCTGCCTTTTTTATTTATGAATGAATATTTTGGCTCTTTGCATTTCGATATTGCTTCCATACCAAAGAGTACTTTTGCAGAAGCTTAATGTTGGATTTACTTGATATTCCCCACAATTGCATTGTATAGGTATTTCTTTATTGTGGGTCTTCTATGTTAGTTTCAATCCAAGTGCATCCCGAATTTTTTGACAGTATCACTTTTATTGTAATTATAATGGAGCCATTCAATGTTACAGGGTGATAGTTTCAAAATTATCTGGACAGAGCTTTGTGTCTTGATCAGGCAAAGTTGTTCTTGTAGATACTCTTATGCAACCAAGCTGCTTTCTTTCGATGAAATTATTGCTGTGTCATATCAGCAGTCTATATTATGTATGGGATATATTCTAGAAAGCTTTAGTGGGTAACCCCAACATTTATGGCAAACAGTTTTAAGTTTTGATCAGATTGTTAAACATAGAATTGCGAATCCATGAAAAATAATTTTTGAAATTTTAACTCAAATTTAATTAGACCTCAATATTTGATTAAGAAGGTCAACCACCATAAATTTCTGTACTTTAGTCTTATTTGAGTGCATTTTCTTCAATTGCTTGACCTCATAGTTTTATATGTTTGTACATAAGTGTGGTATAATAGTAGAATTTAAATATCAAAGTTTCAAATGCGGTCTTATTAAGGCAATAGCACACAATCAAAGATGCATGTGTAAGCGCACTGTATTGCAAAAAAACAAACAAAAAAAATAAAAATAAGCCGTGAAATTATCTTATAGAATTTATATTAAAAATCATTTAGATTCTTAAAATTTGTCTCACGTGAATGATTACAACTCATTGCTCTTCCAGTTCATTACATGGAATTCAAATATTAACACTACAAGTAGAATATAATTAAGAATGAATTGACTCCATATGCACAAATATGCATTCAAAGTAGTTCATGTGCTTGCATACCGGAAGATGTTGATTGATATTTAGCATTAATTAAACTGATTATGAACTGAGTATTAGTTTTCAATGGACCTGATATATTTCATCAAGGACTCGCTATCAGACTGGATAATTTTCAATACATGAAAATTAATGTTGATTATGGTCTTTTATGACATGAAGTTGTTGTAGAATATATAATATACATATAAAGTAATTATAAACTTTTCATACAATTTACTTTACTTGAACAACTTCACGTTTGAATTTCTATAAAACTTTTACTCCACTAAAGAGAATCGCTGCTGTATCTTAATCTTTTGGATTCTCCTACGCGCTAATAGTTCCCAATGGATGAATTTGCATACATTTCATTGTTTCAACAATTTTACGCAAACATGCACAACTTTTTGATCAAAATAAAACAAAAGCACATAGAGAAATACAATAAGAATATGAGATTATATAAGTACATATATGAATATATGTATAAATTTATGTATGCATACATATCCGTTTCCTGTTCATTCAATGAAGTCCAATTTATCTCATTCTCTTTTGCTTACGTACATTGTAGTGTATATTTTTTTTTTTTTTTTGTTTCCTTGTATGATGAATAATGTGAGAGGCCAAATGTTGATATTGAGTCAATACTTCAATTTATTCATGCCAGAAACGTGCACAACATCAGCAAATATTTTACAATATGAGCAATCAATCTGTCATACTAGTAAATTTAACGTGTAACATTTTTCTTCTCCTGTATTTACTCTTTTTTTTTTCGAACTTCTTTACTATTTCGTCTGTTGCACAAAAACTTATCCAAATCAACTCAACCCACTAAGAGTCTTGGGAAATTTCTCACACTTATTCCTTTCACTTTGTTTCTTCTAAATTTACTTAATACTTTGTTTTAAGCATTCAATACACAGCATCCGCTGTGATTTCATCTATGTATACTATATATCTTTCAATCGATCTGTCTATCTATTGTATACATCTATCTATCTGTTGACTTTTGACTTAAGCGTTCAGTTAGTTGAGTTAACATGTCACGAAAACGACTAAAACTATTATTTACGCTAGAGTTCGTTCATTCGTTTGTTCCCTTCATTCAGCTTTCAGTCAAACGTATCTCAATGTAACACAAGACAATCGTAGGTATTTGCTTATGTTGCTGATTTGTTGGTAAATAGTAAGCAAAATCTGTATACAAACTTCTAGTTACATATATGTATACATTTGTAAAAATAAATATATATATCGTACATTATAATATTTACATTTTCTGCTTGGTCTATGCTCTGTGTGAGCACTTTCCTTGGTCCTCCTTGGTATGCAACAGTAGCAACACGAGTAGTAGCAAAAATTCCGCACACTCACAGAAGAATGAGGGTAACAAATACCGTTGACATAGTACTGTTTTATTATTTAAATAATGCTCAAATATCCTGCCAGGATATTCATGTTGTCATTTACATAGCTTTGCGATTGAACGTGAAGATATACATACACATATTTGGTAAGATTTTAAGGCTTTAAAGATATGAGGAGATAATATCATCATTGCATAATATAAGTATCAAACACAATCATAGATATATAGATGCTTCTTCTCTTGAATATTAAAATAAATTTAAATATTTTATAATTTAAAATAATTTGATATTTTTGTGAGATCAAGTTTAAAATATTCAAAGAAACTTACTTAAGCATTAAAAATTCAAGAAAATATTTAAATTTATTTCCAATTAAAACTTCATTGACAATTTATATCCGGGCATCAGCACCAAATACTAAAACTAAAATATTTTCAAAAACTTAAAGGGGTCCCCATACAAGAAATATTTTGGTTTGTAAGGCAGCTATACGATCCATTAAACTCACGAACTTAAAATCTTGGAAGCTTGGTGGCTATACATCAGAAACTTATATTGTCGAAATATCAGTTTGATCTGATTGCTAGGGAGGGTACCTCCCATACAAACCCCCATTAAAATTCTGATTCTTATTGTATTAGAAAAACTTTTTTTTCTATCGAACTGAAATTTAGACACTAAAGTTCTGGACATAGACGCTACACATCTGTTGGAATCAGCCAAATCAACCGACTAGGAGGGGTACCTTCCATACAAACCCAAGATTAAAATTCAGGTTCTTATTCGAAAAGCTACACATCTGTTGGAATCAGCCAAATCAACCGACTAGGAGGGGTACCTTCCATACAAACCCAAGATTAAAATTCAGCTTCTTATTCGAAAAACTGTTTTGTTTTTTGGACTATCGAATTGAAATTTTGGACACTATAAATTTCTGATACACATGTATACATGTATTGGAATCAGTCAAATCGGACCACTAGGGGGAGTACGGAACACTCCGTGTAAGAGTCTGACTCGCACTTGGCCCATTTTTTTTATTTAAATTTAGTTCACAATTATTTATATTTTACAATCGATAAATTATGAGAGTAAAATTTCTTTTTAAGAAATTTTATTTGTTAAAATTCAAACAATTTCTAACAATAAAAAAAAATTGTTAATTTCACAGAAAAGTAACAAAGAATCTTAATTCAACAAAAAATATAATATAATAATAAATATACAATATTACTTACTTATTTAGCTATTTCAATTTAAGTTTATCAGTCATTCAATATATTAAATTTTATTTATTTATTTACAGGATTAGATTAT